>CM067520.1:16367463-16424963 GCA_034509495.1 Acestrorhynchus altus
GATACAGCTCTCTGCAAACAGCCAGCTTTTTTCAGCAATGACCTTCTGTGGCTAACCCTCTTTGGTGTCAATAATTGTCTTCTGGACAACTGTCAAGTCAGCAGTCATCCCCATGGTTGGGGCTACATGTGCTGAACCAGGCACAGTATTTATACTGTTTGAATAGTAATTTACACAAACTCAAACTAATATAGGGGACTGATACTATTCAACAGTACAACGGAAAAAGGCCAAATATATCATGTAATGAATATAAAATTTAGGACAGTTTACATTTTCAACCTGAATTAAAAACAGAAATGAATATTTTCATGATATTCAAATGTTCTGATATGTGCTAGCCGTGTAAAAAAGGCTGTCACCATTGATTAAAGTAGAAATCTATTCTATTATTAATGGACCTTTCAGACTCTCTGAATGATTTTACTGGGTAATGATAATTGGGTAATTTACTACAGCATCTCCCCTTCAAAGCCCACATCCAAAATCCGTCAATTATGTCCTTCTTCTGATGCATACTTTTTTATAAACTGCAGAAATTGGAACTATTTAGACCTGGTTTAGTATAATGGAGGAATGTCACATTTCTGTAAATGTAACATTTATTTCTGTATGGTTAAAAATTAATTGTAAGGATCAACATACAGACAAATATTCAGATTCTCATATATTTCTTAAAGTTGCCTGCAGATTTCATGGTATGATCCAAATAATAAAATTTAATAATGGGTATAATTCTTTATAATAGAATGTGAAATTATTACATATTACTATGCAACCTGTCAACTAATCATTGTTGACTGGTTAAGGTAAATTTGAACCTTTTAGTCTTTTTAAAATGAGATGTGAAAGTTAATTAATGAATGAATGAGTAATTATAATGTAATAATGCCCAGTTTTTAAAAAGTAAGTAATAGTAAGTAATTATACTCATTTGACCCACTGTGGGTACTATCGCAACCTCGCAAGAGGCTTTTTACAACTGACACTGGAACTACAACCAAAACAATTTGTTTTGGGTAACATCACATATTAGACATACCAGCCAACATGACTACTTTCATTAGTCTATTGATTTTATACTATAAAATTAAAATCTACTGTATGCACAAGATCATGAATGACTGCTACAGTATATAAAGACACTGCCAGTGAATTATTTGACATATTTCATTATATCAATAGACATCAATGTCTCTAGTGCAAAAAATGTTTTGTAATTTGAATAAATATTCGACTACCATTAAATTATTCTTCAGTTGTGTTCAATTCAGTTCAATCCTATTCACTGCAGTTCAGTTCAATTCAATACAATTTAGTCCAATCCAATTCAATCACACCCTAAACCTCTGAAATTGAATCAGCCATAACACCCTCAACATGTCCTTTTCTTATTCTTGAGTCTCTTCACCTTCTCCTGCAGGCGCTCAAGCATGGCCATCAGGAGAGCTTCGCGGTTCTTGGTGTTGTGCTCCATCTTTGAGGTGAGCTTCTCCTCTGCCATTTTGCTGAAGTTGCTGTTCTCCTCCATGGCTTTCAGCAGCACATCCCGTTCATGGTCACGCTTCTCAGCCAGAGCCTTTAGCACCTGAGCCTCCTGAGACTGCAGACACAAAAAGAGAGATGGAGAGGGGGAGGAAGGATGGGGAAAGTGGAGAGTGAGTGTGAAGAACAGTAGAGGACATCTGGAGAGTCACTTTGTAGCAGATTCTCCAGATCAATAACTGAGAGCCTGGGGAAGCAAAAACTGTCAATAGCCATCTACAGTCTGTTACAGCTGTGGTGGCCAGCAAATGACAGGTCAAATCAAATAGAATCCGATCAAATCAATAACATCAATTAATAGCTGAGGTCTAGAATAAGAAAGAGGAGATCATTTTGCTACATCCATCACGTTAGGGAGTTCTGAATCAAAGTTTATATATATACATATATATATATATATATATATATATATATATATATATATATATATAAAATTATTATTTTTAATTGTATGTAAAAGTTTTTTTTAATAAATATATATATAAAAAACAAGTACATATATTTCAGTATTTTTTAATTATATGTATTTGCATTTCATTTGTATAGTTGAATGCGTCTGTTTTATTATTTTTGGGAAAAGTATATTTTATCTTGTTATTATACATTTATTAACATTATTTAGGCCCATTACTGTCTGATCAGAACAACTTGATGAAAAGTGAGGCACAGTTGTGTACGGACAGCTATTTATTTATTTATTTGTTATTTTTATTATTATTATTATTATTATTATTAATAATAATAATAATAATAATAATAATAATAATAATAATGACTTTTTGTTTTGAGTCCAATTTGACTATCAGACTTAAAATGTAACTATTAAAACCTTCAGATCAGGTAAACTCAGCGCTTCAGAGCTGTACAGTACAGTTTTTTGTCTCTTCTCTGAGCGCATACTTAGAGGGAAGCTGAGTATCCGGGAGTAACCGAGAGTAACCCCGCGCCGCCGCGTGTCCGATAGTAACCCGCTGTGGAGCTGCAGCCGCGCGCGCTCCTCCCTCCGACTCTGAGGTGCTGCGCATAGCAAGGCGCGCGCGCGGCCTCTGATTGGTCGAGAGCGATCACCTCATACAAAACACTGGTTTACAAATTCAGCTGTGCCATGTTTGTGCACAAACACAGAACCAGACAGTTGTTCTGGAGGACGTGTTTAAACATGCACTTTCTATAATGTTAAAAAAGAACGATGGACCTTAGAGCACGATAATATGGACCCTGTATGTTTAAAAGACAGAGAACAGGAAACTCAACCTCAAGTTACCTCCTTTCGTGGCCGCTCATTAAATGCATACATTAGACAGAACAAGGCTTCAGTGTGAATGCTCCGCTGTCAGCCCTGCAGTTAAAGTAATTCTCCCTCAGAGAGAGTTTTGGGACGGAGTGAACAAGTGGTCAAGAAAGCTAATAAGCTTGACCAGACTGCCTCCGTGCCCTTGCGGGAAACTGGTTGCGCTCAATGTGAAATCCATTCCTGTGGCATTAGTAGTCTGCTCATGCCGTCGCCCCGAAACAAGCATCACCTGCCTGTAACGGCGAGTAAATTGGGTTCATTTCACAGTAGATTTGGGCAAATGTTTGCTTGGAAGCTTTAGTCAATACTTTCAGACACTACATTCACCCATACAGTCTCATGCATTTTGGGCACCCCAGTCCAATATTGTATTTTGCCATTTTAGTGCACAATTGCTGTATTTGCTTCTTTTAAGATTTCACAACATAACAAAAGTTGCAACAGTTTTCATATGTAAATAATTTCCCCAACATGCTAAATTCACAAAATCATAAAACAAATGTTTGGCATTTTCTCTCCCTTTTCTCAGACATGCTCCAGCTCATCCACAACCAAGACATGGAGTTTGGCGGCCTGTTCGACCACCCTCCGTTCCCTGCCCCTCCAGCTCCTGTGCAGGACCTTTCGGCCCTGCCTCCTACCAGCTCACCTCCCTCAGCCCCCAGCTCATCTGCCACCACCACCACCTCCTCCTCCTCCATCCTCAGCAGCAGCCCTCATCTGGATGCTCTCCTGGGCCCGCCTATCACTCGCAGCTCCTCCGCCCCCTTCGTACCCCCTACTTTCAAGCAGTCCCCTCTGGCCCAGGTGACGTCCACACCCACAGCCCCACGCCAGCAGCCAGCGCCGCTGCAGACCAGCCAGCCCAAAGCTCAGCCCCCTCCACCTGTACTTCACCCTTCCAGCCAGGCTGCCCAGAGCCTTGCTCCATCACCTGCCAAGAGCCCAGTCTTCAACTCCAACCAGCCAGTCCCCCAACAACAGCCACAGCAGCAGCAGCAACCTGTTGTTACCTACCCAAATCAGAATGGATACACAGGTATGGGTTTCTTTTGTTCTTGTTGCCCTTGTTAGGATTTGGGACAGCTGTATTAATTTTTGATCAGGAAGAACAGAGCTCTGTCACTCCAGTGTTAGGTCATCCAGCAAGAACAGCATACTGCTTAAAAACTACACCCTTATCACTTCTCATTTTATTACTGTACATATTACACGCTTAATGTGAGGCCTTTGGGCAATTAAGCAATTGGCATATCATAGCCTTAATGATTTTACAAGATTTATTGGTTCTGTTTAAATATGTGCTATCTTGGAGTAGATTAGAATTACTCATGTAAACTTTCCCCTACTGCTCGTGATCAGTAGTTAGTAAGAAGAAGAGTAGCTGATTACATGCTGTACAGCACTCACTTGTGTTCTGTAAGAAGAATGGCAATGGGCAGTAAGATGATTATTGAGCTTAAGCGTAGGGTTTATTTTCCACTGTTAATTGCACAGGCATGCTGTTCCTACCTGTATAATATGTATAATAATAAAAAGTTAAAGGTTCATACAATGCAACAAATGTGTAAATATCATATATTTCTTCTTGCATTGTTTTTAAATGCAAACCTTGTTCTCCTGCTATGAATGAACAATTAGGAATGCACTGAATATTCCCCAACAGTCTTTAAGACAAAAATGTTAGCTGAATAAGTGAAAAGATTTTATTTATATAGAGTCGAGTCACAAGTCAGCCTGTAGTGAATTGTAGTTTTGTAATATTTCAATTGATTAATCTTACAATTTAAATTAATATTTGAATGCAATGGTGAAAAAAATTGGCCGGTGTGTTCAGTGTTCTGTATTTGGCTTTTTGACAAAATTTTCAGACAAAAATTGTCATTTCGGTACATCCCTATGAACTTGCCAATGGCCATGAAAACTGAAAATTGCCTTCAGAAGGCGCTATATTATGTAAACACACACTGCTATTAGTTTTGTGTCATCCTGACTTGATCACCTTAGTGGGATTGACAGGTCTGGACACCAATAATAAGCCTGGGGTGACACCTCACCTGACATGAGAGACTTATCAGAGACCTAAGTGCTGTAAATAACCTCCTTGATGTTATCAAAGCCCATACTGTGGCCCATGCTATTATCCAGTATTATTAGTATAACGTCGTTGTCCAATGAAAACCATCTCCAACTTTCTCCTGTGCAGTCTCCATTTTGGAGACATGTTTTTCATTGGACAGCAACAATATATAACTGTATATGTAGTTTGTTACTGCAGCTAAATGAAGAAATACAGATGTTTTAGTGCAGTTGGCCAATGTAACCTAAAAGGTTCCTCTTCCAGTGTGATTCATACATAATCAATGATTTAAAATATTAGTCAGATCTATAAATCAGTCCAGTGCTGTTCTTTAAACATCTGCCAGCAATGATATGATTCTGATATTGTTGTGCCCTTGTGTCTACTAGTTCGTAGTTCTAGAAACCCTGTGACCTGCTCTTAGGCTTGTAGCTCTTAGGCATTTTCTGCATTTATGTAAGACTGACCTCAGCAGGCCAAAGCTCAGCTCACTCTGAGAAAGTGGAAGAACCTGATACAGGAGCTGGTCAAAGTACTCATGGACACGTAGTACCACAGATGTGATTCATTCTAGTGTTTGATGAGTATCATCAAATGTAGACATCAAACGTTTAGTCGTAATTTCAAGAAGACACATGAAATGGGACAGAGGAGACTTTCTGAGAACGCTCAGCTCTGAGATTGTCTCAGTATTACATCATTATTTTGGGCTGCTTTCCTGAAATAGCTGGCTAGTCAGTACCTCTGATTGGGGCAGACCAGGTGGGATCATTTTGAAGGTGGCTAAGCTGGTTGCACACTACATAGGCAACTGCGTGTAAAGCATTTATTGTGGACAAAATGGGTAAAGCTTTATTTTGCTTTACACTAGATGATGTTTGTTGTTAATAATAATTACAATAAATTCTCTGAATTCTGGAATTAGCTTTGGTGAAGTGTCCCCTGGTAAAGAGTTGCTTTCAGTTAAGAAAGTTGGAAGGACTTTGGGATTTAATGCATCTTGTATCACTGTCTGAATTAGAAGTGACAGGTGCCAGTTGTTTGGGTGCTTTCCCTCAATAAGGGCTGTTGTGTGTGTAACCCATTCAGTTTTGAGAAATGAGAAGCGTGGGGTTTTTTTTTTGTGTGGCTGATTTTGATTCCATGACACAAAGTCTACAGTCATTTCGATTCTGTTTACCCTTCCTTTTTATCATTTCATTGTTTGCACAAAAAATACTTTTACATGCTCATTTGAATAACATGATGACAATTGGATGCGAAGAAAAGCCACGGTACAATTTAAAATAAACACTGGGGGGATTTATTAGGGCTGGGCAACATGACACTAAAACTCAAATCTTGATATTTGTTTAAAAAAAAAAAAGGTAATATGATGAGAACCTTACCAAACCAAATCTTAATACATCAGTATTTTAACTCAAGAAACACAGTGTGCTGGTTATATTAATGGTAACCTTTGCAATGTTCCTATGCCATAATATAAACAAGACTGTACTGTGTGAAGTACCATCCCACCGAAACCACACCATTTCCACACAAGCGACCAACTCACTTTCATCTTTGGAATAAAATCGTACACAAATGGTAACCTGTGTAACCGATGTGATATTACAATGTGGCCATATTTTATATCTTGTAGAAATATATCTTGTAATATTGATATTTATGATGGTGCCCACCCCTAGTTGGTTATATGATAAAAGTATTATATCACAGTATTTAAAGGCATTTTCACAATGCACAATATTTATCATATTTTGAAACAGACAAATAAAAAACTGTTATCCAAATATTCCCTCATATGAGGCACAATGATTTTTTTTTTAATTTGCTGCTCTCCATCCAGTTCATCAGTGATAATTATGTTCTTTGTGATGAAATGTGCAGCTCACCAGTGTTCCTTAAGCACTGACATCAAAGATATGTTCAGACAAAGGCATATTGTGTAACACAATAATACATGTTTTTGTAAAATGATAATTTATTGTCCAAAATAGACAAGTGAACAACATTTTTAAAAGTAGAATATTATCGACTTTTATCGACCCACTCACAGTGTACCCAGCCTTTATTTTTTAACAGTTTTATCCATTTATTATAAGAGTTCCAGTATTTTTGGGCCTGACTTAAAGTTACAGGTTTACGTTTGTATTTGATTGAGTTTGTTGTGTATTTTTTTAAATTGTCTAATAAGGTTTCTCTTTCTTTGTAGCGGTCCCTCAGCAGGGCTCCCCTCAGCCCATCCCCAGTGTTCCCAGCTCTTCACAGAATATTCAGCCAATGACCATCCAGGCTCAGGTCCAGAACATTTCCACATCACCCATCCTTGCCACCTCCACCAGCCCCCCAGCACAGACCATCTCCCCTCACGTTCAGCAAGTTCCGGTAAGTTCCTGTGTGTACCAGTGCGGTTGTGTCAGAAATGTGATGAATTAATTTCCATCTTGACAACAAAGTGTAATAAACATGACCTGTAAACCTGACGGCCTGCTTGTGTCTCCGTTGCAGGTCTTGTTGCAACCTCAGTTCATCAAGGCTGACTCTCTGTTGCTCACAACTCTGAAGCCTGATGCATCCATAGTAACCACGGTGGCATCTCCTTGCATCACTTCCTTGGCTACATCCACTGCTCCTGTCCAGGGTACTTCCCTCCAGGTAACAGCTCTTTGAGACCCAGGCCCTTGATATACAGGGGTTGGATTCTCCTGCCGGGCAAACAAACCAATAGACTCATCGGGCAAGACTCTTAACACTGCATTCGCCTGTCTATTCAAAGTCAATTCAAATATGTCACTCTGGTTAAAAGTTTACACTCATGCTGTTACACTCAATGCAGATGCACTGTAAATGATTGAAGCCTGTGCCACATTTAATAAATTAGTATTACAAAATGCTTCAAGATTATGAAACAGTTGCCGGTATGCTTTTCCAACAGGCCTAAACTTCCCATATTCTGAGCATATATACATGCTGCCACAAGCTGTCACTACATGTTGGGGGGTGTTTTAAAGATTTTCGATACACATTTCGAGCCTTTAAACATAAACGTTGAGATAATAAAAAAAAGCACATTCAGCCAGCGGTGTCCAAACTTTTGACTGGTACCATAATTCTCAAGCAGTGTTCCCCAAATCACTACCATGTGTACTACAGTACAGTAGAAGTTGCACAAAGTATAGAACACATTGCTGTAACTCTCATGTGTCAACTCTACAACACCTGTATTTTACCAATCGATTCCTCTTACTTTTTAATGCACCGTGTGGTTTGACTGAAAGCTCGCTCGCTCTTTCTTTCAGGCTCTGATGAGTGGAGGAACCATCCTGACCACAGTTCCAGTCGTGGTGGACACAGAGAAGCTGCCCATCAACCGTATTGCCATCAGCGGCAAGCCAGGGGGCCAGGTTCACAAGGGCGAGAAGCGTACAGCACACAATGCTATTGAAAAGCGATATCGCTCTTCCATCAATGACAAGATTGTCGAGCTTAAGGATCTGGTGGCTGGCACAGAAGCTAAGGTCTGAATCCCAGTACCTTCTGAGCTCTTTCATGTTTCACTTGATCACTTTTTGTAGGCCCCAATCATTGCTCCTGAATGGAATTTTAGAAAACCACAGATGGGTAAGAATGTGTGTAACTGGCTCAAATGAGAATTTAGCTCTTAGCCCACATAAAAATGAAAACTAGTACCGATGAAAACTGGAAGCTTTCTTCTGAAGTTTTCTTTCCCGCTATGTATTGGGTTGCTGTCTCAAGTGAGAACTTCAGGTTGTGAAAGACTCTGCCTACATGTTTTGCAGCTGAATAAGTCAGCGGTGCTGAGAAAAGCCATCGACTACATCCGGTACCTGCAGCAGTCCAACCAGAAGCTCAAGCAGGAGAACATGGCTCTCAAGATGGCCAATCAGAAGAACAGTAAGTATCTACTTAGATTTCCAATGTTGTGTGCATACAAGTCTTATTCACTGGACCATAGATGAATAATGTCTTCTCCAAAAAGTTTATTTAGGGGTGGATTCATATATCACCTTTCCATTGCAGTTCTCTGGCTCTCTGCTCATGAGTGCTTTTTTTTGTGCAGAGTCTCTGAAGGACCTGGTGGCAATGGAGGTGGACGTGAAGAACGAGCTGCCCACTCCTCCAGCCTCCGATGCTGGCTCACCCCTGCCTAGTGGACCCTTTTCTCACTGCAGTAGCGACTCTGAGCCAGACAGCCCAATGGGAGATGACAGCAAGGTGAGCTTCAGCTGAGCGTTTATGATCTTGAAGAAGTGGAGAACTTCAAAGGCAATCAGAAAGAGTGTTAACCTGGTTCTGGCTCTGATATAATATGAGACCTTCTGTAGAAAGATAATGACTGTTTCTGATCTATAAGGAATTTCAAATGGTGAGTTAAATTGCAAATAGGCTTAAATGGTCTTTTATTTTCATAAATACCTTTGGAAATGCCAGGAATAACACTAGAGTGATTATATATTATGTCTCTCTTACTCACTCACTCTCTCTCTCTCTCTCTCTCTCTCTCTCTCTCTCTCAGCCGGTGGCCCATGCTGAGAGGTCTGCCGGGGGGATGCTGGACCGTTCTCGGATGGCTTTGTGTGCATTCACCCTCCTCTTCCTCTCCTTTAACCCACTGGCTTCTCTCATGTGGGGAAACAATGGCAGGGCTGGAGAGACTGTTGCCCCCAGCCATCTTGGAACTGGGAGGACCATGCTGGGATTGGAGAGTGCAGGTACTGTCCTATAACCAGTACTGGATAGTTTGTGAGGCCCATTGATATATTCTTTTTGCTTTGTGGTCAATTTGTGTTGTCTTCAATGTGTGGGTGTCTGTGTTCTGTAGCTGAGTCATGGGGCTGGATGGACTGGATGCTGCCCACTCTGTTGGTCTGGTTATTGAATGGTGTGCTGGTAACTGGAGTTCTGATCAAGCTGTTGGTGTATGGAGAGCCTGTTACTAGACCACACTCTGAATCCTCCGTCCTCTTCTGGAGACACCGCAAACAGGCCGACCTGGACTTAGCCAGGGTGAGACACGCTTAATACTTGATAGAGGAACTGATTTAAAATGCACTTATAGAAGATACTGGGCAGCTGCTCCAGGACCTGCTCATTCACATCTATTATAATTAAGTTAGTGGGACTTTGAGTCAGATTTTGGTGTATTCCCTTAATCCATCAGACTCTGTACATAAGCACACACTCCAGTTCTTTACTCTCATTTCATACACTTTAGAATAGAACATCGTGAGACTCCAAGATAAGCCGAACTACACTTTTACCAAATAATAATTTACTCAATAATCTTAATTAATAAACCTAGGGTTTAAAGGGGAAACCCAGCCATTACTTTAGCTACATCAGCTGTAATTTTGCTCTGTTAACTGACTGACTAGTCTCTCCCTCCCTTCTTTGCCATGCAGGGAGATTTTGCTCAGGCCTCTCAGAACTTGTGGACCTGCCTGAAAGCTCTCGGTCGCCCTCTACCCACCTCGCAGCTGGACTTGGCCTGTGCAGTGCTGTGGTCAACCCTCCGTCTTTGGCTGCAGAGGTTGTGGGTGGGCCGCTGGCTCGCCTGTAAAGCTGGTGGCCTCCGGGCTGATCGCCCTCTGCAGGAAGATGCACGCAAGAGCTGCCGTGATGCTGCCCTGGTCTACCACCGCCTGCACCAGCTTCACATGACTGGTGAGAAGCGTTGTAACAATTTTTGCTTTTTAAACATCCACATTGTCAAAGGAGTATTGAATATTTTAAGCTCATATAGACAGTGTGTGATTTTGGTTGGGAAAAATGCTCAGATGCTCAATGTTGCAAGCCTATTTATGCTGCAACCCTGATAATTTGCCTTGAAATGACAAAGTAATTTTTCCATTAATGGAGGGCTTGTATGGAAAAAAAATTACATGCTCTGCTAATATAGATGAGATTCCCATTTATGAACATTACTGGAAGAGTGTGCAGACATGGGGCCAAAGCGCTATGTTATCATAAGATCACACTGACTCTAAATTCTTGTTGACTAAAAAAAAATGTTTATTCTTCATTGCATTTATTGAACATTATGTAAAACATTAAATTTCAGTAGCTGACTGCCAGTATTGTCTAGTCATCAGAGCTCTATGAACACCCTGCCATGATTGCTGTTCACCAAATGTTTATCACAAATACTGTAGGGGTGGGCAATATAATGATAGCTAATCGAAATTGTGATGAATTTTGTTATTGTGGTACAAAATTGAATAATGTGGATATTGTCAGTATTTCAAGAATAGTGAACAACAGCACATTTCATTACAGAGAGTATACATATTACTGTTTAATCAGATTGAAATAAAATGACTGTCCTAAGTATGGGGGAGTATTTGAATAGACGTTTTTAAGAATCTGACACTGCAAATTTTTTCACTGGCGTACATTTTGTCTGCATGTTAAAATATTGAGATAAATATCATGAAATATCTTTAAATATCCTGAGACAATATTTTTACCATATCATCCATCCCTATTGGCATGTCCTATGACGTTTGCCCAATTTACCTGTTATCCACTCCTTGTTTGACAATATCAGGAGCATGCTGGTACTGTAAGTGTCACTAAGTTAATGTTAAGTAAAAATATTTTTTGGCAAGGATACTGACAACTTGCCACAACTGGGACAGTGAGGAATTGGCTGGTGTAAATTGTCTCCGACTGCACAGATTACCTCTTTAAATTGTGGTAACTCCAACTGCCAAAACAATGTGATCCTCTCCAACCATCTTCTCTGCGGTTGGCGCAGTTTTACTGCATGACACTACCCTGTAATTATCTCTCTCTAGCATACAGAATGCTGCCTTGTGGTGCTTTCTGCCCCCTGGTTGGATGTGGATCTCTAACATTGCACAGAAACCCATTGGCTACATTAACTCCGATTATATTGTTGCTGGTTAGATTTTATCCTTGCCCCCACTCACTTCCTCCGATTTGATTCCACTCATTATAAAATTACAGGATAGTCTATGATGACTGCAGCTACACTTTGTTTTTTTTAGCACCTTTCCAGGTATCCATTATGAATCTGAACTAATGAATACTGAAATGTGTGTTTGTGTGCAGGTAAGCTGGGTGGCAGTCATCTCTTTGCAGTCCACATGGCCCTAAGTGCGGTGAACCTGGCCGAATGTGCTGGCGACTGTTTATCTGTGGCCACATTGGCTGAGATCTACGTATCTGCTGCTCTGCGAGTGAAGACCAGTCTGCCTCGCCTGCTACACATCACTTCTGTAAGAACCCCGTCATCCCACTCTCTCTGTGTGACACTGTGTACTGCTGGATTCAGGAAGGGCAACCAACAAACCATACCACACCACAGACCTGAGCAGTGCACTGTGTGTTAATACTTACTTACTTACCTATCTGTCTCCTTTTCCAAAACCTCTGTTCTCTACAGCGTGGTTTTCTGAGTCGAGCTCGCCAGGCCTGTCTCTCTCCCAGTGGCAGCGTTCCTCCTGCTATGCAGTGGTTGTGTCACCCTCTGGGTCATCGCTTCTTTGTGGATGGTGATTGGTCTGTGCGCAGCACCCCCAAGGAGAGCATCTACAGCCAAGCTGGGAACACAGGTGAGCATTTCAAAGTAAATCACTGTTAAAACCAAGAAGCAGCCCCCTTAATTTCCCTGAGGGAACCCTCCCAAGGGATCAATAAAGTTCTATTCTATTCTATTCTATTCTGTGTAATTTGGTGAATATTTCTGAGGTGTTAATGTGAAATTGCTGCAGGTGCATCTGACAGATATAAGTAGTGAGAATCTGTTAACCATTTTGATTGGATTTGTTCTCTAGAAACTCACAGTTCTTATGTCTCTGCCTCTGTTTGGTTGTAGTGGACCCTCTGGCTCAGGTGACACAGGCCTTCAGGGAGCACCTGCTTGAGAAGGCCCTGTATTGTGTGGCACAGCCCCGTGGAGACAAAACACCCAACATGGGCCAGGGGTAAGTTGTTTGGAGCTCCTTCTCACAGTAACCCCTTCCATGTTTTTTCCATCCAGAGTTGTATGATATTGTCTATGAACATCTAACACATTAAAAAAAGCTCTGCTTGGCTTTTTGATTCTGGGTACTTGGGCCATTTTTCCACTAGCACACCCCCCCAAATGCAGCTGGTGAGATTTATAGATTCTAAAATACTATCTGAACAAGGTTCCAGATTGGAAATTAATATTTGATTTAATGCAACCACAGTAAATACAGTACATATTGTGAGAATTTGTTGTAAATAAATTGTTTTTGGTAGCTAACTATGTTAACTGGATTACATATGTGCTTTGTTACTTTTAAGTCAATGCTTTTTATAAAAAGGACACTTTTAGCTCTTAACAAACATATGTTACACATTCCCTTCTATGTTTACATTATTCTTTATTTAAAGTCTTAAAATGTGCTTTTATTATTGTAATATTGGCTACAATTTTCCAGTTAACTATGTGAGCTTTTCGGGAGTTTATTGCAGGTCTCTTGGGAACAAATCACAGTTATGTTGCCAGTTTCAAATTATGACACAGCAACCTACACAACCTTCAGCACATATACAATATCACAGCAATGCTGCATATCACTCTGGCCAATTAGTGGACTGCAACGTTTACATGTCATGTTTTAGTCCCTACTCAGCTGATTTGGAGCTAAGAGCAAGCACATAAACAGTACTCGGTTCCAGGTACCAGATTTGCCCAATGGAAAAGCATAAAAGCAAAGTAGAGTTGTGTAGACTAGTGAAGGTACCAGGCAATAGAAAAATGCCTTAAGTGTTGCTTGTGTGCTATAAGCAGTTAGCACCAATCCCAGATGCTCCTGGTGACTTTCAGTGTGTGTTTTGATGAATCATGGACCTCACATTATGTCTTTAAATGCTACACAAATGTTTATAACACACTGCAAGGTGTGTCACAGCCTGAACATGTGGAAACACAACTTTATTTTTTAACACAACTTGTTTTTTCCCCCATGTGAACTGAACCGTATGTGCTTTTTTGCTCCACAGAGAGTACTCAGATGCTCTGGAGTACCTGCAGCTGCTGACCAGTGCCTCAGATGCAGCAGGAGCCACCACACAGGCTTTTGCAATTGGCTCCAATATGGCTACTGTCACTGGTCAGTCACATGAAATCGCTGTTACATGAAACCTTGTATTTCAATTTTTGCCATTGTCCATAATGAATTGACCAAACGACCAGTGCTCCAAAATAACATTTTACATTGACCTCTATTGAAAGTTTGTTTTTAACTACTGCTGTAATTTTAGTGTTTTGGAAACTGCAATATTTTCAGGTGTTAGAAGCAAGATAAGAAAGCCTTTAAGCCCAGGATTGGATTAGAATATCAGTGCATTTATCTCAAAGATCTCACGACTGACCTGAAATAACACTGATTATCCAGTGGCCATGTAGACTGAGCTTCATTCACTTCAGTTTTATTTGCATAAAATTGTCCATTTGCTTGTTTTATTTGCGAAGTCTGTAAATATTTGCTGCACCTGTCTGATAAGGCTGTTATCTGTGCGTTATCTGTGCGTGTTTGCACTGAGACAGATATTGGTCTCTTTGACTGAAGCTTTATTTGTGTCTGCTTGTCTCCGTGTCTGCGTGTGTGTGTGTGTTTTGCTGTCTCTGACCTCCAGGCTGTGACCCTCACTCAAAATGGTGGTCTTCAGTTGCCGTGGTGATTATTAACTGGCTGCAGGGAGATGACGTGGCAGCAGAGAGATTGTACCCAGCAGTGGAACACCTTCCACGCAGTCTTCAGTCTGCTGAGTGAGTCTCTTGTGCACACACACCCACACACTCACACACACCTAACACTTTTGGGAATTTTTCCAGCTGAAAGGATAAGATTATTCCGGAAAATTACATTTACATTTAAGGCATTTGGCAGACGCTCTTATCCAGAGCAATGTGCAAAAGTGCTTTGCTGTTCACTCAGAAGATATCTTTAGCTAGTTATTAGAGCCTAGAATCCATAGATACCTCAAGCTTAGATGCTGACAAAAACAAATGTCAGATTGGAGACCAACAAGATTCAATATAAATATAAATCTTTAATGAGTTCTTGTTCTTGAAAGAGATGGGTCTTCCATCTGAGTTTGAAGAGAGTGAGTGTTTGAGATGTTTGGACACCCAAGGGAAGTTTGTTTCAACATTTTGGTGCCAGGACAGAAAAGAGTCTGGATGCTTGTCTTCCATGCCTCTTGAGGGATGGTGGGTCAAGCTGAGCTGTACTTGATGCTTGAAGGGTCTTGGTACAGATCGAGTTTTGACCATTTAAAATCTGTTTTTATTTCTTGGGCAATTTATTAATTAATTAATTTAATTTTAAATTATTGATTTATATATTTAACTCAAAACACCTGCAAAGGTGTTTAAATGGTCTCTCAGTCTAGTTCTGTAGGCTGCACAATCATGGAGAAGACTGCTGACTTGACAATTGTCCAAAAGACGACCACTGACACCAAGGAGGACAAGACATAAAAGTCATTGCTAAAGAGGCTGGCTGTTCACAGAGCTCTGTGTCCAAGCACATTAATAGAGAGGTGAAGGGATGGAAAAGATGTGGAAGAAAAAAGTGTACAAGCAATAGGGATAACCTCACCCTGGAGCGGACTGTGAAACAAAATCCATTCAAAAATGTGGAGGACATTCACAAAGAGTGGACTGCAGCTGGAGTCAGTGCTTCAAGAACCACCACGCACAGATGTATGGATGTCATGGGTTTCAGCTGTCGCATTCCTTGTGTCAAGCCACTCTTGTACAAGAGACAGCGTCAAAAGCATCTCACCTGGGATAAAGACAAAAAAGGACTGGACTGCTGCTGAAGTTGTGTTTTCTGATGAAAGAAAATTTTGCATTTCCTTTGGTAATCAAGGTCCCAGAGTCTGGAGGAAGAGAGGAAAGCTTAAGGTCCAATGTAAAGTTTCCACAGTCAGTAATGGTTTGGGTGCCTTGTCATCTGCTGTTGATTGGTGACCATTGTGTTTTCTGAAGTCCAAGGTCAACCAGAAAGTTTTAGAGCACTTCAGGCTTCCTGCTGCTGCCCAACTTTATTGAGATGCAGGTTTCATTTTCCAACAGGACCAAAGCTACCAGTACCTGGTTTCAGGACCATGGTATCCCTGTTTTTAATTGGCCAGCAAACTTGCCTGAACTTAACCCCGTAGAAAATCTATGGGGTATTGTGAAGAGGAAGATGCGATACGGCAGACCCAACAATTCAGAAGAGCTGAAGGCCACTATCAGATCAACCTGGGCTCTCATAACACCTGAGCAGTGCCACAGACTGATCATCTCCATGCCACGCCCCATTGCTGCAGTAATCCAGGCCAAAAGAGACACAACTAAATACTGAGTGCTGTACATGCTCGTACTTTTCATGTTCATACTTTTCAGTTGGCCAACATCTCTAAAACTCCTTTTTTTATTGGTCTTAAGTAATATTCTAATTCTGAGAAATTAAATTTGGGATTTTCATTAGTTTCATTAGTTCACATTTTGAATGGAATTACTGAAATAATTCAATTTTTTGCATGATATTCTAATTTTATGACCAGCACCTGTATATGATGCACATTTGTGTCTTATTTGTGTTTATTGAAATACTAGTGTCACACTTACTGCCCAGATAAGGAACTTTTTGTCAGGTTGTCACGGGAACGTTAAACTTTTGAACAGTACTGTATATACCAGAAATAGCCATTCTACTCATCTACATGATATCTATAGCTTTTGTGATGATTTTACTGTGAACTGAAAAAAAAAATATATATATATATAAACATGAAATGTTATTAAATAATGCAAAAAACAGGTATAATAATAAACATTTTGCACATTTTTCTTCCAACAATTCTGCACACCCTCACAGCTCTGAGTAGGCTGCAGCTTGCAATTTTAAAAGACCATTTTGCATTACAGCTTTACACTGTCTTAATAACTAATTATATATTGAATATAACATTGGAAAATGTGTATTCTGCTGCATATCTTTAGAATAAATTAGTTTTAGATATTTAAATCCAGTAGACTGGAGCTTTAAATATAAAAGACAAATAGTTCCTTGGCATTCCTGGGACAAAACTTTAGGATCCTGTTTACTCCCAACACCTGATTATCAGAATAAATAATGTCTATTGTATTGGTGGCCAAAAGTTAAAAACCACAATGTAAATTTAGACGGTTGGGGAACAGAAATAACACAAAGAATGGAAAAATAAGATAAAAATTCCACTCCTTTTTTGACTGCTTGAGTTTAATGCTGTTTCTCTATCAGATTGATTTGTCCAGTCATTCTGCACTAGTGGATTGGCCATGTAGAGTGATTGGACTGATCCTTTTTAACTTTATCTATATACTATATACTTAAAGTACGTATATACCTCTGTGTGTTGCAGGAGTCCCTTGCCCAAAGCCTGCCTGAATACGTTTAAAGCAGTGCGCACCCTGCTGGCCAAACCAGAGAACAGCCAGCTCAGTCTCAGCTACTGTGAAAAAGCCAGCGGCCTGTTCAGAGACAGCCTCAACCTGGGGCCGCACAGCAACAGCAGTACTTTAGATAAGGTAACATTTTGCAGACACACACACAGGTAGCTCTATGCTTATTGCTCTCTCATATTGGAGCTTTGTCCTGTCTTGGCCAGAGCTGTGGTGCATTGTAGTTGCATTGCATGTGTATGAACTGAGTGCAATGTTTCTGCAGTGCAACACAGAGCTGAGTCGCTGTTTGGACACTTTATCAGTCTCTTTCCGTCTCATACAAACACGCCCCGTCCGTTTGGCCAATGCTGTGACCCGAAGTTCAGGGCAGTGTATTTTCTGTTTTGCAAGCTTGTGTTTTTGTCTCTTCTATTTATGAGATTCTTTCTGTTCGTCTTTGGCACGTCTTCCTGTTTGTCTAGTCAGTACACAGCCAGACCTGATTGGTGCTTAGTTTGTAGCATTGTGGAAGACTGAATGTAACCAAATGCCTTCTATTTCCAAGCAAATAATTATTGTTTTATGTTTATTTTGACATAGTAGGGCACAAACATACATGCTGTTTGCTTTCATATCAGTTCAACACAGTGTAGCACATTTTCCTTTTATCCTCTTTGCTGGAATCTATGGAATGCCTAGAAACAGTAAACTTTGGAAGTCTGACATTGCATGTTCAAATGTTTGTGGACACCCATTCTAATGAATACATTCAGCTTCTTTAAGTTTCATTCATTGCTGACACACGTGCAAATGCACACACAGCTTGTCTAGTCCCTGTAGAGAAATACGGCCAATAGAATAGGACCCTCGAGCAGATAAAGGCAGGCATGGGCATTATGTAGCAGTTGGGACTGTTCTTTGGAATGATGGTGCTCCATCATTCCATGATTTGAGTTGGTGTTGAGGCAGGGTGGTCAATCAGATTCTTACAACAATCCTTTAGTAGAAAGCCTTCCCTGGACAGTAGAGACAGTTAGTCCAACAAAAGCAGGATAAGAAACAATGAATAAGCAGGCGTCCCAATATTTTGGATCTGCACTCACTATTTGAATGTGTTCTCTCTCTTCCCTACAGCTGGTTCAGTTGTTGCTGTGTGATCTGCTGCTGGTTACGCGCACTAACGTGTGGCGAGAGCAGCAGGTGTGTTCTCCTGCCACTGGTCAGCAGAGCTCTGCCTCAGCAGCTTCTCCAGCAGAGCTGCAGGGCTTCCAGCAGGACCTGAGCTCTCTGCGGAAACTTGCCCACAGCTTCAGACCTGCCATGCGCAGGGTGAGACTTGCTGTTTTACACTTAAATATGTACACACGTGCACAGTAGGGCTGCAATTAACTATTATTTCTTTAATTAATGAATCTGTTCATCGTCATTTGCTTATTTTTGCTATTAGAACCATTATGCCTTCTACAGTTTCCTCTCACTTTGCCCTTGTTACAACAGCAGCACTATTCAAAGCAGAATCTGCTGTATCACGAGTACTAGAGAGCTTTCCTGTACACAAATACTCTCATAGTTATCATTGATGAATGACTGTTGCTGGTGTAAAGTTATTGTATTATCTCAACAGACAAATGTGCAATTAATAAACACCCTGTATATCTTTTGATTTACTATAGTTATTTATAATAATCAGTAAACATTTTTTAACAAGCGACGCGCTTGAGGAGTGTAGGTGATATAACTAAAACAGGAACTGAAGAAATTTAATTAATAGAAATGCAGTTTTCCTGTGAAGAACGAATTAGGACATCCCCACATTTCTTACTATTTTTTTTTCTTACTATCTTACATTTCTTACTATGTCTAAAATTAGGATTGGGTGCAGCACATCAGCTGCAAAAAAATGTGTCATGTTCAAAGCAGATTCTGGAGGTCTTAATTTAATCTGAGACATTAGATTGGTTTGCTCTTGGTTGTGTATAGTGAAGTGAGTGGTATCACCATGGCCAAATCCAAAGAGCTCTCTGAGGCCTGTAGATGTATGAGTCTGGGAAGCGATTTAAAAATATCTCAAAACAATTATAAATCGGCCATTCCCCTGTACGGAATATAATTTACTAGTGGAGAACACTTTGAAGCTTTGCAGCTGTAGTCAGATATTTAGCTTAAGTTGACGCTCTCACACAGACAAAGTTATTTTCCTCTTGCTCAGTGCTGAAGTAGGCCAGCCCCACAGAAAGTGGCTGCTGTGGCACAAAGCGCTGAGTGCTCGGAGTTGTTTTTAACCACTGTGACATAAGACCTGTATCAGAAGTAAAATCCTACATCAGCATTCTGTTCAGAAATAGTATGTACAAGGCACACTTCATCTTTCTGGAGGTTTGCTTCTGAAGCTTGAAGAGGCTTGTTTTCTTCTTTTCTTTTTAATAATCAGGTTTAAGACATTGATCCCTTGGCTGATTCTGAGTTTTAATTTTAAGACGTATAATTCAGTAAGTGCCATAAAAGAATAATATAATAGGAATGATTCAGATATGTATATGTTTCAGTCTCTGTAATTGATTCTGTATCTACAACAAATGGTTCGGTATCCATAATAAATTAGCATTTAGTAGTAGTAGTGTCTACTCTGCGTGGTTCAGTATCCACTATAAGTGAATCGGTACATCTTATAAATGATTCAGAACACGACTATAAATGTTTCAATATACTGGACGATTCAGTGTCTAATGTAAATGGCTGAGGATCTAAAATAAAGGGTTCAGGAACTGATGTGATTTTGGCATTGAGTATCGGAAGAATGTGCCCATAAAATATTATGTGATGTTTCATGTTGGTGAGTGTAAAGAATGAATGTGTGGTAAGGGAAGAAGGCTTATTCATTTGTTTCAGAGTTGTAACTAGGGCTGTGGGAGAGAGAGTGAGCGAGAGAGTGGGGCAGAAACTCATCTTTTGCATGGACTGATAGAAAGGGAAGAGCGTGAAGATGAAAGGGTGTCAGACGGTAGCGGGGAAAGGGAAAGACATGTCAGCCTCTCAAGGGAGGATTAACCCTTGTGGGAGCAGTATGTCTTTGCCAGCCTGTTCAAATCTCTCTCTCACTCTCACTCTGTTGCTCTCCACAGTTGTTTCTGCATGAAGCCACAGCCAGGCTGATGGCGGGTGCCAGCCCCACGCGCACACACCAGCTTTTGGACCGCAGTCTGCGCCGTCGCGCCACACCCGGAGGCAAGAGCGGTAAGGACTTAGATGGTGTGGGTGGCTCTTTGTGAGCATGAGTGTGTGAGTGCATGTTTCTTGTTTTTATTCAGCTATAGAGATGCATTTTCCCCTCTCCTGTAAGTTATATGCCATAAACATGGGCAGAAATGTACAGCAGTAGTTAGCAGTCATATTGCTCAAGCCAACAGATAACGGAAGTTCATACCCCCCCAATTAGCATTATGCAAACTGGTCCTAATTTATCACACACTTCTATGTGATTACAGTGTCAAAAGCTGCTAAAACAAGTCTGTTTTAGATGATTCAGAGTTGCACTAGAATGGGAAACTGTATTTCCTTTCACGTTGTTGAATAACGAGTTGAACCTCAACCACTAGTGTCTCTACATTGAAAAGAAATCTGGAATAACAAAATCACAGCCATAAAAAAGGCCAATTCCAGACCCCCAAAACTGTTAGGAAGTCTTGACTCATCATATTGATGCTGCTTAAATTTACACACACAGCCCTCTAACTAAAGCCATACATGGCTTCGGGCAGTGGCTACTTCCGAAGAATACTGAAATGAGGCTGAAAAGGATAAAGATTACACTAGACTAGGAGAAGGGAGAAGGGCTGACTGGGCACTAGACTAAAAGCTACAGTTTCTTCAGTTAGCTAACTGCACATTGTGCTGCTAAAAGTGCTATCCAATAAAGTCATAAATAATTAAAAAATCATTATTGTTACAGTGCTAAACCTGCTATGCCAGTAAAAGCAGAGCTTATAAATCCGTTCCACAAACTCTCTGTAAGCAGACAATCAGCATGTTTCTTGCTGAGGCAAAATAACTGTGTGGTAAATAGGCTTGTAAAACCACATCTGTTTTTCACCCCAAATAAAGTCACACACTTACTATTCATGCTTTAAAAATACAAATGTACTTATTGTATTTTATATGTAGAATGTAAATATTGTTAAAGCTTTAAAACATACACATAGAGGTGGACAATATGACCATTTCATTGAATCAGGATGAATTTTATCATTATACACTATACTGTGCTGAGCATATTCTGGATATTGTCAGTTATGAAGCACATTTCATTACAAAGACTAAGCTTCACAACAGCTGACTGAGGTTTTTGCCTTCTGTGCTCTGTGAACAGGGTTAGAAACCCATAGCTCTCAAATTTCGATTGTTTCTCTGCTCCCTGTCTGCTTCGGCTCTCTTTAATTTCCACACGAGTGCTCATTAGCAAGGGAAGTTATAGTTCATGGCTTGTTTTGCCCACAAATAGGCTAGGATCCACCTACAAAAGGTGATGAGAGAGTTTTCATCCAGACTTTCAGCTCTGTTCCACCATATATACCTTCACATTATTATAGTGTGGTGTTTGTAATGAACTTTTGTGTCCTGCTACAAACAAGATGAGATGTTGATACTTATTTCTTTGGTCTGCAACTATAATGGAGCTCTGATTGGTCAGACCAATTTAACACATCCAGCTGAGATTTAAAAAATGTATGCAGTGTCCCAGTCCGCTAGTTTCATACATTAATTTTTTTTTTTTTAGTTTTCTGTAATTTGTCACTTTGTGTGAAAGGGCCTTTAAGCTGTAAGCTCTTAGCAACATGCTACTCTTAGCTCAAGCAGATTAGTGTCTGAAATAAATAAAAAAATAAATAAATAAATATAGTAAAACCCTTTTTGTTGCTTTTGCTCACCCCCACAACCAAAATTGTACCAAAGTGTGAGGTCTGAACCTTGATGTTCACACATTGTCACACCCCTGCTTGCTAACTATCATTTAACCTACTGCTCTCACCGAATGTGGGAATCCGAGTGTGAATAAGTGTGTGTATGTTTGACCCTAGTTATGATAAAAGAGCTATTCATTCTGAGCCAAAATGTACTGTTATTTGTGTTTGTGTACACAGAAGAGTGCGAGACGCGGCCGGGCCAGCGAGAGCAGGCTGAAGCAGTCATGCTGGCCTGCTGGTACCTCCCCCCTTCCTTTCTTTCAGCCCCCGGCCAGAGAGTGGGCATGCTGGCAGATGCGGCTCGCACCCTGGAGAAACTGGGGGACAAGCGCACTCTCCATGACTGCCAACAGATGATCATCAAACTGGGCAGCGGAACCACGGTCACCTCCACCTAGAGTCGTCCCCCCACCCCCCCGCACACAAACACACACACACACACACACATACAGAACTCCCCCTTCACTAACACAATATCCGTTCCCACTTTTGTGACACATATATGCTGGCACCAGGCTTTGGCCCATATCATTCAAACGAGCCAGATGCAGTAGAAGCTCATTCAGTGAATCAGCTTTCTTCTTCTTTTTCTTTTTTTTTTTTCATTTCATTTCAAATCCCCCTATGCCATGTACAACAGTCCTATTGGGACCAGTTTTGATTATTCGAGACCTTGGAACAGTAGGGCAAAAGTGTCAGGATGCGAGAGCTCTGTTGAGAAACACCGGCATTGTCGTTTTTTTTTTTTTATCTGAGAGATGTATTATTTCATTTGCCCTGACAAAATGTGGATGTTCTTACACTTAGTATCACACATCAAACTTAAAGGAATGCCTCCCTGGTTGACCCTGCCATAGCTTCATTCACTGTTAGGAGTTGCAGGTGAAGCATACCTTTAACAAGGTGTTTAAGTACCAGCTTTGGCCACTAGATGGCATTTGGTTGAGATGAACTGGAAGCATATGACTGTTTTTTTTACAGGGTGTTTGGACGTGAATGCTGGACGTGTAGCACTGCGGTTTCCCAGACACAGAATAAGCCTAGTTACACACTCTCAAAGGAACACGTGGATTTACAGTGTTGACGGGGACTTCTATCAATAGTGGGTATTCTACTCCCTATGAATCCATCCCATGTCCTGTAAGATCACTTAAGCTTATTTCCAGGTGATTCCACCACTTGTATGTCCAGGTTTAATCTGCGCCTGGGAGACCTATGGAAAGAAGTATGCGTGAGTACGTGAGTGGGGAGCATCAGGGTGATGAGTGTGACGAGTTTTCCATCTCTTCCCATTTGTACAGGCTGTTTCTAATCTGCACTACCCTTGCTGAGGGACGACTTACATATGATTTAAGAACATAAGGCTTTACGAGGTTCTTTTCTTATAGTGTTTTCTTTGTACATATTTTTAAAGACTATTGTGTATTTATAATTTTTGTCTGAGGAAGAAAATGGGTGATCAGTATTTGCTAGGTGCAGAGAGAGAGAGAGAAAGAGATTACGCAGACATTTGGCTGTAGATCATCAGCTACAACAGCAAGCAGCAGGTATTGAAGATCTTGAAGGTGGAGCAAGCAGAAGTCACTCTTTGCTGTTGATCTGTGACCACTTTGTAGTTGTTGACTGTGGTGAAACTGGTTCCAGATCTATGGACAAGAGCTCAATCTCTCAAGAGTTGTCTTTTTGCACTTCTCAGGAAGGACTTCTGCTATCAGATCTCCATTTACAGAATGTTTCTAACCTGAATGCAGGAATACCATCAGTACCAGGAATCTTATCACATGCTGGTGCATTATTGACACAGTTCACCATCAATCTTAACTTTATCCAAAGATGATATTTTGAGCTGTGTTAAAGAGCACCCCCTGAGTCCACCTGGGTTGGGTTCCATTTTCAGCACTCTGTGTATAAATAAACAAAACCTCCAGTTGTTAGATCAGTTTTAATGGCAGACTTGTGTTCTGTATGCTAATCAGTCTATAGTTCTAATAATCAAAAAAATCTCAAAGATGAAATGTGTTTCAGCAGCACACACAGTATGTCTGATTGTCAAGTGTTTGATTTATTCTTGAGAATGTAAATAAAAGTTTTTGTAACTTATACCTTATATTGCTGGTGGGTCTGTGTAACTTCCTGAAGGTGCTTGTTTATTTCATTTTATACCAGAAATGTTATAGTATCAAAATTTCTGCTTGGTTAAACCATTGAGATGTAAACTGAATGAAACAGAGTTGTTGTCCATAACAGTGCTCGGCAATGGGAAATGTCCTGTAAAAGCAGCCTCACATAAAGTTACCACAAGAAATACTTCTGGATAACCTACCCGATACTCAAGATTATGTTTGAAGTGTTTTGAGAAAGTCTAGGCTCAAGGCATATTCATTAAAGCTTTCATATTGAAGAATACGTGTAGGAAAACAGTCCCACCCCCCACCCCCTTCGACTTACAGTTACTTTACCATGATCAGCATTACATACACTACTTCTCATGTGGACAGTCACTCATTTTTGATAGAAATAAAAAGGTTATATTTGACTTTTGTTTGCCATCACATTTCCTTACGATGGACCATTTCAAACCAAAGCGCATTGAATGTTTGGTTATAATCTGCATTAAATCTATCCACACAGTGAAATATGCACACTAGGGAAAAGCACACACATGTGCCTGGAGTGGAGGCCAGCCCTATCCACAGCACCCAGGGAGTGCCTTGCTGAAGAGCCCACAGAGCTGGAGTGCCATGCTGAAAGGCACATCAATCATGTCCTGCCAGTTCAGGGAATCAAACCAGCAACCTTCCAATCACAAGGCTGGTTCCCTAACCAGTAAATCTGCACATTTATTTTAAATTTGGAATTCCTATAAAAATATCCCAGTCATGCCAAAACCCAGCAGTATCCAGCTGCAGAGCCACAGTACCACACTCTCATGCCCACATTTCAGTTTTAGTGGAATAAACTTCAGATTTTCGGTTTTGTTGGTGGAAATGTGCCAAATGGTTCAAATTGTGGTTTGTGAAATGGAAAAGAACCCACTCCATATTGGTGGAAAAGAGCTCTTGGTGACAGAATTGCTTATCACTTTAAACCCGACCAAGTGCCCTCATAAGAAAATTGTAATGACATTTTTAGGTATCAAAGTGAACATATTACATAGTAACACTGTTTTCAGGTGTAAAATGGGGCACCGGCTCTGTATTAGGAGGAACTCATTAGCTGCAGGGTTCAAACCTTGGTCCATGGAGAAAATTAAAAATTGACAAAAATTAAGATACTCCACTAGTTGTTACAATATTACAACATTAGATTGGTAATTTTGATATTCAGATATGTGCTCAGTGGAATGAACAAAATAATCTACATCAATATGTAAATTTACTGTCAGCACTGCCTACCTAGAGTTTAGTGTGTGTTTTAATAGCTTTTAAAATATAAATGTGTTATTTCATAATCATAGCTAATATTTGAGGGTTTCTGAAACACTATGCAAGAGTTTAATAAAAATACCCAGGGTTTACAGTGAGGGGCTGAGGGTGCTGTACTGCAGATCCCTTCTCCAAAAACCTCTTATGTCCAATATTTCTACTTTGAAACAAATTGTTGTTCTGGTGCTGATAAATGAAGAACTTGCCAGTCATTTCAACAGGATGTTAAATGATCTCCAAAACAGCAACTTTACTGGAAAAGGAACAAAAATATGCTAAAAAAAATCCAGATAAATAGACCAAGAGCTCCAAAATGTAATCTTTTTACATTTACTTCAATTGAAAGTTGTCACAATATAAAGAATGGATATACATGTTTTTAGTATGACAGCGACAATATATTTATCAATAAATTTTTTAAATAGGTCATTTTAAAATCTTCTGAAATATACAAAATAATTAGTAGTGTAGTGGAGGAAGGGGCAACGCTGACCTGCTTGTGGCAGACGAGGGTCCAATTCCCCAGGCAGGAAAGTAGACTACGCTACACCATTAAAGCCCTTGTCTACTGGTTTAAAATATATAAAAATATACATATATTTATACTAAAAATATGCAACAGAATAAACATTTACCAATGTCTTATTTAATATATATGTATGTATTATTACAGTTTAATCATAGTTAAATATTCTAAACTTTGTGATTTAAAACGTGGTTACATTTCATGACTTCAATTCAGGTATTCACTGAATCTGACATAAAATATACTTTTAAAGAAATAAAAAGCAAACAAACAAAAAATAAAGGAAAAAAAACATTCTAGCACCTCTAGCATCTGCAGCTTTTAAGATGGAGCAGCTAATTTTAAGGGCTTAAATGTAGAATAATTCCAGTCTTGTTGATGCAGCTTTTTTTGTTTAATTTCTATTTGCTTTGTATTGTTTTCATTATCACACAGAGCTTTAATGTGTTAGCTTGGAGTTTTGATTAAGAAATGGAGCTAAAGATAGCATTATCTTATAGTTTTCATTAGCATATGGAGGTTAAACTAGAATTAGCTTGGAGTTTTTATTAGCATTTTGAACTTAAACTATTGTTAGCTTGGAGTTTTCATTAGCACACAGAACATAAATGTGTTAGCTTGGAGTTTTCATTAAGACATGGAGCTTAAGGTAGAATTACCTTGTTGTTTTTATTAGCTTTTAGAGCTTAGCATAGAATTTTGATTAGCACATGGAGCCTAAACGAGCTTTAGCTTGTAGTTTTCATTAAGATGTGGAGCTTAGACTGGAATTAGATTTTAGTTTTTATTAAGACATGGAGCTTTAACTAGAATTAGCTTGGAGCTTTCATTACCACACAGAGTTTAAACTAGTGTTAGCTTGGGGTTTTCATTAACACAGAGTTTAAACTAGTGTTAGCTTGGGGTTTTCATTAGCAATCAGAGCTTAAACTAGTGTTAGTTTGGAGTTTTCAATGTCACACAGATCTTAAACTTGGGTTAGCTTGGTGTTTTCATTAGCACACAGAGCTTAAATTAGTGTTAGCTTGGAGTTTTCATTAAGGAATGGAGCTTAAGATAGCATTAGCTTATAGTTCTCATTAGTGCATGGAGCTTAAACTAGAATTGGCTTTAAGTTTTCATTAGCATTCGAAGCTTAAACCCATGTTAGTTTATAGTTTGCATTATCACATGAAGCTTGTACTAGCTTTAGCTTGTAGTTGTTATTAGCATATGGAGTGTGGAGTGTAAACTAGTTAGTTTTCATTAGCACATGGAGCTTAAACTAGTGTTAGATTATAGTTTGAGACTCTACTGCCAGCTTCGAATGTTTAACCTGCATGGACTTCCATATTAATACTGAGCTTGTGTTCTACTCACACTTCCATTCTCACATAACTCATCACCCATTTACACAGCTCACACTACTAGCTACTCTTCTTTATTGTTTTACAGTTCTTTTTGCTGATTTATGTCTGTGCTATCCAGTGTCAACCAGAGGAGGATGAGTTCCATTTTTGAGCCTTGGTTTCCTCTCAAGGTAGTTTTTCCTTGCCACTGTTGCCCGCTGGCTTGTTCAATCTGTAAAACTACTTTGTGACAATGCCTTTGTTGTATATAAATAAAATTTGATTGAGTTTTGATTAGCACATGGAGCTTAAACTAGCATTGTTTGTAGTTTTCATTAGCACATGGAGCTTATATTAAATGTAGCTTGTAGTTTTCATTAGTATATGGAGCTTTCATTAGTTCTCATTTTCATTTCAAATGTAAAATAATTTAAGTAATTTAAGTAATTATTGGTGAAGACCCAATCAGTAAATGGCCTTTACAGTTAATAGCTGTAACCTTTATGAATCACTTTTTTATGTTAAAGACAATATTTTGCTCTGGTTATCTTACAGGCCAGCTCATGTCCAAGTAAATAATGCTGTTTATTGTGTGTGTGCTCCAAAACAAGCATGAGGAAATAAAAGACAGAGCGCTGCATGCTGTTTCTGTTTGCTTTTAAATATAATTTGGGCTCTTTTGTCCTGTAGGCATGCTTTGAGGATAATAGCTCTGGATTGCTTTGTTTCACTCCCAACAACAGCACACGAAGAGAAAACAAAGGGAGATTTTGATCTCAACGGCAAAAGACAGATGTGGACGTTCATATATCCAGTATATTTGATGGCAGCAGTACAAATAAAAATAAAAAAGGAAACATTCCAAACACCTCTTCAAACATCAGAACATTGCAACAACTCCCACAGCTAATGTGGACAAATACAATTCTGAAAAAAGTCCATTTGAATTTGTCATTTTTAATAACGTTTTATATGCAATAACATAATTGTCTCGTTTTTTTATAGAAAATAAACATCTCTAAGAAATACTATACACAATTATAATAGTACATCACATCTTACATTTAAACAGCAGCAAATACTTATATACACAAGTACTTTGAATTAAGAATCATAAGAATAATTTAACAGGATGGTTCCGTCATCTTTATACTTACTGGAATCGATAATGGTTCATGTGTTACACTGTAATGAGCTAGACATGGTGCCTACAATATTGGTTGTGTCACAGCAAAGTGTTGAACATGAAAACACACTATTATGAGTCTCTGCTCGTGAGTGGTCCTCTCTGGTTTTTGGTCTTTGCCTGCAGTTCTTTTGCTTCATTGTTCAAATGAGCCACAAGCCATAAAACCATAACAGTCTCCAGTGAAGGGCCCTTTTGTTAATCTCTAGGTACAGATCTGTACATACTGCTGCAGTGAATGGACATGAAGAAATCTTGAGGATCACGCAGTTGGACAGATGTGGCCTAAGTGCTGCCATGTGTTCAGAAATGCACATCAAAATACATCTTGGAAGAGCAATATATTAAAATAATATATGTATACTTCTTTTTTTCCAGATATGAGAATATTTAGAACTGTATAGCACACCATGTACAATTTTCTTTTTCTTTTTTTTTTTGTTTTTCTTTTGTTTTTTTTTTCTTAATAACACTTAAGCATACATTGAAATACATCCAGTGGGTTGCTTGATGCATGACATCTTTGAATCCGAATATGCTTGGAAAATAGGCAGGCGTATGCGTCTGTGCCAAACAGCGGCAGGGCTTTGGGCCCTTGGAGAGGGCGGACAGCCAAATCTGCCTCCAGGTGTCCCCGACTGATAGCATCCATTCCAGGAAAGAAAGATTTAAGGAAAAAAAAGAAAGAAAGAAATCAAAAGAAAGAATGGCACATTCAAGGTTTTTTTTTTTTTTTTTTTTGCTTTTTTTGTTGGATTTTTTTATGAACAGAAGAAGCTTTCCCTCCTTTTTTCCCTCTTGGAGAGGAGCTGTCCAGGCCGTGGTGCTGAAGGGAGGGTAGGAATGATGGGGAGGTTGGGTGGGGCTCAGGGCTCAGGGCTTAGGGCTTTTGCAAGGGTGGGTGCAGAGATAGGTACCAGGTGCCAAGGGCGTGGATGGTCTGATCTGATCTGATCTGATCTCAGGTCAGTATTGCTACAGTACCTTTGTGCTTCAGCCAAAGCCCCAGTATCAGTTCCATTGAGCCCAGTGAGTTTGCCTGTGGCCTGTGGTGTTGTCCAGTGCCTTGGGGGCTGATTGATGCTTGTCCTCTGCAGCACTGCACAGGTGACATTCCGCAGCTTCGGTGATTTACAGCGTCTACATTAAGCCGCCTGGAAAACAAGAGGGACAGCAGGATAGAGTGAGTGCTGGTAAATTAAGGAGTTGCCACTTTACTAGGAACACATACATCGTACTGGTATCACTGGATGTTCTGCCAAAAACACCTACCAGTGTTTTGTAAGTTTACGGTTAAAGTGTTTGGCTGGAATGAAAACCCGGAGACACACTGGCACTGTTATGGTTTTGACACCCCTGTTCTACTAAAAAGGGATTTAATCTGACCCACTTTTTCTGTGATTCTATATTACATTAGTAGTTGGAATGTACACAAGAAGTGATGATATGATGTCATCAGTATTCATGAGTCACTGCCCACAGCATGCTGTTGGTTGGATATTTCTTGTTTGTGCACTGTTCTCAGTGCAGCAGTGACTCTGAGGGGTTTCACTCCAGCAGCACTGCTGTGTCTGATCCATTCGTACCCATGCAACACACACCGAGACGCCACCACCATGTCAGTGTCACTGTAGTGCTGAGAATGACCCACCACCCAAATAACACCTGCTCTGTGGTGGTCCTGTGGGGAACTTCGAACATCAGGGTAAAAGGAGGCAAACAAAGTATGCAAACACATGGACTACAGATGGTAATTATAGAACTGCAAATTAAGCTTGTAGAAACAAGCTCATAATATTAAGGCTGATTGGTGGTCTCTGTTAAAGGGTTTTCATAGCTGACCCACATTTTCTTTGGTTCTATGTTTACTGTAATGACATATGTTGGATGTTAAGTATTTGATAATAAACTCCACTCAGTAAATTTAGTTGTTGGATATAGTTATTGGATGGGGCTGTGGGGGTTTTATACCTATAACTAAATTTGGCACAGGGCATAGTTACTTTAGGCTCATGTATGGCTGGTTCAGAGGATCCCATTTACTGAGGCTGATTTTCTACCTGAACTTGCAAGTTTCATATGTAGTCAAATGTCTTTCTAATAAACAATATACTATATATACAATAAAATACAGGTAATGTATTGTGTTAGAACTACTTTAAGTTCTACTCATTGCTTAAATGAGTGTTTGTGTAAATGCACAAAAACTGCTTGTCTGTGACTGTAGAGAAGTACTGCCTGTAGAATAGGTCCCTCTGGAGCTACATGAAACTACTACTATGCAAAGGCTAGAGGGGTATAAAGCTGTGGAGAAGTGGAACTCTGTTCTCTGGAATGATGGTGCTCCACCCAGTATTGGGATGAATTGGAGATGAGATGGGGTGGTGATCATGCAACATTTTGACCTCAAATGCCCTTGTTAAATCCTCACCACAATACTCCAAAATCTAGTAGAAAGCCTTCTCTGGACAGTAGAGACTCCAACAAAAGCTGAATAAATAAGCAGGTGTCCCGGTACTTGCCCAGAGGTGGAATGTAGTGGAACAGCATTTTTTGCTCTTCAAAACATTTTGATGCCTACATTTAGAGGAAATCTACTTAAATTCAGTTTAAAACCTACTTAAATTCAATAACAAAGTAAACTACTTAATTACTGTTCAGGCCTTCTTTTTAAGAATAGCTGAATATGCATTTTCTGCTTCTCAGCACTGGTTTCACAGCTCACATCTCCATATGCTGTATATAAATCAAAGCTCTATTATGTGCAGCTGTACTGCCTCCATAAAAGAGGTTAGAGAGACTGTGTGTGTGTGTGTGTGTGTGTGTGTGTGTGTGTGTGTGTGTGTGTGTGTGTGTGTGTGTATGTGTCTCTGCATCAGCAGCCTGGTGTGGGCTCTCTAATTGCCCATGCTGAGGCAGTAGCCACTGTGCTGGTGTGAAGGCTGTAGCCAGCAGTTCGATGCAGCTGCCTCTCTCCAGCTTCCTCCAACACCCAGCAGGACTGCCCCTAATTGTGTTGGCGTGGAGCTTTTTTCTTCTTCCTCTTCTTCTTTGCTCTGTTTCTCTTCTTTCCCCTCTCCCCTGGCCTTGCCTTTGCTTCTCTCTTTCACACACTCTCTCTCACTGCTGATGCCCTCAGCTAACCACCGGAATCTCCTCCTCCTCTGTACCTACAGTGTGAGAACAGCCCTTGCTTCTCTGTCCTTCTCTACACTCTGGGTGAAAAGGGTTCTCTACAGTTATCAGAAAAGTTGTATGGCTTATATTGAATCCTGTGATTGGCTTGCCGCATGTCAGTGGGGTGTTCTTGCTTTTCACTCAATGATTCCAGACAAGGAATGTCTTGTCACACCTACTGTGACAAGGATGGTCAGATGAATAGCTGGATGGATGGATTGGACTCTTCGTCTACTCTCACTGTCAATTTTATCAGTGACTATACAGGAGCACTTTATAGTTCTATAATCAGAATGTAATCCCTCTGTTTTTTAATGGTCAGGACACCACAGAACCACCACATAGCAGTGTCATGTGGCTGGTTGGTCATTCATACACTGCAAGTGTGTGTTGCGAGTGGCTGTGTTAGTGTGGGGTTCAGATACAGACGCGCTGCTTGAGTGTTTAAACCCCTCAGTGTCACTGCTACAATAAGAATAGTCTGCCGACTGTTGAAGGACTGGAGGATGACCAACACAAACTACACGTAAATAGATGAGCTATTGTCTTTACATCTACAAGGTGTTGTCACTGATCCTTTAAGTAGTCCAGGCAGAAACACTCCTTATAACTACAGCATGAGTGGGCGGGGCTAAGATGTAGATGTATATATGTACACCTTCTGTTTTTTGTTACATCACAAAAACAACAAATTCAGTTATTGCACCTTAATATCCAACCTGTAAAGCGTATATATAGGTGGAAGAACTGCCAAGGCCCTAGTTATATTACTCTAGCCCTTTCCCTCTTTCTCCTCTTCCCCTTCGGCCCAGCCTGAAGCGACGCAGGGCCACACTCATGCTCCCCTGCCACGTGAGCCCCCTCAACAAAACAGCTCTCTGTGTTCGTGCAGGCGTGGAGAAGAAGAAGATGAGGATATTTCCTGGGAGACCTGCATGGGGGTGGAACCCCTACTGCTTGCTTTCATTAAAAACAGCAAATTGGCATCGCTGAGACCTAAAGCCTTTAGATCCCCGAGTCGATGTATGTTCAGCTTGTACTGAACTCTCTCCCTCTCTCTATCTTCCCCCACTCTCCTTTGACGTAGGAGGGGAAAAGGCAAAGGCAGGGCATTTTGATCTGTTGCCAGGTTTCCTCTCACTGCCTGTCAGCTACTCCTGTACCCCTGTATAGCCAGTCAGTCTCCCTCTCTCTCTCTCTCTCTCTCTCTCTCCTCTCTCTCTCTCTCTCTCTCTCTCTCTCTCTCTCTCTCTCACACACACACACACACACACACACACACACACACACACACACACACACACACACACACACACACACACACTCCCTTCAAACTCTATATTGTAGTACAGACCACTGGCCTGTAGGTGAATGTAGAAACAAGGTCATAATGTTATTGAGCTACTTTTAAGTTGTACCCATTGTGGATACAGATGTGCAAATGCACACAAACAGTTGTACAGGTCCCAGTACAGAAGTACTGCCAATAGACCACTATAACTGACCTTACGTTTACTGCGAAGAGAATGTGGGACATTGGAAGCAAATTGGCAGCAAAACACAGCGGTTAAGCGCACAGATTACTGCAGACAAGAGTTCATCTTGGCACTGCTTGAGTCTTCAGACTATGCCAGAAGGAACTGAGTGAGTGTGGGGGCCAGAGAGAAGTTCCACCACTGAGGAACACTTAGGGGACTGGTCCTGTGTTAAATACTGGTTTTACCATGTCCTTGTTCACTTAACCTCTCAATTTGACCTCAGGGAAATCCCAGGCACTGTCTTAAAGGCCATTCCATTACTTTATTAGCTGAAGTAATGTTGATTTTATGAGCCCTTGGAGGGGCAAGGGATCATGTTGAGTTTGGCAGCAGAACCTACCTAGAAATCATTGTGAATGGACACATTTCCCTTCTAAAACACAAATGGCAGATGAAGCTGTTTTTAAAACCCATTGAGGAAAATGAATTGAAACAAATCGCTGGGCTTTATATTGCAAAGTGTTCCATTTGTAATATGACTGCAGATACAACTTCATTACTGTGTTTGCTTGCTAGAAAGCTTTTGGACAGGCATAGTAATTATTCACAATTTATGTATGATATATACAAACTTCTTAACAACCATTTTAAACTGCAATGTGGAAAATAATCTAATCACATAGAGGCTAACTAAGCCAAAGATGGTTATGCACCAATTGAAAATTAGTCCTAATTGTCTAACATTCTCTTGCCCTTGTGATAAGTAACCACATTTAATTTATGTCCACCACTGTCCAGTTTCTGACCTGAGGACCATTGTTTACCATTATACAATTGGGTGCTGGTAAATTCTCAACACAGCACACAGCAATGACATTGATGGTAATGGATTGGTAGTGTCCCTGTGAGGGTAGAAGTGGTCAAATCAGCCAAGATCAGTTTCATGCATTAAGGTGTTCTTTTTTTTGCAACAATTAAATACATATATATATATATATATATATATATATATATATATATATATTTAATTGTCACAAACAGACTTTCCCCCACAGGTGACTCTAAAGTGGCCCTTAGTGTGTGAATGTGTGCGTGAGTTAGCCCTATGATGGACTAGCACCCTGTCTAGGGTTGTTTCCTGCCCTATCGCTCAGAGTTGCCGCCTGGGCACCGGCTCCTCCATGACCCTATTCAGGAACAAGCGGTATAGAAAAAGGATATATATATATATATATATATATATATATATATATATATATATATATATATATATATATATATATGTGTGTGTGTGTGTGTGTGTGTGTGTGTGTGTGTGTGTGTGTGTGTGACGTTTTTGGTCCATTCAATTCAAAGAGAAGCAGCTCCAGCCATGCATCCTACCATACAAGTCTCTAATATTGGAGCTCTAATGTTAATTCAGTCTTGAGGGGAATAATAGCAGCCAGAGAGCTGAGAGCAGAGCACCTAATTAGCATCCACTGTGCTAGCATGACCATCACTGGAGAGATGGGCAGTCAATAAGAGACAGATAAGGGCGAACTCCTTGCTTGGCTCGTCTGTTGCCCTGGGAGATGGAGCTGATGAGCGACTGCAAAGCACACCTCCATTCAGTCCCATTGTTAGGGAGGTCGGCAAATGTTCCAGCAAGGGCACTGAAGTACAAGGCATAATAGGGATGTCGCTGAGATCAAAGATGTCCTTTAATGTTCTGGAACAGGCTCCGTGGCTTACCTTGTGTTTTGGACATTTTATCGAGAATGTGTCCTCTTCAAATATGCAGCCTGAAAGAGAGAGAGAGAGAGAGAGAGAGAGAGAGAGAGAGAGAGAGAGAGAGAGAGAGAGAAAGAGGATATGAATCAAAGACAGAAGTCAGTCATCGGGGTTGCAATCATAGGATGAAACCCAGCTCCTCTTTTCATCTTCAGACTTGCGTCAATAGGCATACGGAGGCTAGTTCCTATGGTGATGCAGGTAGAATGAGAGTCTGGTGCTTACACACTATGCATATTCTCTAGTCAGCTAAATATATAGACAAGACAACAGAGCAAATGACAGTCAACTACTGGCATACTGTTTACACATACCTGTCTCTTTGGCGCAGACATAGTGGTATGTGTGAGTGCAGTTCTTCCAGTAACATCTGATTGATGCTCCCTCACTCTGGCACTTAGAACATTTCTGTAAAACCACAGGAACATTTTCAGACACTTGTCTGATTCAAGGACATTTACCATGGTCAATTACAGATATAAAAGACAATTTGGGGTTTTCAGTGACTAAACCATCTTTATCTTAAATTGTTATGGGACACAGTGGCCCTTGAAAATTTATGTCCCCTTTAGATTTGTCCATATCTACTGATATATTTGATCTAAAACTAGTAGATAAGAAAAAATATGAGATCAGTCATTTATATTTATAAAAAAAATCCATTCATACATATGTGAGTGGCAAAGTGTGAACGTTTCACAGATAATGTGAAGGTGAAGTAAAGAAAGAGATGCTCAACAGGCTGTAAAAGGTTACAAAACTCTAAAGAGTTAGGACTCCACCAATCCACAGTCAAACAGAAATTCAAGACCATTATTACCCTCCATAGGGGTAGTCAACCAACAAAGGTCATGCCAAAAGCAAGGCATGTAATAGTCTGAGAGGTCATAAAGGAACACAAGGTGATTTCTAAGCAACTAAAGTCCTTTCTTACATTGGCTGATGTTAGTGTTCATTAGTCCATCATCAGGAGAACACAGAAAAACAAGGGTATGCATAGTAGCATTGCAAAGAGAAAGCCCCTCCTCTTCAAAATGAACATCACACAAACAAGCCAAAGAGCTATTTGAACAATGTTTTGTGGATGGATCAGACTAAAATAGATGGTTTAAAAGAAAAGCATTGTGTTAGAAGAAAGGAAATCATTGGATTGCTGTATTAAAAATAATCCAGTCGGAAGTGGTAGTAACATAGTTCTAAACAAATTATAAATGATATCAGCAAATATTAAGGGAAATGTTTAGGACATCTGTTCAGTTGAATCTCAAGAAAAGGTGGGTCATGCAGCAAGACAATGACCCTAAGCACATAAGCTGTTCTACCAATGAATGATTAATGAAGTATGAAGTTTTTTTCTTTTGGAATGGCCAAGTGAAAGTCCTCGCTTTAATCCAATTGAAATGTTGCAGGACCTGAAGCAGTCAGTTCATGGAAGGAAACGCACCAACATAAGAGGTGATACTGTTTTGTATGGAGGAATTGTGCAGGATTAATCAAAAGTTACTGGGATGTTTAGTTGCAGTATTTGCTGCACAAGAGGGTCACACCTGATACTGAAAGTAAAGGTTCACATACTTATGCCACTCACAGATATTGAATCCTTTTCCTGAATAAAGATGCTTAATTTGGTTCTCTTCATCTCCACCAATCCACAGTCAAACAGACTGCATACAAACAGAGGAAATTCAAGACCATTATTTCCCTCCCTAGGGGTAGTTGACCGACAAAGGTCGACCATCTTCATCTACTTTAGGTGTGAAAATGTGATGCAGAAACAATATACTCACTGTGACTGCAGAGTCCTGCGCGGCTTCCCTCAGTCCATAAAGTTTGCTTGCGACCAGGATCACACCACTGGTCCAGACAGCACAGGCTTCATGCGCCCAGTGCTCTTTAGCCTCAGCCTCCTGTTGCAACCTCTGCATAGTAGATTCACAGCCCTCCTCGCCAGCAGGGGGAGCTGCTCCACCAGTTGTCCCCTGCAACAGCTGCAGTCTTTTGAACCTCATCCGCAAGCCAAGATGAGTTCTAAGTTGTGCCCTTCTTTCTCTCCTCGGCTGCCCGCAATCTCCTTCGCTCGTCCCTTCTTGAAGCAGATCCTTTCCTTCTTCTCTCCTCAGAGTGTTGATCTGCTCTGCATTGCAGCTGGTGGCCTTGTCCTTTTCCCTGTTTCTATTTTGCCTCAAGTCCTCCTGGTGCTTTAAAGACAGTGTTTTCCGCGGTATGCTGTCTGCAGGGTAGTATGGGCCACACAAGTCCCCAAGCTCTCTGTAATTTGCTGGCTTTCCACACAAGCAGCATACGAGACACCTGTCAGTTAGGCTTTTGTTAACTAAGGGCCCCTGGAGCATTACTGTACAGCCTGCTATTGCCTTGGTAAATGTGACTGGATTTTTAATTTTCATTGAGCTCTTTTTTCTTGCCTGAGCGAGCAGCTGCTCTTCCTCTGGCCTGTTTACGATCGTGCAAAGGGAGGCAAGTTCTCTGGAGCTGTCAATGCGTACATATGGTTTAAATGATGAGCTTTTGCCTTCGCTTTCGTGTGGTTTAAAAAAATCTGACAACTTTGCCTTCACTGTAGGAATGCTTTCTTTTCTGCATTTTGTTTTCAGTTTGTGTGCCTTTACAATGACCTTGATGGTGTTAGTGTCTGGTTGGGTCTTTTTTTTAGGTCCGGGCTTTTTTTTTACCTTCTGACCTTCTTCCTTTCTTGACCATTGAGTTAAGGCTTCCTCTTGTTTCTTTTTCAGCGAAGGACGTCTGCCTCGTTTGGGTTTGGTGATTGCAGAGCACATTTCCATTGGCAGATGTTCACTCTCAGCCTTCTCACTTGTATCTGCATTGAGAGAGGATGGTGGTGGTGAGGATGCTTGTGGAGGTGGTGATGGTGGTGTGGGTGAAGGGGGTTGGGGTGCAGGGAGAACATCAGTTTCAGTCTGCTCAAGCTGTTCAACAGTTGGCACACTGTTACCTAGATCAACATCTTTCCTCCTCTTCTTCCGCTGCTTCAGGTGCATTTCATGGTTATTTTTGATGGCTCTCTGCTTGGCTAGCCTTGGTGTGTTGATAATAAGGCTCCCAGTCTCTACTGCCACATCCGGTGTGTCAGTGCACTCGACAGTAGCCCACTTTCTCCGTTTCTTTTTAAGAGTTTGGATACCTGCTGTGTCTAGTGTCTCCTCTGTGCTTACTTTGTTGTCATTCTCCTCTGTTGTCACTTCTGGGGTATTTACTGTCTCTCTTTTCTCTGTTACCTGTGGTTCTGGTGCTGGCTTTGATGCAGTTTCTTCAGGTACAGTATCAGGTTGGATTGTTAGAGTCTGTTTTTTGGATGCTGGAGATGTGATTTTCTGAACCATAGCTTCATATTTCAGTCCTCTGCCTTTCCTTGGTGGGAGATATTTTGTTTTAGTAGGACACTGAGGAGGCACACAAGGTGTGTCAATGATATCTTCAGGGGGATTGTTATCTTTGGTCAAAATGCTGCACTCAGATGGTTCCAATTTATAGCCTCGCTTCCGCCGTCCCCTAGTACCTTTGACTCCGACTACTGCAGTTTTTAAAGTTGGATCCAGTGGTTTTGTTTTTTTACCAGCTTTGACACTCTTCTTCTTCTTCGTGGGCTCTGTTGAGTGTAAACTAGACTTTCTTTTGACTGAAACACTCACACTCGGTTGACTCTGCAAATCTGTGCCAACATCCTCTTGGTTGACTGTTTGGTTGTCAAAGGACTGAGCTGCAGCCATGTCTGTTATTTGTGTCTCTGTGAATTTCATCCCTGATGTCTCAGTAAATGTCTCTCTCTCTTTTTCCTTGTCCGCTGCTAATTTTGTCAGTGTTTGTTTCCGAGATCTCAATACCATGGACTTTTGATCATTCATTGATGGTTTCACAGATGTGCTCTCTAAAGGAGTTTCCAGAGTGGCACCCATTATACTGCCTGTAGAGCTTCCCAAAGTAGTACCAACCACAGTGTCCAGAATTACAGCTGTGTTTTCTTGTTCAGTTGTTTCACCTGTAAAGCTTGTGATTTTAATATGTTCTTTAACAGGCTGTACATCGTCTTCATGAATGGTTGATTTGATCTTAGAATTGCTGCCTCTTGGTCGGCCAGGGCCTTTAGGAATAATTCCTTCTGTAGGCTTTGAGCCAGGCTTTGGACTAGGCTTCAAAGCAGGTATAGCTGGAGGTTTGGGGCAAGGCTTTGGACCAGGCTTTACACTTGGCACAGCCCCAGGCTTTGGGCCTAGTTTTGGTCCAGATTTTGAGCTAGGTTTGGGTCCAGGCTTTACACCTGATTTTGGGCCAGGTTTTGAAGTTAACTTTGGTCCTGGTTTAGGACCAGGTTTTAAAACTGGTTTTGGGGCTGGTTTTATCGAAGAAGCCTTTGCGCCAGGCTTTAGAACAGACTTTAAGCCAGGCTTTGGTCCTGGCTTTGACCCTGATTTTTGGACAGGTTTGGAAGTAGATTTTAGAGCTGACTTTTTTCTATCAGGAGAGGAAATCTTTGGGGTACTCTGTGACCCAAAAGAGCGAGTACACATCCTGGATGGTACACCATCTGACAGAAGTTTTGGTGTTTGACTGCTAATGTCCAGCTGAGCAGCTTGCATCTGATTAGGGATAAGAGCACTATTACATGAGGGCAAACTGGGCTTTTGAGGAGATGGTGGGACTCCATCTCCCTCTACACTCAGCTGTCTCCTGATCCCTGCATTTGAATGGATTAGTCTTCTCCTGCCTCTTGCATGCTTTCTACCCAGCAATCTTGGATGTGCAGATGGAGCTACTGGCTCTGGTTTTGCTGATGGTGTTACTGCACTTGGGCAGTTTATACCTGGTTCTATATCCTCATCTCCTTTCTGTGGGGAGGGAGGAGTATCAGCCCAAGATGGTGCAGAGTGTAATATTGACTTGCCCGGCAACTGAGGAGAATCAGGCTCCAGCACCTTCGCATCACTGCGATCGATGTGATCCCTTGCCTGAGTCTGAGGTGTTGTTTTCTCATTGAGAGTTGAGAAGCCAGTCTTGACAGAGTGAGACTGAGGTGTAATGTCACAAATGGCTGACCTCCTTTCACTGCTTCTGAGGGCTTTGTCTTGGGCAGTGGTCTCTGCAGTTTCATTGTTGACTAGTGGTCCTTCTGTTGTCTCCCCTGGTTTATTACAGGCTTCTACCGAGGACTCCTCTTTTTTTGCTTTATTATTAACCACCTCTTTGGTTGGTGTCAGATTCCCCTTCTCCTCTGTCACTTCAGTGGCCAGATAGGATGAGACAGACTGCTGCTGCTCAAAGTGGTCATTTAGTCCTTCAGAAACTGACAGTCTTTCTTCAGAAGACTCTGAAGATTGAGATGTGAGTTGAGGTGTGTCTGAGTTTTCCTCTTTCCCAGGTAAATATTGATTTGACTCAGGAACATCTCTGGAAAAAGCTGGTGATGCTACAGGATCCTCAACATTAAGCTGTAGTTCTGATTTGAACATTTCGGATTTCAAATCTGAATCTTGATTCCCCTTGCAGCTGATGTCTGAGTGGTCTTGGCCCTTCTCAGAAAAATCTCCTTCCTCTGCCTCGTATTTACTTTTCAATTCCTGATAAACACTGTCATCTGCTTCATAAGAGTAGCCTTCATCTGACACTGATTTATTAATCTTATGTAAAAGGGAGGGACATTTCTCATCCTCCCCCCACTCCTGTTGTTTCTCAGACGACTCAATGACTTCTCCTTTGCATTCATGTTCAGTGGCCATTGTCCTTTTTCCAATTTCCTTTTCTTCAACCATCCTCTCAGTCCAGGCAGATTCCTCAAAGTTCTCCTTCAGAGTGCTCTCTGCCTGCTTTACATCTAGTGGAGAATTACTCTCCTGTTTCATAGGACTTGGGGCTGTAACACTTATGGGAGACCTCTCATCTCTAATGCTTCTGAGAGAACTATTCTGTTCTTCTCCAAACGGCACTCTCTGTCCCCTAGGGTCACAGCTAAGATTATCCTCAGAGGTTGCACTCTGCAGACTCCGGACAGAGTCACCTGATCTGACAGACATGTCATCTGCTGAGTTCAGCGAGCAGGTAGACACTGTGTCCAGGCTCAGCTGGGAATGAGCTGAGGCCTGTGTTGGCCCTTTGCTCTGACCAAAGTAGTAGTAGCTCCTTTCCATCTGGTCTTCAGTACTGCTGGAATACCCCCCTTCTTGTATCTCACCTGGAATAGAACGGTTGCCAAAAGCATCAGTGTGGGGAGGACCATGTTGGTTTTCAGGACATGAGGAGTCCTCCATTGGTCTTAACTGTCCCCTATAGTCTTCTCCTTTTTTTGGCTGGTTTCGCTTGCTACCTTTTTTGTTGGCCATGAGCGCTTCTGACAGCAGTAACTGCTGGACATTGTTAGATATGTTCTCTACTTGAGATGTCAAAGCATTGAGGCTCCACAAGCTTGGGTTAGACAACAGCTTCTCAGAGAAACGTTCCTTCATGGTGCTAGAGTAGCTCTGTGACTGGTGGTTCACATTAGGAGAAGGGTGGGTGTGTGGAGGCATTAGCATGCTCTGGTCTTGCAAACTTGCAGAAGAGGAAGAAGCTGTAGGATTGATTGGTTGGCCATATTGGAAAGAATCTGGATTTGGCATTAAGGGAGAGGGAGTGGAACTATACGAAGGAGATCTGCCAACAGATCGTGCAGGAGAATGACTGGAGCTTGGACTGCAGTTCTGGTAGTACTGCTCAGGTGACCTCACAGAAATATCTGTGATACAGTAATTCTGCTGAGGCTGATTGTAATGTTGGAATTTCTGAAGGTTCTCTGGTGTACCTGACATTCCTTGAAGGGAAGCCTGTTGTTCAAATCCTGTTCTTGAAGGAGGCTGCTGGTATCCGTAACTATTCTGCGGCCTATAACCAGTCTGCTTTAGACTGCTGTGGTTTCCCAGCTGCCTTGAATACTGAGCATTAGGAGGCATTCCATACCCACTTTTGTAGCCATGAGGAATTGGATTGCATTTCTCCATGTAAGAAGATGAGGTCGAGGAGGGTGGTTGGGAGTGCTGGGAAAAATGAAGGTGGCTTTGTGGGTACATCAAAGGAGATGGAGTAGGATTGGGAGGGTGGCCTTGTTGATGTGGGCTTGTATAGACTGGGGCAGAGGGTTGGGAGGGGAGGTGGCACTGACTTTGAGAAATGGCCAGCATATTTTGCTCAAGATATTGGGATGACCCACTGGCCCCAGGCTCAAGACGGCCCACCATGTCCTGCTCATACTGTGACATTTGTGCTGACTCATCCCATTTTTGTAAGTGTCCCTCACTCACGTACTGAGCCGAATATCCAGTGCTCATGTGGCTGCTGTAGCCAGATTGCAGGTGCTGGCTTGGTGCTTTGCCTCCTCTGTATGGTTTCTTGGTCTGGGCTGAACTGCTGCTATAGCTGGGGTATGTCTGCTGCCCATAACAGTCTTTAGATCCTGCTCCTGCTGTTGGCATCCCTGCAGCAGCAAGAGTGTGTGCCTCGTAGCCCTGTCTGGTCTGGCCGTGATGATGTCTGTAACTCTCAAGGCGTGATAATTCATGGGGTTCCTGCTGGTAGCAGTTTTGGTTGCTATGGAAACCACTCCGCTCTCTGAAGGACTGCATGGCTCCAGCTAGGGGGCTCTTTTAGAAAGACAGAAAGGGGGGGGGGGGGGGGTGTAGAGGTAGAGAAAGTGCTTAGTGGCTTAGTTTATCTTTCCTATCAGAGATAGTGTTATTTATCACAATCAATTTGAATTCAATTTTTGTTTTTTATCATAAGACAAATTGAATTGTAACACAAACATAGGCTACTCAGTCATTCAGAAAATCAAAACATTAATCTCCATTTAAGTAATACAAAATTTAATTATCATGCCACAGCTGTGCTCAGTTGTTTTACGATTTCATTACATCTAGGAATTTTAGCACCTCATGTTGTAAGCATCAGTGCAACCCCCACTATCATCTCTATTTGCTGCTAAATAGTCTTAGGAACCTCTACAAAATTTCTATGAAACTAGTAGATTGGTTTAAAATACACTTATCATTAAAAATACTTTCACAAATGGTTGCACTCGGGAAAAGCAAGATTGCAATGCTATTTGGGCGAATGAAAAATTTTACCGGGAACAATAAATGATTAAAAATTCAGACTAATATGAGCAATATTTATTGAGCTACACACACAGAAGTAGTGTCTCTTAGTATGGCGTCCGGTTTAACGCAACATGCAAGATGTCTCGGCATGGAGCTATAAAGGTTCCTAATGGTGTCCTGTAATAATCCATCCCATCTTGAATATTGTGATTCAGTTCCTGCGGATTTTGCAGTAGGGGTGGGGTGTTGATAGCTTGTCCAGTAACATCCCACACATTTTCAGTTGGGGACAGGTCTGGCGATAGTATCTGTGTCATCAAGGTGAGGTCTTGAGACGACAGCAATATGTGGACAAGCGTTGTACAGTTGGAATAGTGCACTGGCGTCTGAGTTGAGAAAAAGTAAAACCACTGGTTACAGGATCTCATTAAATAACGTTGGGTTGCCAAAGTGCCTGTAATGAAGACCAAATGTGATCTGGAATTGTAAGACATTGCACCAACACCATGACACCAGACCACCAGACACCAAACCATTGATCTTGGCACTGATCACAATGTCTCAACACATTGATTCATTGGTCATCTCCACCAAGACCAAGTGGGACGTCATTCTGAATGGCATGACACTTTTTGCGGTTGTGCATTACAATTGATTTATTCTGGGTACAACTATTTTGTTGATAAGTGTATTTCACAAAGACTGACATTATAGTTGAATAAAAGCTTAATTCTGCTTTAAATATTGGAAAACCAAGACTGGTCAGTAATTCGCAAATGGAGAGTAGTCTATAGACTATCCACTGCATACAATTATGATATTCAGCTCACAAAGGACTTTGCTGTATTAGCTACTTAAGCTAGGACAAGATTTGAACCATCCATATCCTACAGTGTACAGCTATCTCTATCGTTATTGTTGTCACCCAAGACATGGTACACGATGTGCACTGTGGCACTTTGTCTGTCTCTGTCTGTTTAATATGCTGAAACACGGACTCCACTGCTAATGTCACCCACAAATCCTTTCTGTCCTCAGCAGCACGGTCTGAGCCCCACTTAGTCAGTAACGAGTGTCTGTTTTATGGAGGGATGCAGGCACTATAAAGGGAATAGTGTCACCTAGAGACAGTGCAGCGGAGGCACTTCCGTCTCCGCACTCCAGCACTGGGAGCCTGTCGAGGGATGGCCACCTGGTCCCATCAGATGCTCGCATTACTCATCTCACTCGCACTCTGTCTGAAGTCACCAAGCCCCTGAGCTCACCACTCCCCTCCAGCAACAGCACAGTGGTCTCCCATGAGGCCCTCAGCCATCTATTACTGGTTCAGTGGTGCTGCTGTACTTGTTTACACAATGACCCAAATAAGATCGCTTGGGATGTGAGCTTCAGGACCTTAAAGATGCATACTAGAAATGTACAAGCAGTGCATTTTTACCATACTTGATTGTGCTTTTTTTCAAGTGAAATAGGAATTGCCAAGAAACTTGCATAGTATATTTTCAGAATGTGTTGATCAGTGGCATTGGAAAGTTGAATGAAAAAGAGTTCAAGGCTATTTTCATGACAGTGGATGATTTGCACAAAATTTAGCCTTCACTTTTATAAATAAACAGGCTGTTGCAAGTCAGAATGCTGTATTGAGGAAAGCCGTTTCACAGTATCATACAGCTGTGTTCCTAACCCTCCCTAAGGTGTACATTGGGGGTAAAAAGCAGTATGCCAACCCACAGTAGGCTCCAGTGCACTTTAACTTCTAGAACCCAACAGCAGCACTATGTGGGCAGTTGCATAAAATTTTATATACTTCATATCTCAGGATCAGAGTAACATACAGATATGATACACGGATCATAACAAACTACAAGATGTAACCTATCTAAGAGTTTCAGCATGCAATGTCACATGAGTAATCCAGCTCAGAAAGCAGCTAAAATGCACTAATTTCCAGTTTAATTAAATCCCTTGTACCTTCCAGTATACATTCCAGTTAACTTGCATGCAGACTCCAACTGATACGTAAGAGGGGAGAACTTCCACCAGAATTTCTGTCTGCCCAATGCTTTAACATCAGCAGTATCTACCTCAAGTATGCTTCCTTGGGTAGCATGAGCAAGTATGGTGGCCTCTGAAAAACACACATACACACACACATACACACACACACACACACACACACACACACTAGTAGACTTGGCAGCTTCTTCCGTTTCCTTACATATTCATGAACTTGGCATTTTGATGCCATATTCTGTATTGATGGTGACATTATACTTTGAAAATCCTGTGCTAAGAGACTGCAGGTATATAACGAATAGTTGTTTGTGTGAACATTGCAGCCTAAACCAGGCATTTTTCCTTCATAAACTCATCAATGTGGTGCCAGCTAACATAAAAAAAGCAATTATGGGACGTATTTTCACTATTCAGGATTTGTAATCTAATAAACCAATAAATTAGGTGTTTGGCATTTGCCAATCCCCCATAAGACAGCTGGGGTTAAGGGATTAGTGGGTGTGAGGTAATCTGTGGAAAATGAGCCTGCAACCAAAAACCTTTGATATAATGGAAAAACACCCAGACTAGTGACCACTGCATAGGAAAGTCCTTAGTTATTTAAAAAGAAGGAAAAAAAACATCCATGGACAATGGGTTTATGGTGGGGACCAAGGGTCAAGCAAAGGGTCAATTCAATTTAAATGCAGCCAGTTGGGAAAATGAATTAAATTGTTCACCTGCAAGATCTGCATTGAAATGAGTGGATATATTTCACCCACTGAAAAAAAGAAATCTCTGTTCATCTTGGAAAATTAGCTAAATTAAATTAAGTGACCCCAGTGTTGAAGTTAGGACATTCTCCCGATACAGAGTCTATATTGGATATCTACTGTATGTTCTGATGGTGACAAGCCTGTTTGATGTACAAGGCTTCTATAGCTGTGGAATGATGTTAAGGGAGATGCTAATCGGATTGGACACATTCGATTGGCCATTCTGTGCAAGGTGCATTTCTCCAAGACGTCACTTTGACTGACAGAGCTGTGGTTTTCTATCCTACCTTTGAATGAACAAGCTGCCCTGAGATGCTCAGGAGTCAGTGAGAAATAGAAGGGCTTTTGAGCAGTGGACACAGGGAATGGTCCAGAACATTCTGTTCTGCTTTAACTTATTTCAAATCCTGTTGGTCACTTCCGTGATTTATCTGCAGAATCTGGAAGCTCGTTATTAAAGACAGACTATTACTGGACACTAGGAAGACTAAGGCTGCTATTTCTGGTAGTTTAAGTAATACATTAAAGTAGGCACATTACGTTTTGCATCACTAATTAATCACTATTGTCCAGTAAATGAACTGGGTTGAGTAAAGGACTGTCTTGGTATGCATTTCATCGGGATGTAGTCGGGATATTGACATTGAATGAATGCACATTGTTATTTCATTACTTATTCTATTACTATCATCAAAATGATTAGTCATATCAAAACCTGGGCTTTATCAAATAGGCCTGGACTTTAAATGTATAATGATGTTACAGATGTTTACCCCAATATTTCAAGGTTTCTAAATTCAGTATTACCATCAGAGCCTTATCCGACCAGCTTTTTTAACTTACTGGAGAGGCAATGTGCAGAGGTCTAGCCATTCACTTGTAACAAAGTTACAAATAAAAAATAAGCAGAAAAAAACATTTTTCTTCAGGATTCAAAAGACAATACTCTACTCTGACGTTTAAGCAGTAAGACATGCATAGTTTCACTGTAAAATAAATAATTAGATATAACATTTACAACGGATTTTTCTACAGCATTTTAATACCAAAATTACTTGGAATAAAATGTACTTACATTAGTGCCATCAAAATAAACATGTTAATTCACACGTTTAATCTGGAAACGTAACCGTTAATTACGTTCATTAAGCATTAAAACGTTTGATGTTTTTTGTAAATTACTTTTTTTCAGAACATAATGACAGTGCTTTTGTATAGTGATGTAAACTTGGCTTTGCTTGCAGCCCAGATGTTCATAAGGAAAAAATACATTGCTTGAGTTTGGGACATGTATTGATCTAATACTTTGATTAACCCATCCATTTATCTCTTAACCTGTTGTTGAAGCTGAAAAATGGTATTGTTATATTGTTCAGACTGTGAGCTGTGATGCATTAGCATTACTAGTGCATCTGAAAAAGAATTTAAAATTGTAATATTTTAATTTTCTGAGATGCACTAGTATTTTATTCTTTTAGCTTGTGAGCTTCATTGTGTCCAAAGCTAAAGTTCTCTATAACTTTTACTCAGCAAATAAAGAGATTTGAATTTGAGATATTAAAATAAAGTATATATATATATATATATATATACTTTATATATATATATATATATATATATATATATATATATATATATATATATATATATATATATATATATATATAAAGTAAAAAAAAAATATATATATATATATATACACACACACACACACACACACTTTACATTCAAATATCCATTACTAAAGCTTCAGAAGTAATTATTAGAGTATTCAGAAGGAAAAGTGTTTTTAATTATGATTAACTTTGATTAATCACAGCAATTAGTTAGATTAGTTAGAATTAGAATTAGATAGACAGTCCTAATTTACAGTAACTGCTGATGTTGCTGATATTTCTATTAAATGATATGGAAAAAAAAAATGTATTGTGATAAAACTGTCCATACTGAGACTGTTGTGACAGTCCCACATTTAGTCCTGTCCGGGTGGCTTGCCATTAGGGGGCTGGAAAAGTACTTTAAATGTCGTGAGTTCTCAATGCTGTCGTGGCATATGCACGCTGAGCAAAGCAAGTGTGCTGCCATGCCCTCCCCACTGTGAGGAGCCTGCTGTATGTTTCATCAGCACCAATTGGGCCCTGGGCATCACGCCTCAGGGGCCACCACCGCTGCGTCAATACAGAGAGAGTGGAGAGTGGACTGGGCCAGGCGTGGTCCTCTCTGCCTGCAAGTGCCTGGGTGTGCAAGTGTGTTTGAGAGAGAGAGAGAGAGAGAGTAGGAGAGAGTGTGTCTCCTACTGCACCCAGAGCACCCTAATACCTGAATCAGACTGACATGCATGTTTGAGGAAGGGAGAGGGAGATTAAGCAGCTTTGGGGGACAGCGCCGTAGACTAATGAGAGATAAATGGAGGCTGCTGATCACATCCAGTGCAGAGTTCTAATACGTCCTTGTTCTCTGAGCCTGAGGAAGCTGGACGACCTGGCTACCCTGGCAACAACAGAGATGACTCTGCGTACGTAACCAAGTGTTCAGTGTCTATCTTGGGAATGTCAAATCTCTATTTATGTGTGTGTGTGAGTGTGTGTGAGAGAGAGGAGAAAGAGAGAGAGAGAGAGAGAGAGAGAGAGAGAGAGAGAGAGAGAGAGAATAGATGTGAAACAAGAGACGTGAGAGAGATACCTATGAAAGATTGAGAAGAAGGCAGAAGAGAGAGAGAGAGAGAGAGAGAGAGAGAGAGAGAGAGAGAGAGAGAGAGAGAGAGAGAGGTCGGCAAATTGGGGCAGGAGGCTGATTGATATTCCAGTGCATGAGGGGAGCAGGGAGCTTTAGAGCAATAGAGGGAGGGAGAAAGAGACAGGGAGAGTGAGCAAGAGGGAAAGGGATGTTAGCATCTCTGCAGCAGGTGAGGCTGCAATGCTCTTGTCTCTTGGTGATGTGCTCTACTGAAGCAGAGGCCCCTCTTTGATCTTCTGCACCCCCTCTCTCTCATCTCTCGCTCCTCTCTGTCTCACGCTTTTCCTTTCTCCCTCTCTTTCCCTCTCTCTTTCCTTGCAGGGGCGCTCCAGCTGTGCCTGTCCGGTCTCGAGCTGATCGCACCTGCTCTCTCTCCCACCACGTTTTCTGTCCCTCAGATCGCTTACATTGATCTCCCGGAACGGAACGCAAAGTCTCAGATGCTGCCGGTGCGGAGGGATTATTTGCTTTGAGACAGACTTCATCAATAACGACGGTACAAAAGGTGCAATGACATTACTGGCCCGAAATGCTATATGCCTTGCTGCACTCAGTAAGGGCACAGTCATTTATTTCTCCCTGCGAGGCCTCCTTCTCTTCCTCTGCACTCTACTTCAGCTCACCTAATTGATGAAGCTGAGCAGTCAGCGTGTCACTCATGCTACCTTTCTTTCTTCTCCTTTCTGATCCTTTGCCTGTTTTGTTTACTGCCTCCCCCGCTGCCCTTCTCTCCCTCATATGCTCTGTTTTTGTCCACTCTGTTCTGTTATGTCCTGCTTTTCTTTCCTCATTTTTGGTCCACTTTAACAACAGATTAACCTTTTAGCTACAAGCAGGGGACTTGCTGACAGTGACCTTGGGAGTGTCGGATACAGCCCACCAACACCAACCTTGAATGAGAAAGGCAAAATCTCTACTCTAGTCTAAATTAGGTGGTATATTGTGCATAAGTAGTTCTCAAACTAGTCCCTAGACACCCCAGATGTCCACTTTTTGTCTTTACTGCTATGTTTTCAAGTAAGGTTGGAGCAAATAAGGTGGATCACATATTATTGAAGGAAAACCATGAAGGTTTGGAGAATTTTTTCCCCATTCCTCCTTACAAAATAAATGCTATTGGTGTCCCTGCATGAACTGTGTTTTTCAGATCCTTCTTCCTCATTTGTATTAGATTAAGGCAGGAGTGTCCAATCTTATCTGCAAAGGGCCAGCGTGGCTACAGGTTTTCAATCCAACCAACCAGGAGGTTACCTGATCGACTTCAAGACGGAGACCAAGTGATTAAAGAAGCAGAATCAGATGTGCTTCATCTGGTTTGAAATGAAATCCTGAAGACACACTGGTCCTTTGTGGATAAGATTGTACACCCCTGGAAAAAGGTCTAGACGCTATCATTCCAAATTGTTGAACGTGTCCTGCTTCAACCATTTCTTAGTACAATCAGTTGTGCATTTAAGATCAAAGTGTTACTGAACCACCTACATTTAACTTGCATCCTATATAGTTTGCTGCTAAGAGCTGAAATTCATGAGTCCATCAAGAATGCCTTTCAGGTAAGGTTTATGAAAGCCATTATAATAAAGATTTTCATTTGAGCCAAATGGAAGTATATGTGATCAGTTGTATGAGGACTTGCCAAATGATTAAGCAAGTGGAATCTGGAGTGATAGTTGGCAGTTTAGAAAACCTGCAGCCACACTTACACCCCTGTCCTAGAATTTCACATACTTTTCCTGACAAACAAAATTAGTTTTGGATTATTTTGGTCAATAAATAAATGTGAATACTAGAATGTTCTTGTATAATTCGTTTGATTGGGTGCTCTTTACCAGGTTTTAGGAATTAAATAATGATCTAAGCACACTTGAGTCAAATTGATCACAAAACTGGAAAGTGTTCACAAATGTTAAGGTTCCATTCATAGTGGTGCATCACTTCAAATAACACTTGTGAATCCAGTGCATTTGCTTGCCTCTCTATCATAATCACAAGTTCAGAGTCATGAAAGGATGTGTCCAATTCTGTTGTGGCATCGGATATGTGCCTGTCTGCCTATAAGCTGTGTTGCTCTAAACTTGTTTGTCAGAGTCAGCCTTGCCTGGCTTGCCTACACTGGGATCCAACATTTGCTCCTTGTGATTCTAGCCTCTGAGAGATCCCTTCTGTCTGTCGCCTCTGTAGATGCTTTACCAAATGTTGGTTTTGGCACTTGGCTCTTGTTTCTGAAGGTTGGTTCGGGTTAAAACTGAGTAGTTGGCGGGATTTCAAGGCTACCACACAGAGAATGCTGGTAAAGGTGTGGTACAATGCAATTAGTGGAAGGAGGGACTGCATGGAACAATCAAATGGTGGTGTACAGACACAGGGTGAGTTCATAGAGAAGTGTTTTTTTAGCAGCAGGCTGGGCCTTTTCTGAGGCTGTGACAATGCCCCAGGTCTTTCCCAGAAGGTGCCCTTCATGTCCCAGACTCTTCATGTTCTATTCATGTCAAGACCTCACTTTCTGCCTTATCAACTGCATAGCTGTTAGTGGAGGACCAGGCCAGGGAATATTTGTTCCGAAAACCCAGCCTCGTTGGGCCAGGCTAAAGTTAAGAGCTGCAGATACACTGATAATGCGTATGAAATCAGAGCGGGGCCCTGATATACCACAGGGAACGTGTGAGAGAGAGGCAGCGAGAAAGAGCGAGAGAGGCAGGGATGCAGTGAGGGGTTAGGAGGAGGGATGAGGATTGTTATTTCCAGGCAGCTCTTTCATCGATTTTTCCCCTTCCTTTCTCCTTCCTTTGCCGCTGAAATAACAGAGCCGTTTGGGCAAACCTCCTAACGCAATTAGGTAGTTCTATAGTCCTATTTAATTGGTTTTGTGGGTCTTGGACAGGAGGAACTGTTTGCCAGTCAATCATCTTCCTGCGACTGCAAGTGATTGCGGCTGTAAGATTAGGCAACGATGGCTGCAGCAATTTGTAAATGAAGAGCAGTTGATTTTGAAAGACTTTTTCAGTGGACTTAGTCTGTAGTGCTCTATATCAGTGGTTCTCAAACTGATCCTCAGGAGACCACCTGCCAGTCCAGATTTTCTACATCTAGGTACTGTAAGTTGGGCAGGAGCGAAATCTGGACTGCCTGAGGATCCCTGAGGACTGCTTTAAGAACCACTGCTCTAAATAGTGCTCTTAAGATGCATGTGGCAATTCCAAGAGATTCGCTGCTCAAATAGAACTTTGCAAGACAGGCCAAAGAGCACAGGAGAACATGTACAAATGCAGTAAGTCAATTAGCTGAAGAGTAGTCCACAGGTTCATCAAATAAAGAAGTGATCGTTGCAACCCTACATTCCTGGGAGCCCACCGTTGCTGCACTCTGTGCGGCCTCACACTTGCAAGCAGGGAAAAATACATTCTACAAACGTACAAATCAGGCAGGAGAGCATAAGAGCCCCTATATCCAGCAAGAGCGGGGGTGGGTTGTGGGTGGCAAAGGGGGGGCGGGGGAGGACAGGCTCTTTGAAAAGCATCCACTGATGCGATTGCTCTGTCAGAAATGCTTTCTCTGATGCCCGGAGAGTCAGCGGTTTGGGGGATGAGGCTTAAGACAAAGGGATGCTGGAGCTTTGGCTCATTTATTCCCCTGTCTCTCGCTCTCACACACACTCTCTCTCCTTTCTCTCTGTCTTTCTCGCTCTCTCCCACCCCTCCCTACCCGCTGTCTGTTGTGTGGACCCGCTGGGTACTGCGAAAGAGAGAAAGAGTGTGGACAGGGATGGGCGAGTGTGCGAATGTGTTGGTGGAGCACAGCCAAGTCAGTAGAGGTAGACAGGGGGGAGTGGGGAGCCTTTGTTCTCCGTTAATGAAAAAAAAAAAAAGAAGAGTTGTATTGGATCCCGACTTGCAGGTTGTACTCGGACCTGACATCAGTGTGCATCACAAGGCGAGCGGCATGGTGCGGCGTGATTAGATTAAACCCGGGGCCCAAATGACTCCGCTCGCCCTAATTAAACTTTAATCTCCAATACCACACAGATTACCTGCAATGTAATTGAGCGAGGAGCAGTGATTTAAGGAGGGCTCATTTTATGTGTGTGCGCGAGTGTGTATGCTGGGGAGAGACAGAGAGAGAGGGGGGGGGGAGAAAGGATGCAGGGTTGGCTGAAGGTCATGTCTCCCTGCAGGCAAAATGTCTCTCTCTGTCTCCTTTTCTCCATTTTTATCGTCCCCCCCTTTAGTGGATTGAGGACGATGGCGGTATCTGTGCCTGTCCAAAAGTGGAGCAGTCAGCTCCAGAGCTCCAGCTATGGATGCTGTCTGACTCAATACCCCCTACACTGTGGTGAAGTCCACACAATAGTACTCTAGTACACTACTCCCCCCCCCACTGTCAGGCCCCTTCTAGCTTCTGCCTCTGCCAGGACACGTCTCGTTTCTCTCTATTTCATAAAAAAACGACTACCATATTTCCTGTGTGTGTGTGTGTGTGTGTGTGCGCGCATGCGTGCACAACTGCATTCGGAAATGTGATCGATGGGGCTGATTCAAAGATAGGACAGCAGGTGTCGGTTCCCTCCCCCTATTTCATGCCACAGTCCAGAAGGTGATGGGAGATATGAGAAGTGCCATTTTCTATCTCAGTACCTGCCGATGTCCTTTACGTCCAAAAAGAAAGAAAAAAACACTCACTGCCACCTGGAAGGACTCCAGCTGGTTGAATGGATGGTCATAAAAACACAGTGGGCCAGCACTGTATGTGCAAGCTTGCCTCAACCCCCTTAAAGCCCAATAGGGAACCCTTAGGGTCTCCTATGCCTTCAGAGAAAGCATGAATTCTTCAGATTAAAATATACATCCGTAGTTGTACATTTTTATTCATTTTAATTGTACCTGACCTTGAATTGCGTTGATTACAATTGTCTGATTGCATTGCATTGTCTGATTTCACTTCTACTTTTGACTGGGAAAACAAGTTTGAATAGTAAACAGAAAACTGTCTAATTGTGATCTATTCTCTGTAATATCCAAGTAAGCTCTCTCATCTGTTAAGCCTTTAGGTATTGGCCTGATGGTGTAATATAGGGGCCACCAATCCTGCTCCTAGAGACCTACCTTTCTGCAGGTTCCAACCCAAATCTAACACACCCCATACTGCCAATCAAGAAATTCCGAAGGCAGTAATTAGTTGGATCAGGATGGCTGGATTAGGGTTAGATCCAAACCCCACAGCAAGGTAGCTCTCCAGAAGCAGGGTTGGTGACCCCTAGTTTAATGTCTTAACAGAAGAATCAACAAATCATGCTTTGATTTCCAAAAAGTGGGATCAACTTTGGGATAAAAAAGTCATCTGGAAATCCAAGATTCATCCTTGGATATATGAATGGTTTCCTATCAATGGGTTTCAGTCAGAAATGGAAAAAAGCAGTGGTCACACTGTGTCACTGTAGTTTGGGTCGAATAGCTGCCAAGGGGCAGGCAAGCCATTCAGACTCCTGGATGGGTGAGCAAGTGGACAAGGCCAGCTGAGCCTCGTCAGAGTCAGCTGTGTTTATCCATGTCCACTATAGATCATTAAGCCATTCACATCCAGCTCTAGCCTCAGACCTTCACACATTCACTTTTTTTTTTTTTAAAGAGAGAAGCACTGCAAAACAATCATCTTCTCGACTCTGCTGATTTGCATGGTGGAGAAGAGAGGAGGAGGTGCCAGTACAGGATGTGCTGAATTCTGTTGGTGCATGTACTTCTTTGAAAGATCAACTCACAAAGCGCATGCATTATCTACGTGCAGCACACACACGCAGTTGTTCCAAATCTGGTAAACACGGGTGCCGGCGTCCTCGGAGATTAAACGTCGGAAGCGGTGGAAACCCGTGAGCGCTGGGCCGCTTCGCCACGGAGCGTCACCCCAAGCGCACTGCTTGCATGCCCAGTCTGACAGCTCAGGGCTTTAAGATGGGAGAGCATTGTCTCTCTACGAAAGCAATATGGTGAGAGAAGAGATGGGGGGAAAGAGAAGCAGTGGGTGGAGGGTGTGTGTATAAAGCTGCATTCATGTGCTATGTTCCTGACCAGAAAGTCATGCATGGGTACCCCTTAAAACTGTGATTACATGCAGAAGTTACAAGTATTTCTTCAGAAACAAATGTAATATTCAGCAAACTTCCCAATATTTTAGGAAAACATTTCTCAGGATATTTCACCTTTAAAAAACATGGGACATTTTATGCCTCCTACCACAAACAACTGTGACAGTATTTAAAAACCACAGCATCGAGAGGGGGCAACCCCACATTCATATGGATTAAAAGCTCATATACACATAATGTGTAGGTGTCCTAAAACTTTTGTCCATATAGGGTATATGTATAATTAGTAACTTACTGCACATATCAGTTTATATGTAGTTTAACAAAAAACACTACAAGCCATGATGTTAGTGTAGTTAGTGTCCATATGATGGTGAAGCATTACAAACTTCACTAGCTAAATTATGCAGTCTCAGTCGATGGATGGCTCAGCTTTTGACGACCTAATTAATATTTCCAGGACATTTTCAGCAATGATCTTTTTCCAGGACATTCCATAACCTTCCACATTTTTCAGGATGTGTAGGAACCCTAAAGCTCGGTGTTTAAACGTGCTCTGTCAGTAGATCCTTCTAGTTTCAGATACAAAGTCCCTGAATTCGAAAACATCATACATTTATTATCACTCATACAAAACATGCCAACTTGATTAAAAATATGACACAATACAGAAAGTCACCACAAGTCCAAACTTCAGAGTGCTCTAGCTAGGGGTGATATAACAGAGATAGCTCAAACATAGGCTAGACTTGAAGGACAGGTGCCAAGTCTACACCTCCAGCCTTGAAAACACATGGACATGGACACGCGGTTTTTGCATGCAAAATTCCATGATTATACAACTAAATGTTCGTCTTTGGTGAACTATGACACATGGGTTTGTGTCCCCAACCAATAGTGCTGCTGCTCTGTATGTGTGACCTATGATGCACTCTGTACTGAGCCAACATGGAAGAAGTGCTGACTGTTGCAGTTGCAGGACAGGACAAATGATACAACTATTTTCATGCAGATTGCAAAATACAATCCATTGAGAGTCGTTGTACACAGTCGGTCGGGGGGTGGGATTAGATAGTAATTATTTTCTCTTTTACATAGTTCTGATAGCAAGTTAATTGTTTATGATGGTTTACACTGCTAAGTTCGGGTCCCACATCCAGACAAAGTGATGTGAAATGCAAAATCCCTGTGTGTCCATGCCTGTTTTGCAGACTTTATGATGCCTTAGACAGAGTTTGTTTGGGATGTAGCCTTAATAACCAGCACACTAACATAAAAATCCAAGATCTGGCCTAGATCTCTGAAACAGAAGGTGAGAAACAACTCAGTGCTACTTTGGGAGGAATGTTCGGGGCTGCGGTGCCACTTTGCCCCCCGGTGGGCTGGTTGGCTGGCTGGTACCAACCATGATGGCTGTCGCTGACAGCATACGGAGGCAAGCAGCGCGGCACCTGCTGCAGTGGTGCGTCTGGATCTGGGAGTCAGGTGCACACATCACGAATCACTGATTTGAACCTGAGAGGCACAGCACACAACTCCAACCCCACTGCACATCCACCCCCACCCCCCAAACCAAACGGGCACATTTGCATAAGATGCTTCATTTGCATGCATATGAGGTGAAAGAAAGGACCGGTGTGTGCAATAGACACTGTCCACAACTGAAGGGGCGGTGTGTTGTGGGGGGAGAGGGGGGCAGTTTCCTTCAAGGCTGTTCAAGCCTTCCTCTTTTCTTTCTTGCTCAGGTTTTGATCTCTTTCTTGACCATCCAAGCACTTTGGAGAGCTGCAGAGAGACCACCATTAAAATTCTCTCTACCTCCTCTCTGCATAAGGGAGAGAGGTGGTGACAGAGAGAAGTGTATGTGTGTGTGTAAGTGGATGAGAGAGAGCGTGTGTGTGTGTGTGTGTGTGTGTGTGTGTGTGTGTGTGTGTGCACTCCAGCTGGCTGTGCCAGGGCTGTTCAACTGCAATCCCTCAGTTCAAACGCATTGATTCGCTCTGAAGCTTCTATTCCCCCCCTTCCCCCCCTCCAGGCTAGGGCACAACACCTCCACGGCTCGGTGCACACACACACACACATACACATACACACACACACACAAATCCATGTATGAACAGATGAACAAATGCATGCGGACACACACAGAGACCCTTCTCCTCCTTCTCCCACGCATCTCAACGAACAACCAGGGACCCTCAAACACATACATGGGTGTGTTTAGGGCGCAGCCTTTAACTCATCTTTTGACCAAATGTCCAAATGGTGTGGAACATCCCAGCTTCCAGAACCACTAAGTTCCCACTGTCTTCTGCCTGTTTGGATCCATAAATCCTCCCTCTCTCATTGTGTTTCCATTCCCTCTCGCTTTGTTTGATCTCACTGCCCAGCTGACAGCCCACATCAGCCCAAGAATAATAACCTTACAGTTGGACACACACATGCACACAAGCACAAAATACACCCACTCTCTCTCTCTTTTCACCCCCTTGCCACACACACACACACACACACACACACACACACACACACACACACACACACACACACACATATCCAAACATACGTGCACAAACCTCCCCCTCTGCCTGCAAGCTCTGCAG
>CM067520.1:16427463-16442463 GCA_034509495.1 Acestrorhynchus altus
AGACACAGTGATACAAAGAGAGATAGAAACAGAGAGAGAGAAAGAGAGACACAAACACTGAGACAAAGATACAGAGAGAGACAGAGATATAGAGATACACAGAGAGACAGACACAGAAATGGAGAGTGAGAGAGAGATACAGAGAGAGAAAAATACAGAGACTAAGAAAGAGACAGACAGAGAGAGCGAGAGAGTGAGAGACAGAGAGAAAGAGTGAGAGAGCAATAGAGAGAAAGAGAGACAGAGAACACAGGAAGCAGAGAAAACAAATGCAGCGTGTTACTGAAGGGGAGGACAGACTGACGTAAAGCATCTGTAAAAGTGACACAGACTGCAATGTACCTTATAAGTCCACAATATACTGTAGATGCACCAGACTTCAGCCAATGTGTTGTTATGTACATGCTCATCATCGGTTAGTTTCCACAGGTATTGGCCAGATATTTTCTGGGTACCAGGTGTTTCTTAAAAGGAACCCTGATTGTGCCGACATGTAAGCTTCAACTTGGTCTTGTCAAAAACATAAGTGGACCCAGAAAGAATGAACTCATTGCTTTGCATGGCTATGAATACGTGGATGGCAATGAATGAAGGGAAGCACTGTTGTCAGAACCAAGATCAACAGGCCTGGTGTCATGCTGTGGGCTGCAGTTACATACAATGCCAGATCACCTTTGGACTTCATTAAAGAGACCCCTCTCATGAAAGTGCATCACTCAGCCCAATACAGTGAATATCAGTGAGTAACGACACTTTGAGTGCAGTTATACGTGGGATTTCACATAGTGCACTCAGTTTCAGTGTTTTAATGCGGTTGATTCCAAAAAGCAAAGTACATTTCAACTTGAGAGACAATCCATGGATCAGTACAAAAGCACTGCATGTTGATGCATTACCAAGTTTCAAATATGGCATCCAGCCCCACCCTCAGCCCATCATGCTGAAAGGAAATAGTAATTGGACCTGAAAAATACAGATTGGTCCACTCTAGTATTAGGTGTAACAGTATTTAAGGCATTCATGTTTACAAAGGGAGCTGGATGTCTATTTTAATTCACATGTATCATTGTATCATTACACCTTTCCAGCTTCAGCTAGAACATATAATTACCCAAGATACAAACTTCACTGACCATATGACATCATCACTGTCCAATTGGTTCCTGAATTTGATTCACTAGCTAAGACTATCACATTGTTATTTTAGGTCTATTTAGAATATCTTCCATCTTTCAATCAGACAGTGGCTAACTGTGCTGTCTGGGACTATGCAACGGATGACTGTGGCATCACTGGCAGTCTCCCGATGATCAGGCCAAATTTTATACACCATATAGACAAAAGTATCAGGACACCTGTTCATTCTTTGTTTCTCCACAAGACTGTATTATGCCAAGGCTTTGCACTAGGTTTTGAAGCACTGCTGTGAGGATTTGAAAGTTTGCAAGTTAAAGTAATTGAATGCGTTCATTAGAAGGGCTGTTTGCAAATATTTGTACATAAAGTGTTCATCACATTAACTAATGGTGATGCCTAGAAGACCGTCATGCTTGGCAACTGATCCGGCTTCTGTGTCCAACTGCACTCTAGCAAGTTGGACCTTAAAGAGAGATGTTTCTAATAAACTGACCAGTGATTCTAGTGACCTTGTCAGAGACCTGGATGGAAATGGACTGCTAACCCTTTGTTTTCTGTCCTCGTCCTCTGCCACATCGGTGCCTTTATATGGTCGGACTCAGTGGCATAATATGTTCATATGTTCAAAGCAGGTTTTGCTCTGAAGCTTGTGCTCTCTCTGCAATCAATCTCCACAGCGAAAAAAAGGAGAAGCTTTTCTCCGAGTCGGCCAGAGAAAGCTGTCAGGGTGATAGCCCGGCCATCCGCCTAATGGACGGACGCGGGGCCATTGGAGAGCGCGCCGTTCTCATCAGTGGGAAAATTGAGAGGCAGGATGTAAAGAGAGGAAGAGATGGCGAGATGAGGGCATGAAAGAGGTCTGGGTTTTGGGGGGTGGGAGGGGGGGGGGGTAGAGAAGAGAAACGTAGAAAAGAAATGAGCTGGATGTATAGAGAGCAAAGCGAGCAAGAGAGAGATTGTAAATTCATGGCTGATGCTGCGGAACCCGCAATCCTTATCAATGCATCTGTCCATCCGTCTGAGCGGCACAGCCTCATCTCCCCTGTGATCCCCCCTCCCCTCTCCTCTCTCACTATTCTTCCTCCTCTACCCCCCTCCTCTCTCCATAATGTCTGGAGCGAGAGAGGGGAGGTAGAGGGTGACAGTGGATCACTAATACAGCAGGCAGCAGCTCAGAGGGAGGCAATAAAGCGGCACACACAGCATCCTCACATGCGCGCGTGCACACACACGCACACGCACACACACACACACACACACACACACACACACACACACACAAACACACACACACACACACACACACACACACACACACACACACATCTGAACTGTGGCCTTGATATAAGCCTCCTATAACAGAGCTAGTCTCATTAACACTCACCGAACCTAGTCCTATCGTTATTAGCCTGCCTGAGTCACCCATTCTGAGATCTTTTTTTTTACTGCCTCCCACAGTAATGCTCTTGGTTTCTATAAAAGATAGCAGGAAGCTGGACATTCAAAAAGGGTTCCGGTTAGAAACAGAGCTAATAATGTGTTCATTATGGCAGGGGATTCACGGTGTGCTCTGCCTGCCTAGCAACTGTTACTAGGCTGGACAAACTTCACAGAATGGTAAAAAATTACATTCAAGCACAGAACTTGGTGTGATATTATTATTAATAGTGATCTCACTGAAAGGTTTTCCATCCTCCTCATTTATGGGAGTTTTGACAATGTGCATGAACACACCTGGATGGAAAAACAGTTGACACTACAGTCTTCAAGAGAATATGAGATTGTTGATACTGTAAAGTAAAATGGCAAATAAAAGCAGATAAAGTGAAAAACTCAGTGATTGGGTGGCGCTGCTGTCTAAGCGCTGGCTTTATGATTGACAGCCATCTGTGAACAGTAGTCTAAGACATCATAATGAGCCTTGTTCTCTTTGGGTGGATTGGCTGGCCCTCCATCTCCCTTGCCTAGACTGCTTCCCTCAGCCCTCCAACCACCGTGTTCCTTCAGTCTCTGACTTTGACAGTCAATCCAGACTCTGAGAGAGTGCGAGAGAGGGAGGGGGGTGTTTATTGATGTATTTTGTGCCTCTAATGCTGATAGGAGCTCGCACACACTTCCAGGTGTGTGTGTGTGTGAGGAGTGCAGTTGCAGCGACGGCGGCAGGGATCAGTAATTAACCTTCCCTTGGAGGAGAGGGAACACAAACGCGAAGGCGATAAGCTTCAAACCACCCCCTCCCCAACACACACCCACGCAGTGGCATCACTGCACCGCTGTCTTCCACTGATGAAGTGCACCTGCATGGAATACTAAGGAGCTCGGCTTTATGTCTGCAAGTGCTTCTACAAGACACTGCGCTGGCTGATCTGAAATCAGCATTTTGTGTTTTTATTTTCCAACAGATATACTGTGAATCGGACTGGCTGAGCCGGTCCTGGGTCTGAGGGATGGGAAGACTACCCCAAGCGTCCCCCTACAGCTCAGCATAGAGACAAAAACAACAACATCGACGGTGTCGACATGACGCATGACTCATAAACACTGCACGTGTGTGTGAAGTGTGTGTGTGCTCTAGTACGTATGTGAGTGTGTGTGTGTATGTGGGATGACGTGCAATGCTTGGCCTGTCTGGAACAGTACATCAGGTGTCGTGGAGAAAAAGGCGTGTTAAATTCATTAGCTGAGTGCTGAGGGTGGTCTCGCAGGCCGGCTGGCTGGGAGCAGCTCCATTGCCATGCACTGATGTGATGGGAGTGGGGGAGGGGATGGAGAGAACATACTTCTCCTAGTGCAGTGGTCCACGTGATTTTTTTCTTTTAGAACAGGCAACCTTGTTCTCATCTGGATGGACAAGCAGCTTTTATTAAAGGACGTTAAATGATCCGTATCAAGTAGAAATTAATTTTCCTCACCTTTTTAAAATGAAACGGTACTGACTGTATCATTCACTCTTGAGTCCCAAGCGTCTACATTACGGTTGCAGTGGTGTTCCACTTTTAGGTAATATTATACTGTGTACAGTTGTGTAATCCTGATATTGGAAAAAAATGCAGTCAATCCGAGAATTGAAAGAGTTTAAAAATAAAAACACAACCAATTGGTTAATGCAGATCATGACTGTTGTTGTGATATAGTTTTTGGTTGATGAGGGGCTGCTAGATGGTTGCTGAGGTATAGCTGTTTCCCTAACTTGGTCCTGGCTCCCCCTGCTTGACCTCCCAGCTTGAACACACCTCCTGCAACTCTGAAAGGTAATCCATTAAATATGGAGGGCAGGTCTTGGAAACAGTGGTATACTTGTTGGTTGCTAAGGTGTTGTCAGATGGTTGCATATGTGTTGCTATGGTAACAGGTTTCCTTAGCTGTTGGTTGCTATGGTGGTTGCTATAAGGGTTGCTAGAGTGTTGTTATGTGATATGCTGATATCAATAAATGTTGGAGTCCAACTTGCAGACATATTTCAATGCATTCCCGTGAGAGTGTTCTCACCATTTTTTTGGACGTGTACTTGGACGTCTACAAATACTATTCTAGATCAGGACAGATTTGTTTGGAGTTGGAAGACTGTTGACATTTTAATAACTAAATGATGAGGAGTTGTTCCAAAGATCAGGTGGAATAATAATAAAAATGAAAATAAAACTTAAGAAGAACAATATTGTAATTCCCTCCTGCAGTCTGACGTCACAAGCACCAAAACATCACTTATTCGTCACTATTTTTATTGAGCCTACAGCGTCTTAGCCCCGCCCCTTTAAACAGAAGCTGTTCACCTTATTCTACATGAACAATGCAGGGGAAACGTTGGGTTTGAACGAAATGGATGCCTATTTATATTTTAGGACACAAATAAGTATGTCAGCTCCCAATATCCACATCACAGAGTGGAATTCAGACGTGAGGGCGCTGTAATCTCCCACAATTCACTGGTAATTTATAGTAAGCCTCATAGTCTCATTATTAAGCGACACGGTGGAATGAATGGAGCTGATGTTGTTTGCTCATATAGCTGACCATTAAGCCAGTGATAGTTATGAGGCACTGGAGGCTGTGAAGTTCAGATGTTTTCCCATGTACCGTCAGTCTATCAACAGAGGGCTTATGTTTATAAGCGACATTATTCGGGATTATTCCATGAACAGCGAAGAGCTTTACTAACTTTAATTCAGAATTCATTTTGTGTGTGGGGGCGGAGCCTAAACACAGCTCAGACAGGTGTTTTCTTTATGTGGCTGGTGTTGAAGTGCGTTGTTGATGAGGAATTGACCGAATTCATCTGTGTTTCTACACTACTTAGTGAACTAAATAGTCTATCCCTATATAGCACAACACAAATAAAATTATTTTTATCTTGTAAATACAAAGACAAATTAATTCTGTTTACCTCCCCCTACTTTCACCCAACTTCCCTTATTGATCTGTGTATGCAGACAGTCGCAAAGAAACATTTCACTGCATGTTGTACTATGTGCGTGACAAATAAACGAACCTTGAACCTTGAAGGGACAGGGATCCATTTGAGCCACAGCCTTTGTTTCCTCTGTGTTAGAACTTCTGATGCGATAGCAAATAGATTACAACCACGGTGATCATTCATATCCAAAAGAGCAGTTAAAAGGGGTCACATTGTAAGAAGAGGAGGAATGAAAATTAGTAAATAAATAAATATAAATATACCTCATATGCACCAAAATTCTCATGTGCACATAATTGCACACCACTGGGTTAGGTGTGATGAGTGGTTGCCCCCCCTCCCAGCACCCACTACAAGGGGAGTGAGGTCATTCACTTCCCCCTACTGCAGAACAGAGGAGTGTATCTTCCAAATGTGCAAATTTGCACTCTTACACACGCCCTTCTCTCTCTCTTGTTTTTGAGTTGAGGAGGTGGCGTGGTGAACGACCTCATTACCTCATCTCTATATTCAAATGTAGCTGGTGTTATTGTGCAGCACCAGGAAAGAAATCAAGAGATTTAATCAATGGAATGGCCAGAGAGAGAAAGAGAGAGAGAGATTGGATTGAGATACATGTGACGCAGATGATGTAATACACCGTGCATACATTGATATTTGTGCTGTTTTGCCGCTCTCTGCAGACCACTCTTCAGTGAATGGGTCAAGAGAAGAGAAGATAAAGAAAAATGGGGACAAAAGCCCCAAACATCACGTTCCACTCTCGAGAGGCAATCAGCCGCCACTATCCGGGGTGATAACAACATCTCCAGTGGACTGAGAGAAAGAGCGAGAGAGCGAGAGAATGCAATAAAGAGTGAAAGGACGAGCGAGCGCAGTGGCAGGTTCGGTGAGGGTGTTTGGAGGGATGAAGAGTAACACACTGGCTACACAAAGAGCATTTCCATTCTGGCAATGGAGCTACACAACCGTGTGACTAATTCTATGACTCTCTGTCTCTCTCTCGCTCTATCGTCCCCTCTCTTTATTCATGTTTCTCTCCTTTTGTCGCTCCTCCTTTCCATCCCTCTGTCTTGCTCTCGCTCTTTCTCTCTGTCTCTCTTTCTTCCATCCACTCTGTCATACCCCCCACTCTGTTGCCCCCTCTCTGTCTCTGCCTCCCTGTCTCTCACTCCATGCCTCTGTCTCTCTCTCTCTGTCTACATGTCTATCACCCCCACTCCCTCATCTTCTTTCTCTATCTCCCTGTCTCCCCCCATGTCTCCCTGTCTCCCTTTCTGTCTCTTCCACCCTTCTCTCTCCCTCTCTGGTCTCCATATCTCTTGACTCTCTACGTCTCTCTTCTTCTTTTTCTCTCCATCTCCTTTTCTTTCATCCTCTACTTGTCTTTCAGCCTTCTTCCTCCCTCTCTGATTTGATTCCTCTTACTCCCCTCTCCCTCTCTATCTCCTTTCTCTATCTCCCTGTCTGCCCTCCATGACTGTCTCCCTTTCTCTGTCTTTGCCACACTTTCCTCCTTTACCTTTCTCATCTCTGTGTCTCTTGACACTGTACCTCTCTTTTCTCATTTCACCCCTCTTGCTCTCTGTCTCCCGGTGTCTTCTTCTTTCTCAGTCTCCCTTTCTCCGTTTTCATCTTCTTTCTCTGTCTCCCCCTCCCTCCCCAATGTATCTACAGTATCTGTCCCTCTTTCTGTCTCTGCCCCTCTTTCTCCCTTTACCTTACTCTATCCATCTCTTATTCCCATAGCCCACTCTACCTCTCTCTTCTTTATCCATCTCCATCTATCTCTCCATGTCTTCTTTTCTCACCTCCCTCTCCCTATAGCTCTCCGTCTCTCCATCGCTCTAAGTCTATAATTGGTGGGGACCGTATGTTTTCTGTGGACTCAGATGCACCATGGCAACCAAGTGTGTCATCTTGTTATTACCAGGATATTTTATTCAATGCAGCTTCTCTTTACATTGTGTAAAGACTTCATGATGAAAGGACCAAGAGAAAGGATCTGATTACGTAGGAAAACAAATAAAATTTGGTTACATAAATATACATTAAACAACAGCCATTTCTTCCTCTATATTTCATGTTGTGGTAAAACAGTTGGGGGGGACAACACAGCATAAAGTGTATGTAGGTTATGTATCCATGGGCCTGTGTGTGTATTTGTGTTGATTTGAGCTGTGTCTGGTCTGTCTGCCTCGCATGTTGCAGACATATAAGCGATGTCAGACGGCGTTATTATCCCAGTCTGTGGCAGTACTCTCCCAGCAGCACGGCAGGCTGGACTACCAGAGGTGGGAGGATGGACAGTCTGTGTGTGTGTGTGTGTGGTTGGGGTGCTCAGTCTTGGCGGTGGGAGTCGGTGATGGGGAAAATGGGGGGGAGGCGAGGGCACTAATGGCCGAGAGAGGCGCAGCTGGCTAAAGACACTGAAGGACGGAGCAAAAATGACAGTGAGAGAGAGAGAGAGAGAGAGAGAGAGAGAGAGAGAGAGAGAGAGAGAAAGAGAGCGAAGAGATGAAGCGATGCAATCTTCATGTTCTGTGTGCTCTTGAGTACATGCCATCATTTGCGAAGCAGCTCCAAAAAGCAGCCCGTGCTGGCAGCACTGAGCATGTGTCAATGGAAGACCTCTGCAGAGGAGAAACCCGCCACATTACGCCTCTTAAATGACATAATTAAAGTGAAAGTCAGAGTATAACGAAGCGTGAAATCCTCAAATCCTAATGAGAGCACTGAGATTGAGCTGTCTTGTGCGCACACACACACAACACACCACACGCACATATGTACACCCCAATAATAGCAGGAGATTATCTTCGCATGTATTCACCAGAAAAAACCCAACGAACCCGGTATATGAATGCTATTATCCACAGACACCAATCACAGACTAGCCAGATCTTGCAGTCTCCGAAGAGCATAAGGCATCCTCAGCCATAACACCGACACCGATGCCCTCGTCGATTCCTAATGGTTGGAGGCCGATGGCTGACGTCTTTACATGAGAATAACAGCTATTTGCATGATTTGAGTGTGAAAACAGCATTAAGTGATGAACCGCAGTCATCTAATGTCCTGCTGCTCAACACAGAGCCAAGCTAAGCCCCCCCTTTTGCTCACAAATGCAGGCTGATAAATCACTTTTTTTTTCATTTTCATTTGCTAACAGATGCTGATTCGCTCATAAACAAACTCCAACCTCGCAGCTTCGTAAAAGAGTGCAAGTGCACAAGCTGCTGGCTACTCCCGACCCTTCCCCTTTGTTTTCCTATATTTATACTGATAATCGACACATCGAGGCATTGAGATGGCCCTCGTGTTTTGGATGAATGAGAGAGGAAAGTGAATGAGTCTAAACTGACTCTCAATAACAAAGGTTCTTAAGTTGGATAAAAGAGAACCGGGTACAAATTAATTTGGGTGTGTTACATGGACTTCTTGGGTAGTCAAACAAAGGTGCTTCATGTGCTTCTTTGAGCAATGCCATAGAACAACTTTTGGTTCTATAAAGAATGATGAGCTTCATTCTCTACCTTCCCAAGTGTTTCTTAAATTTGTTCTTGAGAAACTTTATTAGTGATTACTGGTGTGTTTTAAAAGCATAGAAATGTTCACAGCTCTGTTGTTCTCACAAATGGAGCAAATCCTATTTGGAAAACTTTGGTGAACGCTGGATTGTTCATGATAGTGAAAAATGAAATCTCTGGAGATGAAGAGACGAAAACTGGATTTTCTGAAGAAATTCTTTCTTAAAAACATTTGCTGAACAAGACCACATGGTTGTAAATAGAGAGTGAGATTCTTGCAGAAACTGCAAGTGTGATTGTAGCTCAGCAGTGCTGCTGTAATATAGGTAATGCTAAGGTGTTGCCAGGAGGTTAATAAGGTGTTTCTATAGTGTATCTGTTGGTTGTTAAGGTGCTGCTATGGCATTAGACATGGTTGCTAAGGTGTTGCTAGGTGATTGATAAGGTGTTGGTGTACTTTAGCTGTTGTTTGCTATGGTGTTGCACTTTTTGGGAAGTAAAAAAATGCACCTGGCTGGTCTAAACTGTGTAAATTGTCTGGGATTTCACATTCATTTTACACCAGGATTTGTTTCTAAAGTCAATTCTTATGCACATTGTAGGGCCTTAAACATTATTTAGCAATATATATTAAAGTTATTCAAGTTATCGTCCTCCATATTGCCTCATGGTTCTGTAAACCTTACGTGAACCAGATTGTTCCTTAGAAACAAATGAACAGTGGTTCTTTTACACCTTTAAAGGTAAATATAATCACTTTAGGTTCCAGAAGGAATCATGTTCATGGATCTTTTCACTATAAAGAACCTTAAATAGCACCTCTTCCAATGGACACCTTTTTTAAGTGTGTACTGGCCTTGAATAGGATCATAACGGCCCATTCCAGACGAGTGCTCACTGACCTTGTAAAAAATTGGTGCTGTTCCAAAGACAGTCCTTCCATCTCAACTTCAACACAGTGCTTTTTTAGGTCATTACATTAGAACTTTAACTGATAACAGCTCATATCAGCATGACTTTTCATGTGTCATAAAACAGTTTTTCAGAAGTTGTTCCCTTGGCTCACTTTGTAAAATCCATAAAAATGCCATGAAAACAGAGCAACTACATTAGATAACATCAGCATACCATTTTAGGGAGCTTTTATGCTTCATATACTTTTGAAAGAAGAAGAGTAAAAGAAATGCTCTTCTCCAAAGGAAGAAGGAATGCAGGCATTAGTATTATCCGTCCTAAATGTTCACTATTTTAAAACGACAAGGTGTTTTCAGGTCAAAATATTAATAAGCATAACTCAGTCACCTTATCCTCCTGACACAAGCAGACATTTATACATGGGAAAGGGAGGTCTGGTTCCTGAGGGGGTTTCAGGACGAGATACTGCTGACAATTTCAACCCCCACAACTCCAAGCAGCCTCCCATTATCATACTCTTTTCAACTCAAACCGCTCCATTTATTGGTATTTGAAGTGATATGATAGATTATTCAGTTATCTAAATGAATTCATCCTGCTTATATAGGAAAACATCTGTTTCTCTTTCAGGAAAAAACCCAACATACATCGGCCTTCTGACTTCTAACCTTAATACTACATTAAGAATTGAGCAGAACTCCGTTTTATGCAACTAGCTTTCCACAGATCAGACAGTGAGTGAGAGAGAAAAAGAGACAGAATTAGAGAGAAAGAGAGAGTTGCTGCAGGGAAGGATTGAGGTGAGTGTTAAAATTGGAAGAGAGAGGGAGAGAGAAAGAGACGGAGACAGTAAAGGAGAGAAACCTTGTGAAAGAGAGACCGGGTCAAAGTGAGAGGTGAATGAGAAATGTGAGCGAGCGAGAGAGATGGAGAATGAGTAAAGAGAGACCAGTGCAGCAAACGGAGAAAGATAAATGCTTACGTTTAGCACCAAAATAGACTTAAAAGGTAGATGCAAACTGAGGAGAATGGGAGAGGAGGGAAAGAACAAGACAGCGGCAGAGAGAGAGAGAGAGAGAGAGAGAGAGAGAGAGAGAGAGAGAGAGATATGAAAGCTTAAGAGGAAAAAATGATTAAACTAGAGGGGGTGAGGTGTAAGAAAGCAAGACAGAATAAGAGAATGTGAGAGCAAAGATAGATGGAGAGAGTGAGAAGAGGGAAGGAGGGTGAAGATGGAAAGCAAACAGAATGAGAGCGAGAGAGAGACTGAGAGCATGCGATACATGAGAGAAAGAGAGAGACTGAAATTGAGAGAGCAAAGATACATGAGAGAGAGAGAGAGACAGACTGAGAGAATGTAAGACCAAGGATAGATGTGAGAGAATGAGAGAGCAAGGATCAATGAGAAAGTGAGAGACAAAGACTGAGAGAGTGCAAGAGCAGGGATAGGGGAAAAAAAATATGAGAGCAAGATACATGAGAGAGACAGAGACTGAGAAAGTGCGAGAGCAACGATACATCAGAGACTGAGAGAATGCGAGAGCAAGGAGAGATGAGAGAGAGAATACAAGAGCAAAAACACGTGAGAGAGAGAGAGAGAGAGAGAGAATGTGAGGGCAAGGATAGATGAGAGAGAGAATCCGAGAGGAAGGATACATGAGAGAGACACTAAGATGAGAGAATATGAGTGTGTGTGTGTGTGTGTGAGAGAGAGAGAGAGAGGGAGAGAGAGAGAGAGAGAGAGAGAGAGAGAGACTGAGTGAGAGCGACAAGCTGTCTGTGGAAGTGGGGGTTGGTCGGTTTGGGTGGGGGGTTTTAGGGGTTTTTCTCTGCAGTACACTGAGTGCACTCAGTCTCTAGCTCTCTAATACAGTAACTACCTCCCTATTCCATCACTCACACACACACACACACACACACACACACACACACACACACACACACACACTGTGGGAAGGCTGACAGATTCACTTCTCTGTCTCTCTCTCTCTTTCTCTCTCTCTCTCTCTCTCTCTCTCTCTCTCTCTCTCTCTCTCTCTCTCTCTCTCTTCCTGAAGCACTAAATTGCTGGGAGGCTGCAGCAGATCATAGTCTGATCCCACTGCACCTCTGTACACAGAACTGAAATATACAACACACACACACAGTACACAACAGTTTAGTACCTGCATGAACGCTGACTGCTGTTACGTGAATGCCGACTGCTCTTACTCTTAAATTAAGCTCAAGCTTCTTCACCATTGAAGACGATCTTAGTAATATGAAGGTGTAGAGAAACTGAGCTGGTCAGATCACCATTACTGTCAGCATTAGTTTCAGTGGGGTGTTACTTGGAAATAACCAGTTACTGCAGACAATAGAGATTACTTTTGACCTGAGTTCAGCAGCAGGGAGTCATGTTGCAGCAAAACCTATGCTTCAAACATGACTGCGTGTGCAAGATTTTGTGTGCCAGGAACTTCTCCCTCAGAGCACACTGGAACCGATTTTTAACTGGTTTTAATCTGGTGCTGAACATACCCCAAAACATTCATGCTTCATGTAATTTAGAGGACTCATTTTAAACATGAAAGTACAACAGCTGGCTGCGATCAATGTCAGTGCTGCAATTTGCACTGATTAGTTATGTAAAAAACATGACAAACACCTTCGAGGTTGTGGGTGGGAAGTAGACACATAATGGGAGCAACCTTTCATATGAGGTAGATGTTGGCTTCATATACAAATTTCCATTCCAACTTAAACGATGCTGCTGTGTATCGGACAGGTACTAGTGCCAGACCAAAGCTGTTGCATCATTTAGCATGGGATATAAATTAAACATGAGCACATTATCTTTTCTTAATGTCCTGTGTTTACTTTTTGTGCTCAGTTTTCATTGGCGATTGATGGGACCTGTTCAGATTGAGTAACTGACCAGTACTTCTTTACTATTCTCAGTTTGGTTGAAAAAATCCAATGTTATTTTCCATTTTTCTCCAATTTCCCTACTAATTTATACGTGCCAAATACCCACCCCCCTAAGTTGTCTCCCACATTACGTGCCCTGCTCCCGGTGCCGGGGGGGAAAGATCGTCCACATGTTTCCTCCAAGTCATGTGACGATTGCCTGCCACCTCTTTTCAAACTGCCACCATTTGCATCATTTCCGGGCAGCCATCACACTTGGAGGAGAACACCAGATCCCTGGATCTGACGCAGTGTTCAGCAGACACCTGCAGTGACCAGCAGCACACTTATGTGATGTGGGAAGAGCACATGGTGAGCAGCATGAACCTGGATTCAAACCCCTCGTTCGATCCATAGGATCACAGTGGTAGCGCCATAGCCCGCTATGCCACTTGGGGCCCTTGAAAAAAAAATGTTTGAAAAAATCCAATGTTTGATGTGCTGATTAGAAGTGTGACTGAGAGGCCAAAAATCAGAGCATGTGCCCCTCACCTCCTACTTGATTCTCTCTCTGAATGTCAAGACTGCCAGACTGAGAATTGGGCTACATCCCAAACCATGACTAATTTCTAATAAAAATTTCTAATTTCTAATACAATTTCTAATAGATTCTAGCTTTTATTATTTAAATTGTATATGAAGACTGTCTGAACAAACAGTCATTTGGCAGGAGAAGCAGAAAGACTTCTTAAGTTCCATTGGAAGTTCATATGACAAGTAATGACACTCCTTCCAAGAAGCCCATGTTTGCTGACTGGAACACGGTTTGAAGAATCACAGTATTTGTAAAGATTGAAATCTGCATCAGCTGTTCCCTAACAATGATTGTGAACAATCCAGAGCCCTTACAAGTTTAATAAGCAGCGCCTAGCATTCTAAAATTATTGATGTTTACAAAAAGGGGAAACATATGAACATAGCAAAGCTTCTTCATGTAGCTTGTTCAGGTATCCAGTTCATAGTATAGTGGCAGTTAACAATAATGGTGCAGGTCATGCTGAGGACATGACCTCTACAGCAGGACAATGATAGTAAACACACCCCAAAATCCACAATGTTCTACTTAGATACTCTATGTGAAGGTGTTTCCATGTTCCCTAGGCTTGAAGTTAGCAGTTACCCACATCTGTATAATGTGTCTTTGCTGCTTCACAGAGACAAATATGCTTCTCAGAAACTCAGACAAGTATGTGAACAGTTGTGTCTATGTGAAAGCACGGCCAAACAGTATGTTTCTAGCCTTACAGTTCCCCGACCTACAGCATTTTCATAAATCTGTAGATAGAACTCAAACGAGCAGTGCATGTCAGATGGCCCAAGAATCTCATAGAAGCCTTTTGGAAGATTCTCCTAATGCTATCTTGGAGTCATGTTGGTCAAGCTGTCTGAAATTATTTTGTTAAATAAGGTAACAGTACGATATTTGACTGTAACACCAGTTTTATTGGTGTGTGTTACTCAATAATACCACTTTACACACTGTATTGATGAACATATGCTATATCATGGCTTGAAAATGATGCATTTTGCCTCAATATTGTGTGTGCCTTGTTTTTCATATGGCTGTGGGAGCAACTCCAAATTAAAATGCAAGTACAAATTTCCATACTTGTCCTTTTTTTAATTTAGGAAATAACCCACAAAACTTCAAAGTAACTGGCCCCAATTAGTTTGAGGCTTATTACGGCTTTACTCTACTGTAGTCACACTTAGTATCCTACAAAGCTCACAGATATAGCCCCTCTTAATTTAGCCTGGCCACTTATTACCTATATTTGAGTTCTAAGGACTGGAAGCAATATAAAGTCTGTGCAATGGTATTAACCCGCCAGGCTCTGTTAAACATTCAGCTTTGTTCCTGAATTCATATTGAACTTGCTTGCACACAAATATGAACTACAATGTTCACATGAAGATGTGATAATTGTTGTCCTGCAACTGTTTTGAGAAATGAAATGCACTCTTTGTTGTCATCTTCCATCCCAACCCAGCTAGCCACCAATGTCAACAGACATTTATCAGGTTGAATGTAGGTTGTGATGATGGATGACTAAA
>CM067520.1:17044963-17417463 GCA_034509495.1 Acestrorhynchus altus
CAAAGAAAAATAGAAAATTGTAGAAAAAATAGAAATATCAGAGACAGACAAAAACATTGTGGGATAGTTTCATTCACTATTAATCTAAGACTGAACATTCGGTGACGCCACATCACAGTCTCTGTTAACCCACAGTTTCTTTCACTTACTTGAATCATAATAAACATTAGAAATAGAAAATGTCAATAAAGCTTTTACCCCTACTGTTATTATTTACTGCACTTGATCATATTAAGCCCAGCATGTACACTGTGGAATGATTTCTCATGTCATTATGTAACAATTAGCTGATCTGTTTTCATTCAACTCAAATAAACGCTTGAAAAAAGTCAAATAAACATTGAAAAAAAAAAAAAAGATAAAAATGTCCAACCTGACAGAAAAGCACTTTGTGACTTTGTGTGGTAAGAAGAAGAAATGTAGGACAATTTGGAAATCAGTTCAGTAAGCCTTTCCAGATGATTATCCCAGGAAAAAGGATTTCAGTCTCACCAGAGTAAGATCATTCAGAGGTGTGGTTCTGCACCCTGTCCACAGTGGGGGAGTGGAGGAGTGGACGCAGCTGATAAGGTGCAAGTAGAAGTCCATATAGGAGGAGGAGGAGGAGGAGGGCGAGTCTATACGTTGCGCACATGTTTGTGAGCATCGTTTGGAGAGGGTTAAAAATAGCCCAAGTTGACTACTGGACACATTTTTCTGTCCAAACTATCTGCAAGGTCTATCTGCAGTATCTATTACCGAGGCCCAACCTGCTGTATGGCGAGGGCTCGGAGGGTATATAAGGAGGACATGAAGGGTCCCAGGGGCCACACCTCGACTTACTCCTTTGCTTTTTCACTCGCCTTGAGGAGCGCAAGGTGAGTGAGATGATACCCGCTGCCTTCTTCTCGTGGAGGGAGAGAGGGATAGGGGGAGAGGAGAGAGGGAGTCTCCTGGCCTGTAGGGAATGTTAGGATGCTGGAGGGTGGGTTCGGGAAGGCTGCGCTGTCTTTGGAATATCGGCTTTTTGCGCAAAGATGGGACCTTCCCTGAAGGTGCGGAGCTGCGATCAGCGCTTCTCTGCGGTTGTGGGATTGGATCACTGGAGATGAGGAATTGGAATTGACTGGGAGGGCGAGGTGCAGGCAGGGGGGCTCGTCAGGGCCGTGAGACTCCTTTCTGTCTGTGTCTCAGGGCAGCATCTCCAGTGCTGAACCGGGCCGGTTGGACTCTGCGTGAGTTCTGCTGCGTCCATTCAGAGCTGGAGATGTTGCTGGAAGTTCTACCACAAGTCAGCATCACTAGTGTTCAGCCCAAGCTCAACCTCCTCTGAAGCATCTGCCTGGCATCTAGAAGGTCATCAGCAAGTCTGTAGTTTGTCTGTTAGCTTTGTTGGCCATCTCTGGGCCACTTTTGGCACTTGTGGGACATCTTTTGGGGCCAAACATTCACTGCAATCTGGGGATGAACATGGATGCAGCTACAATAGGCAGAGAGGGGAACTCACAGTACATTATATCTACCAACAGCTTAAAGACTAGATAGACTTCATGATATAATAATACTGAACTTACCCTTCATGTTTCTGCAGCTTGACCAGATCAAGAAAAAATGGCCTTTGCTGGAGTCCTGTCCGATGCTGATGTGAACGCTGCTCTTGCTGCCTGCGAGGGTAAGATTGGCCTTCCAGATGATATTAGATTCTCTCAAGAGATCTGAGCTTGTATTTGTGAAATGTTCCTTTAAAATAGCACCGACCTCAGTATCCCAAAAGTGCCTCAAGGGTTCAACTTCAGGATCTGCAATTATGGACCATAACTGGCTACCACATATATAAATATATAAATATATATAAATATATATATATACAGGAACCCCAAACATCCTGTCATTTTCCAGGCTTTTCATGTTTATTTCAATGTACAATTTACAAAAAGCTTCAAATGTGTCATTTCAGAAAGGGAATATAGTGCACATTCAGAAGTCATTTCATGAACACAGTTGGGCCTTAAGGTCCGTGTTATATATGTTACTTTTGCACTTTTATGAAAGAAATATTTCTACAGTAGTTTCTTGTTTACTGATGCTGTTTAGTAAAACTAAAACGAAAGGTTTCTCCCCAATCTTAAGGTTAGATTACATTTCTACAGTGCTGTTAATAATATAATATTGTATCATATTTATGTTTCCTAATGTTCATGTAGTACCGGCTCAGGTAACACTTTATCATGATTAAATAATTATGTAATCATTGCAAATGCATTAATAAACACTACCATTTGAATTATTATCCATTTGGTTAGTGACATAACGACAACTCATCATTATATTGAATCGCAGAAACCTAATTTATAATTGTGAATTAGGTGTTTGATACCTTTAATTCATAAATTGAACTTCATAAATCCTCTTTTTAAATGATTAAGCTGTTTATTTTTGCTCATTTATAAAACAATCTCTAATTTGACTTACATTTTATATTTTATATGTTTTATAATGTATATGTAAACACATATACAATATTATTGATGATCCATAAACCTCAGTTGTCTTACTGACAACTGAATCTTTACATTGAGTTTACATTGAGTTTTTGTACTTAATTAGAGTATTACTTTAATGATTTGTATGTTACTAAGTTGATATCTTGAATAGCAGACATTTGAATATGTAAGTAATAATTATATAAAGTGCATCATTAACAAACTGATTAAGTTGATATTTATAGGGACCTTGCATTCCAAACTTCCACATTGGTCACCACAGTATTCTATAGTGATTGTCCTAATTTACTTACAGCACATTAAACACTTTGTGGACTATGTAGACAAATTCATTTAATTCAGCGTTTCTCACACACACTTTACCAAACATATTTAGCCAAAACTAAGCATGCATTTTGTTAGTACTGACAGCATCCATGATGTACTCAGAAACTCATAATAACATATAAATAACATTATATTGTCCACCTCTTATATTAATGTACTTCTATTAGGGTTCTGTGGCTTGTAACTGGGATGGTTTGAGTTGTGTGAATAATCCTGCTGTGATGTTGACCTACAGCTGCCGATTCCTTCAACTACAAGACCTTCTTTGCCAAGGTTGGCCTGGCTGGCAAGACTGCTGATGAGGTCAAGAAGGCTTTCGCCATCATTGACCAGGACAACAGCGGCTTCATTGAGGAGGAGGAGCTGAAGTAAGAGCTCATTCTTGGCACCAATCAATCATCTATATATAATTCTACCCAAACCACTGGCAAGTGTTTGAGCCAGCAGACATGTGACGGAAGCCAACTAAAACATCTGCGCTGTCTTTACAGGCTGTTCCTGCAGAACTTCAAGAGCAGTGCCAGGGCACTGACTGACAAAGAGACCAAGGCCTTCCTTGCCGCTGGTGACAGTGATGGTGATGGCAAGATCGGTGTTGATGGTAAAGAATTAAGATACTCATACACTACTCACAAGACACAGTAAACATCACTAATGAATTGAGTAGTATATGAACCATTGAATAGGCCTTCATTTTTAATATTTCACTTCCATTGACTGATGCTTGTAATGTAAACACTAGTTAACTGAGTGATGAATCAATACTTTATGAAATATGCATAGAAAAAAGCTAAGTAGGCAATGCTTTCACAGAATCCACTAATGATAGTTTCATTTCTATTCTATCTCACAGAGTTCGCTTCTCTTGTAAAGGCTTAAATTTCCATCTGACCAAGACCCATCTCAGTTCATGGAACCAGAACTCAAGCTTCTGCTCACAACTCTCTCGCAGCTGACCTAAGATCTTATTTTTTTATCTTATTTATGAGCTGACTTTGGACAATCTACTTGACATTGAGACACGGTGTCCTTATAGTGTACTGTTTATGTTATTTGGGGCGTGTTTTACTGCAAGCCCGTCGGCTTGTCCAGATGTCTCGTATGCACTTCCGGGGATGAGTGAAAAACAAGGAATAAATGTAGTTTTGGTGTAAAATGTCTTTGATCTTATGGATTTTTTTTCCACTTTCACTTCGTTTTCCACATGCTGCTTGCACAAAGGTAAATTCTTTGCAAAGGAGCCACCTGCTGCCCTGAGGCACCTGCTGGCAGGGGTGGGGATGATGAAAAGGATGCGCACAGTTTTGGCACTTCAGCTGCAGAGGGAAGGCCCAGAGATTTACTGGGATACATTGGAAGGGATTTGCAAAGGATAGTTTTCACATGCCCAATTACAGTCCAGAGCAGCTTCCTGGATGCTCAGAATAGCACTTAGGTAGAGGGGCCAGCCAAGCTGGAAAACGTTCCCTGCACAGCGGTAGAGATGACGGCAATGAGAAAAAACAGTTGAATCCTTTTCATTGCACAACACGTGCCTAACACTTGAGTACTTAATTAAGTGACGGCACTAAATCGCAACATTTATGTCCGGCCTGAAGAAGTGAATGAAATGAAAAGAGCACACAGATACAGATTGAGCTGTGAGTGAACCAGTCAGTGTAGTGGGCTTGGCAGTGGTGGTCTACAGTTACCATATTGGTCAGGCGGGACAGTGCTGACCCCTATTGACTGCCCCATCATGTAGCAGTCAGTTTAAATTTTCTGTTGGTGAATTTAAGGGACATTTCTAATTACGCAGTCACACTGAGGATATTCTGCCTCACATTTGCTTTGTTTGAGAGGGTTTGGGACAAACTAAAAAATAAAAGTCACTGAGTAAAAAACGGAATTATATTGAGACCATAAATAAAACTAAATAATAATATGTAACAAATGTCAGAGTGAACGTTAAACATTTTTTTATTGTTAAAATCAGGTTTTCAAGCACAAACTATTACAGGGAAATAGTTCGCCAGACTCCACAGTTAGAAGCAAAACAGTAGCTGCAAAACAAGTTCAACATATCATTTCTTATGTATATATTAACAGCACATCATCTATGGAGTGAAGTAGAAGTAAACCCAAAGCTGTAAAGCATACCTCATAACATAAGCTTGGAGAAACAGTGTTTTCTGTGGCGTGCCAACCCTGGGAGCAGCTCCCCACACTGATCTCCATACAAGCACACGAGCCCCTGTAATCAACAGCCTCAGCAGCAAGTATTATTAGCATTAGATATCAGGCACTTTTTTTTCAAACTCACCTTTTAAGCATCTTCATTTAATACAGACAAATATAGCCCAGGCCGTCTGCTTGGCTGCGTTTCAGGTAGCCCCCTTCCACTGGGTGTCTGTTACATTATGCCTCATATTTCAGGGGCAGGGTGGAGGTATATAAGGTGGGGAGCAGTGGGCCCAGCTTCACTGCAGTTTGCTCGAGTCTTCTGATTCTTCCCACCCCTCAAGAAAGACACAAGAGGTGAGTCTCCAGCTCATTGCACTGAAGAGCCGTCCGAGGGCAAGCACAGACCCTGGCTGAGAACTGGTAGAGGAGGAACCTGACTCAAGCCCATGCTGAACCGGGGGTCTGCACTGCATGTGCACAAGACCCTCCACTAGATTCATCTAGAACCGAAAAGAAAATCACTTCTCTATCTGCCCTGGACTACCCTGGACGCGAAGGGGGTTCCCAACCCATTTTGACAACTTCTGCCTTTTTTGATTTTGTTTTTCCAAAGGACCACATTATCTCATGTTGGACCTTTGGGATATAACATCCTCATAAGGACCCAGTGTGATGTGGATCAGATTTGTGTCCATTTCATGGTGCTTTTGCTTGTTTGGGGGGATTGCCTGACTAAGATGGTTTAATAACACCTAAAGCCTATCTGCATATTCACTGCTTAAAGGGCTCTTTAGGGATGGCTTAGTGTCTTTAGGGCAGCATCATGATTATTGGCCTATTATTTGAATAATAATGTTATATGATTTAATGTAAACACATATTCTTCTCGTTCAGCTTAAGATGGCATTCGCCGGTGTCCTGAACGACGCTGACATCACTGCAGCCCTGGATGCATGCAAAGGTATTGAGACTTAAAACACAACTAGGCCTTGTTGGTTTGAGTGTCTCAGAGTCATTTCTATTCGGTTCTATTCAATTATATTCTATTAGCAGATAAAGTAATTATTAATCTATTATTTTAATTGACACTAATCTATCAGTTACTATCACTAATAGTAGTAGTCTGCTAAAAGTAGTACAGACATTATTATTATTATTATTATTATTAATAATAATAATAATAATAATAATAATAATAATAATAACAGTAGTAGTAGTAGTAGTAGTAGTAGTAGTAGTAACAATGTATTACACATGTTGATAGTAGTAAACATGGGTTATTAATTATTGATTATTATCTTTATTATTATTATCATTACTACTGTTGGCTTTATAATGATGTGTTTCAAATCCTCTTCCCAGCCGACGGCTCATTCGACCACAAGGCCTTCTTTGCCAAGGTTGGCCTGGCCGGCAAGTCTGCTGATGACGTCAAGAAGGCTTTCGCCATCATTGATCAGGACAAGAGTGGCTTCATTGAGGAGGACGAGCTGAAGTAAGACCTCACTATAGCCTACACATATACAATCATTTATTCAGTCAGAAAGAAAGAGACACACCCCTGGAAGCACTAAGTGGGGCTGAGTGCTAACTTTAATCCAATGCTGCCCTCAGGCTGTTCCTGCAGAACTTCAAGGCCGGCGCAAGGGCACTGACTGACGCCGAGACCAAGACTTTCCTGAAGGCTGGAGACAGCGACGGTGATGGCAAGATCGGAGTTGATGGTGAGTGTTTTATGATCCTCAGTCATAAAGAGATTCTAAGATCTTCATGTCTCACTTGCCCTAACAATCGTCTCTTCTTTCTCTTCACCTCACAGAGTTTGCTGCCATGGTTAAGGCATAAATTGCTTCTGACCAACACCTCTTGCTCTGAAGGAACAACTTTGCCCAAGACCTCCCATTTTCATCTGACTATAAATAATTTTTATACATATGCTTATGAGACGTTTCCTCCCATGCAGCACACTGTCCAAAATGATGATTGTGAATGTAGCACGGCTGTGTATCCTGTCTTAAATATGAATTTTGCTTACTGTAAAATCTAATGCACTTTTACGGGAACGGACGATAAGAAAAGAATAAATATTCTTTTGCAATATCGACTTTCTCTCCATTCATTCCAAAAAATGAGTTTCATCTTGTGTTAACTGGTTTAAATATGTGGAACTGAGGAAATTTCACAATGGAAAAACATACACATAAAACATTTATGACAAGCCATGTCGGCCTCTTGGTCAGCAGTGGACTTTGACAGCAACACATCAACATAGCTGGAGTCAGTGTGATATACTATGGTGATAATAATCAAGATAATTTAGCATACAGCACAGTAGTCTGGAGGGAGATCATTCATCCACCATAACCATCATCAGCATCATAGTCATAATTGCATCCCTCATCATCATCAAAATTGCAATGATTATTACATATCCATTAGCTATGTTGCACAACCTGGCACACAAATAATATACTACTGCAGTAACACAGGAGCAACATTACTCTACTGTAGGTCTCACGTGTGACTGTTGCCTGGCTTGTCCAGTAGATGGCAGTGTTTTCTTGTGAATGAATGCACATGGCCAGTTACTTCTTAAGTTGTTCTATGGGGCCAAGCCTTGCTCCTGGATATGTAGTGCACTGAAGAGTTCAGGCCCAACCCTAATGACTAATTATCAAACACATTCAGTCTTCAATGAGACACTGAGAGCATGCATGACCCATTTTTGGGCCCTGGCTACATATTTGGGCACCCATGTCATGGCCTGGGCACACAGGCTCACCACTCCGTGCCCTCCAATGCCTTTGCATGAGATGTAAGAGAAGAGCAGGGAAATCCCCAAAAATTAAAATTACATAATCTAGGGGTCTTCCAGACTTTTGGGTGAAATTTTTTAAAAACTAAACAAGTGGTTTCGGCTTGAAGCATGACGTCATTCCCAATAAGAAGGGTAATAAGAAGCACTGCTGGGTCCGGTATCCTCATCTGTCTCATCCTCGTGTGAGTGTGCCAGGCCTCTTGGGTTTCTCTCTCCAGTGGCTTATCTTACGCTTTCAGGACAAATTTCAGGTTCAAGTATGAGGGTTATCACTCTGAAATAAATGCATTTCCCAGAATCAACAGCTTGAGGATACTTGACAATGAACTCTATTTTTCATTGCAACAAATGATGGGTTTATATATCTGCAAAATTCAGACCAGTTCAGAGCATGCATGTTGAGCATGCATGCATCCAATCGATATGGGCAATGAAACAATGCATTTTATTTGGTGTCTCTGAAATCTGAAGATGTAACTCCATTGTTATTGTTGGAAGGACTTTGGAACTGAATTGTTGGCATTGTTTCAGAGATGGTTCATCTGTTGATATGGGTTTTGAAGCACCAGGAAGGAAACTCCAGGGCTGTACATGAGCGAAACTGGAACTACATGAATGTAGACTCATCTTCAAAAAAAATAACACACCAAGACAGACATGCCGGACACTTATTCACACAAGTGAGAGTAAATGTGCTTCCTCCACTGTTCTATAAATAGTCTCTCGGAGATTGCTTTTGGGTAGTGTTGGGTAGGGTAGGTTGCTTCTACAACATAATCACATTTAGCTCAGTTTGTCAAGAAACAGGATAGTAATTTTGGTGAATCACTCACCATCTACGTCAATCAGTATTGGGAACAGTGGTTAAGTGAGGGCATGCTCACACAGTGAACAGGATTGGAACCATATCATCTTTAGTGGTGAATCCAAGTTCGGTTTGGAATCTGACAATGGTCAGATAATGCTCACCTACACACAGCAAGGGTTTGTCAGGAATGTTTTAAATTGCAACACTTCCTTGGCTTGCTCAGCTGCCAAATGCGTTGCCAGCTGCCAGCATTTATAGGATCAGTTGGGAGCCCAGCCTTGGCAACCTATGCGTGTGCAAGATCTACTGGCCCAGCTGCAACGTCTGTGAGCAAATGTGCTGCAGGATGCCATACAGGACCTGAATGACTCCATGCCCAACTGTGTCTCATTGTGTGTCCAGGCTGGAGGAGCCTGAAAGGGTATTAATGCCTCCTTTCCATTTCACAATTTCAATTTTCCATTTCCTTTCCCTCTAATATTGCAATAACTATCATCTTTACATTCAAACATATGAAGATTCATTTGATTCCATCAGCTCCTTGGGGTTATTTTTGGTCAATGAGAGTAGATACCATGTTGTTGATGTTATTGATTAGATCACCCTCGCTGCTGGAAGGCAGATCCACTCATATCTTCAATGAAATTACATTTTTTGATATGTGTGTGAATGGCATATTGGCCCAATAACTCCACACAATTGCCATGGTTGAATCAAATCCAACTGAAGTAAACTGAGTCTAATTTAACTCTGTAGGAGTTCATTTATCATTGGTGAGTCGACTGGCAACTTGACCTGATCCTCTTCCATAATAAATGCTCTTGGCAGGTGCATTGTGGACACTGATTACAGCATGCCAAAATACACAGTGCAGCTGGGTGCTGGCAAAAACGTGACCTGACGTCCCTGAATCAGCAGAGCAGTGGGAAAAATGTTTATGTGTTTCTCATTGCAGAGCTTATCAAGTCTGCAATAAAAAACTGATAAACTTATTATTTAATTAACTAGTACAGTTATGTGCGTATGCAAGTTTAGAGGAGAGAGAGAGAGAGAGAATGAGAGAGAGAGAGAGAGAGAGAGAGAGAGCGAGAGAGAGAGAGAAAGAGAGAGAGAGAGAGAGAGAGAGAGAGGAGAGAGAGAGAGAGGAGAGAGAGAGACAGAGAGCAAGAGAGAGAGAGAGAGAGAGAGAGAGAGAGAGAGAGAGAGAGAGATAGAGTTCTGTGGATCTTGACTGTAGAACAAAGTAAGTCATTTAGGAATGTCTGAATTCAGTCTGACTGACAACAACAAAAGTGGTAATAAACAGATCTGTGGGCAGATTTGGGGGGATATAAAACGATTGTGTGTAGACCAGCATTTCTTCTTTAGTGTAATTATGAGGGCTTATTAAACACAACAAACCTGTGTGTGTGTGTGTGTGTGTGTGTGTGTGTGTGAATTACAGTGTGTCATGTATTAGTATCTCTTTCACAGTTTATATCAGTACATATAACTTTAATACAATTTTTCAGATAAACAGTTCCATCTATCCTTTCTTACTGTGCTGAACCTGTGTCTCTTTTACAGATTAAAACGACTGAACCAGTTTCATAAAGGCTGGAAACACAAACACTAGATTATTACAGTCGTTCATTCACTGCAGCTGCAGGTGAATAATTACATAACAGTGAAAACACCAGCCTGAGGAGGAGGGAGGGGTGAGCCAGGATGCAGGAATGGATGAAGTGAGCTTAGTGTGTGTGTGGTGTGTGTGTGTGTGAGAGAGAGAGTCTGTGTGTGTGTGTGTGTGTGTGAGAGAGAGAGAGAGAGAGAAAGAGTGCCTGTGTGTGTGTGTTGGGGGGGGGGTGATGATGAAGTGAGGTGGGAGGGGCATGACAAGAAAACACACTAGAAAGACAGCACAGCACTTATTATTGAATTATAATGTGTTATTGTTGTAAGTAAGAGAGTCGGACTGTGTTTATAAATAGTAAAGGTTAATTAGTCCGGCAGGGAATGTGGTTTGGCCTGCAGAGAGAATTTGATCCTCAGACAGGTAACTGAAGAGTCGCTCATTGTCGCCGCACTCAGTCGTATATAAACGCGCTGTTTGACAGACAGCCTCACCACACAGCCTCACTCTGCTCTGATCACCTGCACGCGCCACCTGCACGGGTAAGAGCACACCTGCACTCTCACACTCTGAGCACTGAGCACCCGCACTGCCCTCACTCACCGTCCGGCTCACAGCGCCTTTCACGCGCTGATTTTCTCTCACTTTCTGTCTCGTGAATCCTGCTCCATTTTCTTTTCCTTTCTTTTGCTTTTTAATCTTTTTTTATCTTTAACACTTACAAATATAGCTGTGTTTACAAAGTTGATAGGATTTCAGACATCAGACTAACAAACCAGGCTTTTAAATATTATTATTATTATTATTATTATTATTATTATTATTATTATTATTATTATTATTATTGTATTTTTTATTTATTTGTATGTTATTTCTATGTCCTTTAATACATTTTACCCTTTTTAAATTCATATTTAATTGGATTCAAATTAATATTTTTTTAATTATTATTTTTTCTTTTTTTTTCCTTTTTTAATTTATTATTGTTTTCATGCTGAACAATGCACTTAGCTGTATATTGTGCTTTTACTTTTAGTAATTTATTGTGTACCAATCGTTTCTCTGTTCATTTCAACCATTTACTCGTGTTTATTTACAATAAAATACCTATTTTCTGATGCCCAATAATCCCTGATTCTCCCCAGAAACTATAGCTAGTTAACTTAGCCACTTAGCGCCCCCTATTTGTCTGATTCACTGGGTTTCCTGGTGTGGATTCTGCTGTCCTAAAACAATCGCATTAACAATGTTTAAACTGAAATGTATTGTATATCATATGATATTATGTGTATCAATGTCACAAGCCTGGTTTAATCTCCAGTCTGCTGTAGATCTCTTCATGCAGACATGCATAGACAAGAATGGCTTTTTGAGATGATGCTTCTAAAAGGTATCCAGTTGGAAATGTGTTAATAATTCACACCGGTTGTTCCTCAGGACTATGTCGCTCTCATCTGTCCTTTCCACTGATGCCATCGAGAGTGCTATCAAGGACTGCCAAGGTATCGATTTTCCTCAGGCGATATCATTTGGCTCGTGCTCTTTCATTAACTAGATAAGTAAATTGTGATGGGCGCAGTGAGTAAAGGCATGAACCCAGGCCTTCTGTGGCCAACGTGAAGCCGTTCAGCTGCTGTTATTGTCAGACTGTTCTGCTGATTAGGTTAGTTTAGCTTATCTCACAGTCATTAGATAAGCTTACAGTCTGTAGTATTTGGAGTATTGTTGCTTATATGTATTGCTGTGTGTTTGTGTGTGTGTTTGCTTTGCATTCATTTAAATTAACACACTTTTCTTGCTCCAAAAAGCACCAGACTCCTTCAATCACAAGAAGTTCTTCCAACTGTGTGGTCTCACCAAGAAAAGTCCCCAAGACGTGAAGACTGTTTTCGGCATTCTCGACAACGATGGCAGTGGTTACATTGAGGAGGAAGAGCTCAAGTATGAATATTTACAAAACACTGTCTTCTTCAGCTTCGGACTGAACCATAAAGTAGCTGGGTGGCAGTGGTTGTTCCTCTTCAGACCATTAAAAACCTGAAAAATCTAAATTTCAGGATAATAGAAACCAAGTTTCAGCCATTTAATTGTTTGTCTTTGGTGGATGACAAAGACGTATTGACATTAAAACATTGTGTTTGTAGATTCTTCCTGCAGAGGTTTTCACCTGGAGCCCGTGTTCTGACCGACAAAGAGACCAAGAACTTCCTGTCAGCAGCTGATGATGACAACGATGGCAAAATCGGAGCAGAGGGTGAATATAACTACATTATGAGCATGATGGATTAAAAACCTGTTGTTTCATCTGAACCAGTGCTCCCAGTATGATAGACAGATCCACAGTTATATTCCAGTATGAAATTACTTCAGTGTTTTTATTGGGGTTAATGACTGCGCTTGGTAGGTTAAATCAATGAAAAAGACATTAACGTTATAAAGACTTGACTTGTTTTTCCAAAGTTCTCTTTTTCGAGTATCTACTGAATGTACTTTGAAGTTACCTTTTCATGCAACATATCTCCAGTTTGGGAGCATAACATTTTACACTGGAAAGTCAATGTTTTGTAGATATGTATGTTACCATATATTCTATCCTATATTAATTTGGCTGAATGGCTGTTGCTTTGAAAGAACACATTTCTGGGCAGAACTTGTATCGATCAATTCATATGACGGGACTGAATCGTTTTTTCTCTTTTTTTCTGACAGAATTCCAGGCCATGGTTCTCTCCTGAATGATCAGACGGGTCTCACCTCCTCCCCTCTCACTTATTGGATTTTCAGTACAGCTCATCATGTACATGTCTACTGTCTTTGCTCTTTTTGTCTGGAAGCCCCTGGTAACAAAACAATGAGCACAATTTATATTGGATTTTTGAATATCTATAAAGAGAGGGCTCAAAAACATCTCCCAAATGTACAAGTAACATGAAATACATGAGTTTAAGTAAATAAATACATGTTTAAACATTCTAAAAGTTGTGGTTTGGTGTTTGGGTGAATAATGGAACAAGATGACATTGAACTCTATTGTAGAATATGGTGTGAATGTAAATTTCAGTCATATTGAGTAAAAACTCATACTGAGTCATAAACAATAATGAAAAAAAAAGTGTTCTGTAGGCCATGCTAAACAGCCTTAACCTGATCATGTGAAACAGTAACTAAGAAGGCTTGATGCGGTGGACAAGCATGGCCTGTTAAAGCGTAAACTGATGTGGTCAGGAAACACAGTATAATAGGCTAAGTGGTGTGGAAACCTGAGAGACTGACCTTGATGTATAAATGTTATAGTAAGTTCAAGTGACGCTTACCCACAGGATGAATGGAAACCTGCAATTGCACTGGCTGGCGCTTGTTTAAGTGGTATTTACAGTAATAGGAGGTATGCTGAATTGCATCTTGGTCGGCACTATTTGCTAAAATATCCCATAGTTCATCCAACAGTGCTTGGATTTATGTCTATACTGTAAAGGGATTAAATATAAAGAGGTTGGCAAAGCTGTAGTTGCTGGTAAGGTTTCATATATCACAGTACAGTAACGATAAGGATGTAACCAGGCAGAATTGAAGAGACCGCTATCTTCAGAGAACCATTAGTTTTGAGATACTGCAGCAGCAGCAGCCCACTGATAAACACCAATATTCACTAAAATGCTGCAGTAATTCAATAATGGTGATCTTTATTTATACATCTTTACTTTCTGTTTTAGTTAACTGAAATGCCATGCATGCACACAGTTGGGTTCAGAGAATCAAAGCCAGAGTTGTTCTCCAGCACCGCAGATGGTGGATAAGCTTATTCAAGAAAGCAATAACAGCCGTGTGATGATAATGATTTTATGAGTGCTTATTAAGGAAAGCTGCACTCGCATTTGATTGGACTCTTTAGCAACTCCCAGCAATTCTACATCATCTGTGTCACTGAGTTCACAAGGCCATAACTGATCATGCTTTCACTGGATGGGAGCATTATTAAAGTGCACCTAGATGCACTTAATGGCCAAAAGAAATCGGACATCTACACAGTACAGCTACAGATTTTATGAATTCTAAATCCATAGGCATTAATATGGAGTTACCCCCACTTTGCAGCTTCCACTCTTCTAGGAAGCCTTTCCAAAAGATTTTGAAGTGTGTCTATGGGACATTTTGCCCATTCATCAAGAGCATTTGTGAGGTCAGACTCTGATGTTGGGTAAGAGGGCTCATAACATTTGTTTTTAATGCTGACGTTTTAAGATTTCCTTTCACTGGAAGAGGCCTTTGCCAAGCCCTGAAACACCAACCCCATAGCATTTTCCCTCCTCAACCAAAGTTTACAGCTGATAGAATGAAGTCGGTCAGGCAATCTTCTGGTATTTGCCAAATCCAGACTTGTCCATCAGACTGCCAGATAGAGAAGTGAGTCATCATTCTACACAACACATTTCCACTGCCCCAGAGTCCAGTGGTGGTGTGCTTTACACCACTAACATTGTTATTCTTTATTTCTGTTCTATTGAATATTATACCAAATTAAGATACTATCATATCAAATCACATCACAGATTCTGCATTTGGTGAATTCTAATGCTCCTACAGATGATGAATAAACAGACTCAGAATCAACACTGTAGTGCATGAATCATAGGAATTATGTGCTATATGTTATACAGCCATAATATACAGTCTCATCTGAAAGCAATGGAATACTAAGACCAATTGTTTTTTTTTTTTATACACTGAAGACATTTCAGTTTAGACTTAAAGAAATACATGTGATCATAGGTCAGTTTTTACCTTCATTTGCTGATATTTACATATCAAAGTGTACAACTTCAAACGTGGCACTTTTGCTGAAAGTCTAGGATCAGGTAGTCCTTAAGTATTTGGAAGAAAATAACACCTAATATTTCATTGCATGTCCACAATTTTGGCCACAATTGATGGACCTGACCAGTCAAGAACGTTTTACTCTTTAACCTGATGTAGTTGTGTTGGCAGATGAGCTGTTCCTCTCTGCTGCTACAATCATGAGTTGCATCACCAGTAAAGATTAGTACACCTATTCCACAAGCAACCATTTAAGCACAAGCCTTGATACTACCTCCACCCTGGTTTTACTGATGACCTTGTAAGTTTTATATCATGAGCAGATGAATTCTTCCTCCACACTTTGGCTATTCAGTCACATTGTGCAAAAACATTTGCAAAGAAATGAGAAATGTTTTTTGTTGTTGTAGTTTTGCTTTGTTTTTTTGGACAGTAGCACTTTTCACTTACGTTTTCTAGCCTGCAGTGAAGACCAATGTGCTCAATACAAGGCATGAATTGTTTGTGTATAAATAGTTCAGTTAAATAGTGTTTGTCTTTGATTGTGGCTAAGATAACACACATTTTATTAGTAATCAATGTAGAAATCCATCTAATTCCACACTGCTTTACTTTTTCTTGCAACTGTGTATGTTTAACAGTATTATCACATCAAGTCAAGGAAGAGTGGATACGACTGAAAACAATGGAGTCAGCAACTGTGTTTACTGGGTTTAAGTACAATTTGAAATGCAGACAAGAATTAGCAGCAATATGTCAAATCAACTAGATGAAGCATTTGTCGGGCCATTACAAATGACCTATTTAATTGAATGAATTAAATACAGTTGTGAGGTCTAGAAGAAGTAGGCATTTTATTCTGAATAGTGGTTATGCATCGCATTTGAGAAGGGAAAATCAGCAGATTGGAAGGTCAGCAGAAAAGAATAAGTAGCATAAAATAAACAGACATACAATAATAAATGCTAATAAATGGAAATCCTAACACTCACTTCACTTCCTAACACCCACTTCACAGTAGGTTTAAATCCTCACAGACCACAAAACTAGGTCTGGAATTAGAGCATGCAGCAGAACACCAGACACCACACCCAGGTATTAGGAAAAGCCAACATGGACCAATGAATGTTCATATGAGCAGAGAATTTTATTCATTCACTCACAGTCTTAGAATGAAATATCAGGATAATGTAAATAACCTTACCATTACTATGGAGTCACCCAGAGTCAATTCCACAGCAGTAAAAAACCAAATGACAACAGGCTTCATAAAATATTTTATTGAACTGTTGTTCCTGCTGATGCTATACTACACTACCAAGTACTAGATCACAGGTGTCTTTTTATATAATAAAGTGGCCACTCTCATACAGCTAAAGAGCATTGCTGAAAGAAGCCATGCATTGTTGCAACAAGCTGATCAATTCTCCTGACATGACAGATGAACATATCGTAGCTAGTTTATGTCAAAAGCATAGCTTTGTTTAGTTAGTAAAAACAGTCAAACCCTACGGTGCATTCCATTTACCTTGTAAGTTACCCAGTAGGTTACTGGGTGTACTGTGTGTCCATTAAGCATTCTGATAATTGTACACTATTTAAAAAAAAACACACCAAAAAAAAATAAAAAAATAAAAACAGGTAAAGACTTTACAGTTTACCCCAACAAGATCATTGATGTATTATGGTGAATCAAACTGAAATGTGGTCTTTTATTTGTCCTAGGTCAGTGTTCCTGAGTCTGTGGGGTGGGGACCACCAGTGGGCCATGAAGCATTCTCTAGTGGTCTACAGGCCCATCCTCAAAGGGAGGAAGTGGTCCATAGTGGGCTTGGACTGGTAATTCCAATTAAAATCATAAAAGTCTACCTTAAAAAATGCAATAACAGCAGTGTGATGATAATGATTTTATGGCTGCTTATTAAAGAAATCTGCACCATTTGATTAGACTCTGGAGCAATTCCCAGCAATGCTACATCATCTGTGTCAATGAGTTCACAAGACCTTAACTGATCACGCTTTCACTGAATGCACTTCATGGACAAAAGTAGTTGGACATCTACACATTACAGCTACAGGTTTTATGAATCCCATTCTAAATCCATAGGCATTAATATAGATTTGCCCTGGCTTCGCAGCTCTAACAGCTTCCACTCTTCTTTTTGCTGTGTGTCTATGTTTTGTCCCATCAAGATCATTCGTGAGGTCAGGCACTGATGTTGGAAAAGAGGGCTCATAACCTTCGTTTTTAATATTGATGTATTAAGATTTCCTTTCACTGGAGTTAAGAGGCCTTGGCCGAAACCTTAAAATAATAAATAAAGACATGACACTATATAGATAAGTATAAGTAAAAATTGAGCGATTAATCATGTTCAAATATAAATTTAAGTATGTTTATAGTATATACTCAATTTCTACAGCTCAAATGAAGACTTAGTAACCTAGGATCTTCTGAAAACCTGGCATGGGTGTCTCATAAACACGCTTAAATTTTATTTTTATTTATTTATTTACTTATTTTTACAAATAATATTACGTCAGACTATGAAACCATCCAACAAAATTGGCCTAGAGTTGTAAAGGTAAAAAAAAATCACTCTTTCTCCTACAGGTCAAAACACAAAGAATGTTATCTTCATTTATGAACACATTATATGGCACACTCTATCTTATTCATCTCATTAAGTCATTAATCACCAGCTAACAGTTTGAACTGAATTGTTAAAGCAGTGCTGTGGTCCTGAGGAATTGGATCTGAGACATGCTGTTTTACAACTCATCTGATTTTCAAGTCACACCCTAACAATTATCACTTTCTGGTCAGAGCATCATGTAATGATAGTCATTACAGTGTGTACTATCATTTGCTGTGTGGTTATTATACCGCTCGTGTGTTTTGGTTTCCCAAAAATACTTGGCAACACCTGATACCAGACCCTTGCTCCACCTCTATACCCACTAAACGGTTGTGATGCTCTTTATCTAAATATAGTATATCAAAGCTCTCAGAAGACAGGAAGATCTCCAAAATGATGACTTTACAGGAGAAGGCAACAAGGTGCTAACTTTTAATTGAAGTGAATGTAAAATGAGAGCTTATTTTACTCATTTAAGAGCATTTCTTTTGGTCTTTTCATTAAGAATTATTCACATCGTGTACAGAGCAGTTACACAGATCAAATTGTGGAGAAATCTAAAAATGGACAAACATGGTTTAGATTGGACAGCAAGAATATGCATAGGTACTGAAAGTAAATGCTAGATGTAAACGCACGGTTCCTGAAAACATTTTGTGACTGGACTGACACTGTATCAAAGTCCATTAAAAATCAATGCTACCTATAAAGCATTAAGGACCATAAATCAATAATAATCCCAATATTGTGTCATGCAATGTATATCTTAGAGGATAAGATAATAATACTCACATAAAAGAACAAAGACAAGAGACGCAGGGAATTTACAATAACAGATCAAGACCTTTTAAGGCTTTGTCGAGATCCGTTCATTGATCTAAATAAAGCATCATAAAATCCTTTAAAATCAACAACTTTGGCCCTTTTGGGACACAAATGCCCTCAAAATAGTGTAAATAAACCAACAAAGAGATTCCAAAATGCTGCATTTAACCTTTGACTTGCTGGGGTGGGGGAGTGATATGTAAGGTCGGGGAAGCCAGTTGATGTAACCCTAGTATGAAGAGACAATAGATCCGTGACCCCTGAGGGGTCAGTAAACACGGTTTGTAAACAGGAAAGAAACGGGAGATGCCAGGCCCAAGCTGACTCCTCACACAGTAGAGCGGGTGTCGTGTGACAAGGGCATGCGAGCAGGACAGCCGTGACTGTGCGATATTATTTCTCACTGTAGAGACAGTCTGTCCCACGCAGCAGAAAGCTCAGTGAGACAGGGAAAAAGAGATGGCGGGAGAACACAAGAAAATGTGAGGCCAAAGCAGATCAATTTTACTGTCACCAAAGGTGAGAAAATCTTGAAACAGCATCAAGCTTTCAGTTTTATCCGTACGTTTGTCCATTTTTATGGATAAAAGGATTCAATACAGTGGAAGAAACCACAGGAGCAAGATGAAAGGGGATTTAAATGGGATTTCCAAAGTTTTTTCATGTTTCAGTGACTAGTGTGGACTGTTTACAGCAGTGATGATAAGAACTTAACATCTAAAGGGTTCATTGCTTCTAAAAGCTACATCACAGAAAGTTATACAAGCACTGTAGGATGCCTGAGACATTGATTTATGACAGGTTTGAAAAGGTTTCTGTCTTGTAGTTTTACACCGGCATGTGAAAAAAATGGGATATCAGTATGTATTACCTCAGCTTCGGAAAACACCCACACCTGTACAAGTTTTGAGGAGTTATCTTGTGAGTGAAGCTGAACACTAGATGATGAATTATCATTAATTTAAGTCTGAAGTTATGTTGGTATTTAACATTTCTCACCCACAGTGTCATGTTTAATGGGAATAACTCATGGAACCAGGAAACCTAGGCCTGATGGCACAGTGAATTATCATGTTGGAATATCTCATAATTGTGGGGGTACATGAAGTTCATAAAGGGCTGCAAATAGTCAAAAAGCTGATAGACCTAATGGGTATTCATGTACATGTTTAAGTAAATCCAGTGGACCCAAAACCTTCCATAAGGAAACACCCCACACCAGTATGGAACCACCATCAGTTAGCACAGTGCATTTTGACAACTGGGGTCCAACATTAGGTCTGCACCATACATGAATCCGACCATCTGCCCGAAGCAACTGGTACCATGACTCATCAAACCATGCAATATTTTGCCAGTACTGCAGGGTCCAGCAACCTGAGGTGCCCAGATGAGGCACTGTGTCCAATGCTGGCATATTTACAGAAGCACTCTGGTGGGTGTTCTGCTCGCTTGGCCCATGAGCTAAAGAACACTTCACTTGACCACTGACTCAATTTAATTGGTCATGCTGATAGACCAGCTAGTCCAAAACCCCCCAGTGAAAACATATAGTAAAGCAGTTGGCTTATCAGCATAAGGTATGTTTTCACCTGGACGTCCATCTTTTAGCCACCTCGATCATCAAAGACCAGTCTAGACCATTTGAAACCAGCTTCTAGCAAAGGATGTGTAAGTTCCTTGTTTGTTTTGGAAAGTAAATGGAAAGGCTTTATTTGAGTTGTGGAAATCAGACGATTGTAAAAACCAAGAAAAAGGTAAGTTTTTTGGTCTCGCAACAGGATGGACCTGGTTAAATAAAGGCTAAAAAATAAATACATAAAAAATTTAGAGTAAGTAAGTAGAGCTGATCAACAACATTTAGAGTTGATTTTCACAGACAACTTTGTGCAGATCTGTCTGCATTACAGTGTGCACTTTATCTTGCTAACATCTACAGCTATGAACACAAAAAAGCTGTGCATCAAGTCAGCTTGTTGAAATGTGCACAAGGAGCTTTTGTTTAGTCATTTGGTTCATCAGGTACACATGAACTAAAGTCGGGTGTCTTGTTTGATTCAAACAGATCAGATATCATTAAACTGAGCAAGATAGTTGTAGTAGAATGCATTGCTTGCAATTGGCACCAATCTAAGTGTCAGAGTACAGTGTTTCACCTTACTTACTGTTTGCGATAAATATTTATGACAACTATAAACCCCATTGTACACCTCCAGGCCTGTATCAGCGGCGCAACTTTACTGTTGACTGTAAATAGTATCAGATAGATAGCATTGGCAGGCGTGGGCAGAGCAACTAGAATTTAACATTCATGCAAGGATGCAGAGGAGTCTTAAGGAAGGACAAAGCCTGGGGGCTTGGGTTATCAGCCTGTAACTGAAACCTAGTTTTCAGGATGAGCTGAAAAGCATCCCTTGCCAATGCTGCAAAAGAATGACCTAAAGAAGCCATGTTGACCAAATTTCCTTTGTGCCCACAGTGGCAATTAGCAGGTCTGTTGACGGGGCCGGGTGTCGTTTCTGCTGCGGCGATGAGCTGCAGATACAAACGCTCAGCACAGTGTCCTTTACTTGTCTGTTTTACTGCCTGTCAATAATTGATGGCCACTCGCTTCATTGTTGCCATAAACTCATACCAAGAAAGGAGTGTCAGGCTCACCTTTCTTATTAAGGCAGCCTAAAAGTTTAATGGGCACCCCATCCTCCACTGATCCACGGTGGACTCGGGCCACTTTTCAGATTTAGACAGAAACTGTATTCATGTGAAAGGATGGAAGGATAGCTACTACTGTATATTTAAAGTGGAAGCACGGAGCCCAAACATACTAGAGTAACAAAATATCAACAATTAAATACACACAAATATATTACAGTAAGTAAATAAAGTACAGAAGTAAATTACAGAAGTAAATGATAATGATAGAGGATGAAACTAAGAGTCAGAGTTTGCTTGACTTTAACATGAAGAAATCACACATGTGAAGTAAATGCATCCAATGCCATTTTTGTTTTCAGAATAAAATGCATTATGCAATATTGTGCAAATTGTGCAAAAGTGTGCAAGAAGGGTGCACAAATTTGGAACTGCTTTAGTATTATGCTAAGTGTACGTTTTCGGTATGACTTTTGAGTCTGTCATAGTCTCATACCGTATTCTTGGCTTCATAACTCATGATCAGAGTGACCTACAGACACAATACACAAGACAATCTACTTTATTGTATGTGTATCATGTCTGTAGGTCACTCTGATCCTAGAATACGACATGAAACTGCTGTTATTACACATAAATGTTTACTCGTTTGCCAACATTAATAGTTTTAATAGCCTACATTATCTCTAATAAGTATAATCTGTAGCAAATAAATAACAAAGTAACACCTTTTACTTTTGAAAAATGCATTAATAAACAAATGGAAAATAAATATTGAAGTAAGAAGTAAGATTTTTTCATTGTACTCTGTCCAGTACTCTTGGAGAGTTTGCCTGACTGGCTATAACTCTGAAAACCACAGGAGTTCTTTCCTTGGCCAAAATCAATCTGGTCAATCAAATGTCTGGTGGGATTCAGACACATACCTAATCGTGGTGGTGAGAAGGCTTATATCAGTGTGAAATGATGTTATTTTCAGATCCCAGCTGGATGTACTCTAACCTCTTAAAAAGAGGACATGTCCAGAAAAAGGACATCTGGTGACCCTGTATATAGGAGTCGGCATATCTTTGCTGATCAACAATATATGAGGTGATTTTGCAGACATTTTCACATAAAAGAAGCTTCTTTGCTCATCAGATTTGTACAGAATACCGTAGCCTTCCGGTCAGACTGGCCATTTTCCATGTGTCCCCCTTGCTGCCAGTCTTGCTGCTCACTGAATGGTTGGTTCTTTATGACAGTGTTTCCTAACCCTCATCCTAGAGGCACCCCTGCCCTGAGCATTTAAGCTTCAACTCTCCCCATGCAACTCTGAAGAGCTTCTTAATGAGCAGACTGGTTGAATCAGGTGTGTTGGGAGTAGGTAGTGTGTTTCTCAGCCCTGGTCCTGGAGGCACCCCTACCATTGGAGTAGGGTAAGTTCTAAAACGTGCAGAGCAGGGGTGCATCCGGATACAGGGTTGAGAAACACTGCTTTATGATATCATTCTGAGTAACTCTAGAGACAGTTGGTTGAAAATCACAGGAGAGTAATAATTCTAGAAACACTCCTTTGAGCCCATTTGACACCAACAAACATACTGTGCTCCAAATCACACACAGAAATTTGTCCTCCACATTTAACCAATCCAAGCAGTGAAACACACACATACACACTAGTGAACACACAAGGGTGAGGGAGCACACGTAGTTGGAGAAGTGGGCATCTGTATTCACGGTACCTGGGGAGCAACTACTGAGTTAAGTGCTTTGCTCAAGGGCACTTCAGTCATGTCCTGCCAGTTCAGGGAATCGAGACCTGTTCAAGACCTGTTTCCTATCCACCTGCCCGTTTTTCTCCATTCTGATGGTTGAAGTCAATATTACCTAAAGCTGGTTGGTCTTGGGCTGCCACATGATTGGGAGATTAGGTTTGAGAGAATTAATAGATAGATTTGTGGTACATATGAGTGTATATGTGGTAAGTGTATATAAGAAATACAATGTTAGTTATTCATTATTAGGATGCTTGATGTAATTTTAAAAACAAAATTTCGACTTAACATAAACATGAGGGGGTAAGGTGAACTACTAGTTTTACTTACTCTTAAGGCTCTGGCTTATTTTGCCCCACAGCCAGGATTTGGGGAAAAGAGATTAGTCTGGCAAACCAGAGCTACACTTTTCCTAATCCACTCACATGTTCTTATGTACTGCCAATTCATCAACATATCTGGTAGAACTTCTAAACTTCTTTGACTCTTTTGATGTGAAACGACTTATACATGATAAGCCTAAATAAAACTAACATGCAAATTTGTGCAAGGAAAAGTAATTATATGCAGTTGCCAAGATGCAGGTGATAGTTCAACTTACCCACTGGCTCATTGTATCCAGAACCAGGAAAAATCCTGGTGGGTCACTATGGGTGTGTACCACTGAGAGGGTGAAGGGTCTAGTTGCCTTTCCCCCCATCCCCAAATCACCAAATGAAACCTGTGAAAAGGAACTCCCGGTCAGCATAATGAAACTGCTCAAAAATGACCCCCCACCCCGACTGACAAATCAAAACTGATCAAAATGGACACCTGGGCTGGTCTGTATAAAGACTATTTTGTCTTAATCCATTTCAACTACATGTGTGGTGGACAGAACCCTTAGAACAATTTGGTTTAATCATCCAATCATTGGCGCTTCCATACTCTTCCAACCCCACAGCCTATAAATCAGCATAAAAAGTGTTTCATATTATAAGCAGAGTTATCAAATTTCTTGTGTAACAAAGTTGTTTGCTCCTGTTTTGCTGTCTTTCCTCCAACTCTTTTGGAGCCCTGGTGATGTGGCAATCATAGGCAGTGCTGGTCTTTGCATAAAGAGGATTAGCACAGTTATGGGAAGTATCATTTTCCAGGGATACAGAAAAAAGTGCAGAAACTCAACTGACAAGAAACCAAAATCAGAACTATAAGGCCCAAAGGACAGTGTAATGAATAAAGTGTGTGTTTTCATTCTGCGTTTTTTTTTTTTAATAAAAGCAGAAATATTCTGTTTAGATTAGAACCGAGTAAAGTACAAATCTTCTGGAGCATTATGTAAGTTTAGAAACAAAGAACAATCACTTAAGTGTTTTCCACCCTGGATTTGATGTGTGAGTTTCGCATTGAAGTCACACATTGAGCACTGTTCCTGGAAAGCCGTGGTGTGACTATTCTGATCTGATTCAGTTCACAGCCACCTGATCTACTGTGAGGGGACGAAAGTCATAAAAGTTTTAACGGTTACAGGGGAAGGATGGTACAGTGAGTTCTGCGTGGCAGGAACTTATGCATTATGCAGGTGGCCAGTTAGCCAGCTGCTATTGTTTAATTTCTGTGTAAGGTTACATACTGATCCCTGTGCATTAGGTTATAACAAATCTTGGCTGCTAGTAAGTCAAGCCGAGTCAAAATTTACTGTCCTTCCTTTTCATCTCAGTCATGTGCTGTGTGAGGAACTAAATACAGTTCCTCTGGAACGCAACACTTCATACACAAAGGAGCAGCAGGCACACGGATAAGGTGTCAATGGCGCACAGGTCATAAATACTCACTGTCATGTCAAGACTCTCTTTCACACCAATTATGTTTTTTGTGCACAATAAAAACGAATGAAAACATCATTCTTTCTGATCAGGAGAAAGGTTAGCAACAAGTCTATCTACGTAGGGACTTAATAATACATACAGTGCTTAAAGGTTTCTGCATAAATTTGTCCTAAAACTTCACCAAACTTGTCCATTCATTGAATGTATATCTGTGAGTGCTCATCTGCAAAATCACTACTCAAAATGGTTCTGAGGGCAGCACTGCCTCTAAGGCAAAACAAATGTAATTGTTTCATAACCTATTAAAATAACCAGTAGGCCATGCTTTATCAGAGCTTGTGGAAAGGTGCGCAAATCAGTTTGAGATTTTGTTGTTTGATTGTAAGAAATTCATTTTATATGGTGTTGGCTTCTCAGAAAACTGCCTGCAAAACTGTCTCTAAGTCAGCAAAAGCTCAGCTATTAGTTATTTTATCTTTGAACCAACTGCATAAGTTGGGCCTCAGTGGTAGAGCTGCCGTCTTTGCTAGCAGTTTTGCACACAAGCAGCAAAAGTATGTAAACCTTCACTTTCAGCATCTAATGTGACAAACTGCAAATATATGCAAATATACTGCAAATAACTGTTGATTTAGCTCCTTCCTCCATACAAAACATCCCAAATTCTGTTATATTGGTGAATTTTCTTCAGATCCTTCCACCATATTTTAATTTGATTAAGGTCAGGACTTTGAATTGGCAATGACTTGTGTGCATGGGTCCTGCAACATGACCCATGTGAAGGTCAAGGTCAAGGTCAAAGCTTTTGATTGTCATTACAGCCGAGTACAGGTACACAGCGCAATGAAATTACGTTCCTCCGGAACCAAGGTGCAACATGGAGCAGCAATACAGTATGAGAACATAAAGTGCAAACACTACAATAAATACTATAAACACAGCAAACAAGGACAGGACAGGACAGGACAGTGCAGTACCGAGTGGTACAATGAGGTGAAATGTTTTGTGGTGGGAATAAGGTGCAAGAGATGTGTAACATACGGTAGCATATAGATGTGCATGATAAGAGCAGTTACTGAGGTAGAAAGTAGAAAGTTCTACTGATATTCAGCTCAAACACAGATGTCCTGACATTTTCTTTTAAAATTTGTTGGTATAATTTAGAATCCATTGTTCCATCAAGCTGTCCTGGCCTAGATGTACATGAGTATTAAATAATGTATGTTAAAGCAATAGTTAAGAAATCAACTGATTGTGCCAGTTCTTGCAGGATTACATGATTGTTATGGATTTAAAATGATTTCTTAAGTAAAAGACATTGCATTGCATTGCTTAACTACAGTAATATGATAGATATTTGATTCATTTAGAAGTTATAATGCACTTACCCTATTTGGACAAAGGTATTGGGACACCTGCTCTATATTTTTAATACCCCAAAATCAAGGGTATTAAAAGACAAATAATTTTTTCTGCTTTTGTTGGAGTAATTGGTTCTATTGTCCAGGGAAGTCATTGTTCCAAATTTTGCATTGCTGTAAGGATTGGTTGGAGCACCATCATTCCAGAGAACACAGTTCCACTACTCAACACCTCAATGCTGGGTGGATTTATAGCCCTCTAACCCATGTATGGCAGTAGTTATGGTGCAAATAGTTCCATATGTATCTGCTCCAGAGAGTCCTGTTCTATTGGCAATACTTCTCTACAGGGACCAGACACCAGTAATACTTTTTGTAAACAATGAAAAAGAATGAAAGTTTCATTCATTTTGATCAACAGAAAGGTAAATAAGTCAATGTTGGGACTTAATGCATACATACAGTATAAATACGGGCACTAGACGAGTTGTGTTTGTGCATTTGTACATCTAGACACTGGACATTCCTGGACACTGTGGGTATGTGGGCTTGTGGACAAAAAATGCAAAGATCCTTTCCTGATGAATGAATCAACAGAATTACTTCCAACTTACCTATTAATGGAATATATCTGGCCAGTCTGGAAGTAGCATAGTGTCATCAGCATCACCTGGGGCAGCTGAGGTGGGTGGATTATGTGCCTCACCCAAAGACACAACCAGAAGTATCCAGTCAGTTCTGGGATTCGATTTACCCCTCTAACCATTATACTACCCATATAGGAATGAATGTTTGGCCCAAATCTGAGAATTTAGAGGCACAAAGGGCCCAGATTTGGCCCAAATATGAGTACAAGCTTTTCTTTCCGGTTTCTCTTTGAACTGTTTTTCCAGGCAATAAAACATTTAAGGACTGACCACTGAAAGCATGGACTCCATAGGACCTCTAAAGGTATCTGACACCAAGACATTAGCAGTCATGTAAGCTGTGAAGTGAGGCATCCAAAAGCATCAATTAGCTTTAGGTGTCAATGATCATGTTGCTGTTTAACCGGTTGTTGGAACAACGTTGATAGGTACACTGACCACTGCATACCAAAAATCCCACATGACCTTCTCCTGTTTTGGAGGTGCTCTGACAGAGTGATTTCCACATCACAATTTGTCCTTAGTCAAAGTGTCTCATCTCCATAATCTTGCCCACTTTTCCTGCTAACAGCACGTCGCTTCCATTAACTGTTCATCCTTTGACAAACGCCACTGTAGCTAAAGATTGCTCCTCAATGATGAATCATCCATGCAGTGAAACACACACATACACACTAGTGAATTCACACACTGGTGGGCAATGAGCACACATGCCTGGAGTGGTGGGCAGCCCTTTTGACAAGGTTAGAACAACAAATATTTGGCTTCTGCCTTCTATGCACCCTCCAGCCACTTTATGGCACTGCATTCAGTTACAACAGCAGCTCATCTGATTTAATGTTTTAAGGCCTGATTAGATAAACTGGTTTTATGAATAATGGATACAATGTATTTTTTTTGTTTGCTTAAATGTAAGTTCAATTTGGAACAAACTGTAAATTGCAAGGTTTCTTGCCCATATGAAGCTTTATATACCATTTTTATAGATGGGTTACTACAAATATGTTTGTGCTTATCTTAAATACTCAACTAGGAATCTCACAACCCGAGTCATAAATGAGTACAATAAACAATGACCTAAAGTTCCTTCAGGGTTACAGCATTTCTAGGGTAGTTTTACAAAGGTCAGTGGCTGGCTTGATGATAAAAGAATGTTCCACTGACATCATAGTGTTCAACTAATTGTACTTCATAAGACTGTGCATGGCTGCTCGTCAATGGGAAAGCAGTAACTTTCATCTTCCTCATTTATTAGCCTAACTAGCTCTTTATGCAAGAAATTATGTTTTTATGAAACATTTATTTGCTTTAATTGGCTTTTCCTTTGTTTCATTCCGTGTAATTCTTCATTTTCTATTTTTCTTTTCATCTTTTCTAAAAAAAAACCTTGCACAAGACTTTCTTGGTACAAATCTTTGAACTGCCATGGTGTATGAAAAATGCTTTATAGACACATTATCAAAGAATAGTTGCACCCAGAGGGAATCAACCAATTGCAATGCAGGACTGCAATGGTGCCAGACTGTCATGGAGTCACTCAGAACGGCAGTGGGTCATCTTCAGTGACAAGTCATAACAAAGTTCCATTGACAGCACAAGAGTCCACTGATAACACAGGAAAGTTCTATTGACAACACAAGAGTCCACTGATACATAAGGATATTGCACTCACAACATTATATTCCACTGACAGCAGAGGAAAATTCCATTGTCAGCACAAAAGTCCACTGATAACATGAGAAAGTTCCATTGGCAACACGAGCGTCCACTGATACATCAGAAAGTTCTAATGACACAAGAATCCACTTATACATCAGAATGTAGTATTTATGACACAGGAGTCCACAGAACGTTCTATTGCCGACACAAAAGTCCATCAGAAACTGAACTGTATAAGTAAAATTGGTAAGATGCTCTTGTGATACACTGCAGGTACTGTAGGTAAACTTTATTTCCAAATGCGTCCCTCACTGCCCAGTCCAGACACTCCTTAAACGGAAACTAAACTGCAAAATACCCCGTATTAAAGTCATTGGTGTCATTATTTTTGTCAAATCATTAAAAGCATCACATTTGCTGATAGATACAGTTCAACGCTTTATGCAGAGCTGTGATCTTTTAATTTGCTCATCAGCTTTAGAATCTGTGTGGTCTGGCAGACTAGACTCATTTTCTCTCACCTCAGTGTAACCCCATTTCATCATTTCTAGGAACTCAGTGCCCTTACTAGAGTACTGCTCTTATCAAGCTTGTCTAAAGAGCTGGCACATGTGATTCTGTCACTCTTGTGCAGCTCTCGTTTCCCTGTACTAGACCCACTGCTCACTGGTACATTTCACCAGCGGCTCAGTTTCGTCCCCATGCTCTGAGAGCAGCCATCAGATCTGTCCATTACCTCACAGGCTTCTGCTGCCCACGAGCGTCACATCTCCAGGACCTCACCAATCGGTGAATTATTAAAGCCTAACAAGCTGTTGGAACATCAAACCCAATTGTGCGTTTTAATTAAATTTCTTTCTCTCACTGGAGTCTTTCTCGCTGCCTTAGGCAATATCTTTCTTTCAATCTAAGTGAAAGGTAAAAAACCAAAGCTGATTTAGATACAGATCCTTTAAAACGTTTACACTAGATGGTAAAACACTGCTGTGAAGATTAGATTGCATTCAGCCATATGAGCATCAGTGAGGTCAGGTATGGATGGTTTGTTCTGGCTCACAAACACCACTACTGTTCAACCCAAAGGTATTGTTGGATTGCATCACTCCAGAGAATGCAATTACACAGTTCCACAGCCTACTGCTTATGCTCCTAGCTCATGCTTGCCTTTTCTTGCAGTGACCTTAGCTGCTGCTGAGCATCCCATTCTACTGCCATACTTTATATGGAGAGTACACAGTTCAATGCAAGTGGCATTGATGGGTGCACCTTACAGTAGCTGAATTATTGAATTGTATATATATATATATATATATATATATATATATATATATATATATATATATATATATATATATATATATATAAAATATATATTTCATTCACTTTATTTATCAACCCTATATATATATATATATATATATATATATATATATATATATATATATATATATATATATATATATAGGGGTTGGACAATGAAAGTGAAACACCTATCATTTTATTGTGGGAGGTTTCATGGCTAAATTGGAGCAGCCTGGTGGACAATCTTCATTAATTGCACCAGTAAGAGCAGAGTGTGAAGGTTCAATTAGCAGGTAAGAGCACAGTTTTGATCAAAATATTGCAATGCACACATTATGGGTGACATACCAGAGTTCAAAAGAGGACAAATTGTTGGTGCACGCTGGCGCATCTGTGACCAAGACAGCAAGTCTTTGTGATGTATCAAGAGCCACGGTATCCAGGGTAATGTCAGCACCACCAAGAAGGACCAACCACATCCAACAGGATTAATTGTGGACGCAAGAGGAAGCTGTGTGAAAGGGATGTTGGGGTGTTAACCCAGATTGTATCCAAAAAATGTCATTCCCAAGATGAATTGGCACTGTATTGGCCGCAAAAGGAGGCCCTAGTTCACCATACTAATCAATTATTGTGGTCTAAAACCAGGTGTTTCAATTTCATTATCCAACCCCTGTTTATATCAGTGGTGAGGTTTCTTGCCCATATGAAGCTTTATATACCATTTATATACAATATATACTGTAGTCAATCTGTAAAAATGGTATATAAAGCTTCAAATGGGCAAGAAACATCACCATTGATGGTATATATTGGTATTGATGATGTCATTCCCACTCAAATTGTTAAAAGTACAAGATTCCTGAGGAACTTTTAGAGGTTCTTCAGTTTTAAACCTTCAGGAAACCTTCATCCTTTTATTGAAGGTTCCCTAAGGCACCTTAAGAGGTTCCTCTACAATTGTGAAGAACCTCGACAGGTTCCTCAAAGATCTTGTACTCTTAACAACGTATTAACAGAAGAGATTGACCACAAGGCATTTTTACAGTGTCCAATACTGTTCCTTATTTACTGTATAGTGCACCATTTGTTAGTATGGACCATGCTTGAGGAGCTGACACAGGGAGGCAAACTCAGATGTTTTGGGCTGGAATTCTTGACAGTTTGGAGGTGGGCATGTGAGCTCCCCTGTGGCTGAGGAGAGAAGAAAAGAAGGGGATTGGGGGATGATGTTGTTTGACACAAAGGTAAAGTTAGGGTAAATGGTGTATATAGAGCTGCAGAAAAGTTGGGGTGTGGTCATCTCACAATGCACCACCAGAAGGTTTACAAACAATAATAATCTAATAATAATCTAATATCTTTATGTTTTATAGGTGAGGTATGTCAAACAATATCAGAACCCTTGTAAACCTAATTACCTCTTTTTGTGGGCAGTTACATGCTGGTGTTCTAAGCTTCATATATCAGGATCAGAGTAAACTAGACATGATCAACATATGACAAACTACCATATCTAACCATATCTACTTTATCTAACATCATTGTGGAATGAATTATCAGTGAGTAATCCAGTTCAGAAAACAGCTAAAATTCACTTGTTTCGAAATTAATTAAATCCCAGTTTAAATGCCAAAGAAGGTTCCAGTTCATTACTGCTCTGTCCATGTGTACATGCTCAACCTGCACACAGACTCTGACTGATCAGTGAGAGAGGGCTAATGATGTCACTGCTCCAGATATTGGGTAATAAAGGAAAATGAGAAGGGAGGGACAGTTCATGCTTTCTTTACTCACACGGTGTTCAAATTTCAGAATAAAAGTCCTGAGAGGGGATAAAACTAATACATACCTAAATGACAAAGTATATTCAGATTGTTTTTTATTATTTTATTTGAACCACTGACAAGTATTTAAAGAACATATTATTATAAATATCCTTGTCAATCTAATCATTACAAATACAAATCCATTTTCAGCTTAAAACACTGTAGAACATCAATTTCTAATAGGAATTCTGAGAATGTGTTTTTAGTCCTTATAAGCAAAAACAAAAAACACAACTTTGCATATGTAAGGTGTAAGTACTTTTATATCAACATGGTCAAATGCATACAAATATTTTAATTCCCGTAATCTTTACATCTCAATTTAAGACAAATCTGAGTAGCCTGGGATCTCCTGAAAATAACAATATCTGGTATGTGTGTCTCCTATAAATATCTCTTAATTTTTTTTGGTGAATAAAAGAACATCAAACTATGAAATCATCCCATAAAACTGACTTAGAATTCTAAAGCGTGGGGCTTCGACATGCATTAATGAGATCTGAGATCTACAGCCTCATAGTCCTCGGTCATTGGAACATTAAAAACCCCAGATCTTGCAAAACAATCAGCAGATCCCTTAGCTAACCTGCTGAGAAACCCAGTCTCAGCCTGGTTTATAAGTGTTCTGTGCCAAACCATTTCTGGTGGAAAAGCCACTGGCACAGTTATCCTCTGTGCTCAGAACTGTTCGGCCCTGCAGTGGAAAAGATGCTGATATACCCTATCAAACCTGAAATGACCATAAATCATTGCATTGTTTGTCCATAATTTCTACCTGTTTCCTATAATAGTGCTCTATTTAGTAATCTGGACCTTCACATGTAGGGAGAGTGAATAGGGCAGTTTGGACAATGCCCTGAAAGTTTGTATAATTTGATAGCAGTTTTCACCCCCTACCTGGTGAGTCTAATTTACTGATACTCCACTAAACCAGTTAGTCTTTTTTAACAGAATAGGCAACACTAAAAAACACCCCAGACTTTCTGTGACACATGGTCACAAGGTCTCGTGCATGCTTTATCAAACGTACATAGTGCCAAAGAAGCCATTCTGCTTATTATAGTCAGTTTACCAACAAAAGGATTTTACACACAAAATGTTGCTGTAAAGTGACTGAAAATTGACTGCATCAGACTGAATGGCAGTGCTGTGATACTTTGGGTTTTGCAGATTAGTTTGTCTAGTTAGCAGCAGTGTATATAGTGGCTCAGCCATTAGTGCTGGATTACTGATCACAGGGTTGTGGGTCCAGGTCCTGCATCTGCTAAGCTGCCACTGTTGGCAGGGCCCTTAACTGTCTTTGCTTTAGGGGGTCAGAGGGCTGGCCTGGACCCCATGCCTCTGACCCCAGCTTTTTGAGCTGTGATAGACGTAAAATGACAATAAAAGTAATTAACCCATTTGTATGGATATGTTATCTGTAGTTTAAAGACTTTAAAGGCCTATTTACACTCTAATGTTCATAACAAATCACTGTAGCAAGTTCTAAATTGTTCTAAATTGTACCAAATGTAAATTGTACTCTGATGACCATGTGAGCTCCAGCTGCCTAGAATACAACGGCAACAAAACACACACACACACACACACACACACACACACACACACACACAAGATATCCAGCCTCAGCAGCTAAACAGCATACACAGAGCTTTAGCTGCAGTACAGATCACAGGTGTGCTGACAGAACACTCATTGTCCCTAGAAGAACGCTGAAACCACACACACACACACACACACACACACACACACACACACACACACACACACACACACACACACACACACACACATCTAGGCACAGCATACCTGAATTTTCAAGGCTGAATGCTGTCATTAGAAAGGCCAAATAATATTAAATATTGCGCAAATATGATCTACATCCCTGTTTCACCACCCTAGTCCTGGAGGCAGTGCCCTGCACATTTCGGTGCTTTCCCTGCTTCCAACACATCTGATCCAACTAACCAGCTCATTATCAAGCCCTTTCAAAGTTGAAAGAAGTGTTGAGGCAGGGAATCCATTATAATGTTGAAAAAAACGGTCGAAAAACACTGGTGTAGAAAAGTATTTTATCACATTTACAATCCACATTATTAATAACTATCATAGAATTACAAAGCATTTAAAACAGAGAGCAAATTAATTAACTAACTAATTAATTATGCTAACTAACATGAAACCTATGTATTTAAGAGAAGAGCTGATTTGCAAGCCAAACTGTGGAACTTTTTTTTTTTAACAGAATAGGCAACACTAAAAAACACCCCAGACTTTCTGTGACACATGGGTTCAAATGCTGCAGCTGGCTGCCCTCTAGTGGAAAAGAGACCAAAGCAAGATTTCTTATGATATAGTGATTAAGATGAGGAGATGGTGTGCCCTTGTTACCACCACTTAGTTTAGGATGCACTGGTTGGTGTATCGGCTGTTTTAGGATGTGGTGGTTGGTGCCCAGCTGCTTTAGGATGTGGACCCAAGTAAGTGTAATCTCATCCGAAAACAGTTTATGTCGAGCATTTAACTGGGTCAAATGAGCCATATATGAAAATATCCACAAATATATCTGTGTATTTTCATTCATTAACTCTTAGAATCCAAGATCTCCCCCTTTGAAGGCAGTTACTACGCTTCATAATTCAGGAACAGAGTAATCTATAGACATGAAACACATAACATACTAGAAAACTTAACTAATCATGAAGTGAGTATCAGCGAGTAATCCATCTTGGAGAACAGCTAACATTCCTTTGTTTCCAACTGAATTAAATCTCAGTTTAAAGGACAAAGGAGCTTCCAGTGCATGTTTACTGCTCTGTCCCTGTGTACATGATCGAACTGCATGCAGACTCTGGCTGATCAGTGAGAGGTGGGGCAAATGACATAACTGACCTAGACTGGATTATAACACAGGGTTCTAAATCCTAAGAAGGGTCAACAATAATACATACATAAATCAGTATAATAAAGGATATTTGTGTTTTTGGACCAATGTCAAATATTATGAAAAACATTTTGTAAATATACTTGTCAATCTAATCATTTCCAAAAAAAGAAGTCAGATTTCTTGTTTTTTCAGCTCACAGACACTCTGGATATAAAGTTAGATAAAGGGTGTTTTGAGTATTAAAACACAAAGCGCAAGTTTGAACAAAACACGGTCAATTCATAGACATATTTACATTATCTTAACATTTACATCCGAAATGATGTCCTGTAAATATGAATATATGTGATATGTATGTCTCCTAGAAATGTTGTTCTATTTTTTTGGTAAAAAATACTTTAGAACCGTTCTAGGGTTCTAAAGGTGAAGATGTTTATTTCCGGTCACGGAGGGGGACTTTTACTTTCACCGGAAGTGAGGTCAGAGCCGCTGTCTCTTACCCCCCCAGCTCGTGGTCAGTTCAGAAACCCCTAAAGCCCCCCCAAACCCCCTGTTCTATTTATTCCCGCTGTTTTGTTTGTTTCGGGAGCAGGTCCGACATCATGCCCATGTACCAGGTAAAGCCCGTCTGCGGGTGTGACGTAACAGTTGATTTGCCGACGTGCATGTACACGTTACCGAATCTGCACGCGCAGGGGAGCGGCTGCGGCGACCACGCGCTCCAGGTAAATCAGACCCACCGACTGAGCACTCTGTTCGCTCAGGCAGGGCAAGGCAGTGCGGGACAGGGCTATGCGGGCCTGTTAGGGGGAGCTGCCGTCGGCTTCAGCAGAGCAGCGGCTGATGCAACGGACAAGCCATATGTTTGTGTTCGTGACGGTCATGTCTGCGCAGCTGTTTGCGCAGATTTAGTGACAAGCCCACTTGTCATTAAAGGGGGCTTTTGAGGAACACTGACGTTCAGAACGTGTTTAAATGCCCCCCTGTTGGACAGGCTTGACCTGGTGGCTGAAGACACCCACCAGGAAAAATGTGTGAATGGAATGATGCTGTAAGAGTGATTATAAGAGTGAAAGGATGAGTGTATTCAGGTTCTGTACAGGTTTTAAAGGTAAACATGCATATAAACCCACTGTGCTTCACACAGGGAAATCTGTCCTCCACTTTTAACACACACACACACACACAAACACACACACACACACACACATGCCCAGAGAGGTGGGCAGTCCTATCCATGGTGCCAGGGGAGCAGTTAGGGAGTTCTGCTCAAGGTCACTTCAATCATGTCCTGCCAGTTCAGGGAATCAAACCTTTGCATATGCGGGTTCGCATATTGCTGGACATGTCATGTCCTGTGGAGTGTAAACATTTGTCTTTTTTATGAGAAATTTACCAAAGGAAATTTCTGTCTGTCCAGTTTCATTTGTTTTACTCCAATATGGGATTATTAATATCACTGTATAATGTACAGTGTGATAAAATGGAACTGACTATAAAGGACCAGATAAAAACTAATAATAATAATAATAGTAATATCACTTTGCATTTTACATTTCACCAAATCCTGTTTTTCACCCCTCAAATTCCAAACAGGAATGGGATGTGTTGTTAAATTGAGAGAGTGGTTAATTTGAGAGAACAATTGATTACATTTAACATGCAATTTAACTCTAAATAATACTTTATCTACCTTGTTATTTTAGGGAATGGGTAGGAAACACTGGTTCTGGAGCACCAGACTCCTGCCCAGTTTTTTGCTTTTCCTGCTCAAGCACACCTGAATTAACTCAAGTCTAGTAGGTCTGTTAGAGCAGGGAAATCTGAACACTATGCAAGAAGCTATGCAGGTACTGCAAATTCTTACAAGCCAAACGCAATACAGTAAAAGTGTTAACTAGACAACCAGAGCTTCCTCCTGGTGTGTTTGCGGGCCTTCAGGGATGCACCTTTTTTGTCAAATGTAGAAACACCACAGAAATGTGGACGTGAAAATTTCAGATAGCAGATAAACAATTTCAGTGAATTATGTTTCTCACTTATTGTTAATTATTATTGAATATGGGTCCATGAAATCATATTTATGCCCGTGGTCTCCACAACACAATATTCCCATTAGGCCATCATTCAACTTATCATAAAGTATATAATGATATTGTGCTGTTTTTTCAAATTCCTCTAATGTTTTCTCGGTTAGAAGAGCCTATTAATGTGAATAAGCTGGTGTGCTGACTTTGTTTAAAAAAACATGTATTTATATTGTCAAAAGATTTGTGACCGGCAGTTCATTGCAGTTCATTCCAACCCAAAGAAACTGTGCCTTTCTTAGGATATTGTTTTTAATTCAGTAGGGCTGCGCAATATAGATAAAAATAGGATACCTCATGAAATCCTTTATCTCTTTAATTATATTTAAACATATTGAAATTTGATGGATTTTTTTTCCTTTATACACACCAAGTCATCTAATGCCCCCTCCATGGTGTGTGTATGAAAACGTGATTGAGGGTGGAGGGAAGGAAATGAGAGCAGGGTGCAGAATAGAGTGAGGGAACAGAAAAAGGTTTCCACCAAATTATTTTAAACGTTATTTTAAACTTTAACTCAATATAAATGATATCACCTCAGCCAATGTCATGGTGTTTATAACCCAATATTATTGCCCAACCATATCATTCAATGATACATTTTACATCAATATTATAAATGCTCATAATACTGACTTCTGGATTTCTTCTCCTAAATCTCCTGCAGGAGAACAGAAGAGACTAACACCGGCATGTAGCACAAGCACAGGCTTTGACAGATTTCCTAGTCATTTCTCAGGTGTAGAAGAACTTTCTGATGGAAACCAATGAGGTCTTATCCCTGTATTAGTGTTATGCATCTAAAACACGGATACAGAATCATCAATCCACATAGAACAGTTGTTATTTTAGATCAGAGTTAATAGTTTAATCAAAGTGAGAAATTGATGTCTATTAGGAGGTGTCTGTTATATGGGTTTATTGTTTGTATAGATTTTTGTGTTTATAAATATATATATATTTCATCTTGCCTGTCTTGTTTTTCATTGCTTGAGTCTCTCTCTCTCTCTCTGTCTCTGTGTCTGTGTCTGTGTCTCTCTCTCAGAATGGGGAGGTGGATCCAGCTCTCAAAGCCCTGGAAGCTCGTCAGGACGAGATTATGCGCAAGCTCTATGAGCTGAAAGCAGCAGTGGATGGTCTGGCCAAGACAGTCACTACTCCGGACGCCGACCTGGACGCAACCACCCTGTCACAGAGTCCTGCGGCCACCGCCTTTACAGGCACAGCTGATCTGGATGCCCTTCTTGGCAAGGTGAGTTCTTATTTGGACATCTAAAGACATCTAAAAGTCATCAGACTGTTTAGTTTTTTTTCTCTCTCTCTTGCCGCTTTATGAAATGGACGTGGTTGTGGGTGGAGCCAGAAATGAGTGGTTTTACCAGTTCTCCATTTTGGTTCAACAGCTTCACTGCTAAGGAGTGCTAGTATTGTAGTAACAGTGGTGAAAAGGAAGAAAGGATAATTACCAGTTAATTCCATCACCAGCTGAATGTGCACCATACCGCCTTTAGCTTGGTTTATTTAGTGAAAAATTTTAAAAACAGAAACAATCAAAACTTCCTCCATGTTGACTCAAACAAAGCAGAGACAGAATGGAGTGCATCATAGATCACACAGCCAGAGCAGCAGTGCTGTTTGCAGACGCAGAGTTTGGTGAAGTTTGACATCAAGATCTCCACTAACCTATATCCAGAAACTTTTGATGCTCCTCTCCTCCTGCTTTTTTCCTACTCCTCTCCTCCTGCTCCTTTCCTGCTGCTCCTCTCTTACGCTGGAAGCAGGTGGAGGACTCGAGGAGAGGACAGGAATAGGTGGAACGTTAATTGGGGAAGTGAGACAGCTGATCCTTTTCATATATAACTGATTACTAATGAACGGAGCCAATCACAGTGCGTGCTTTCAGCACATGTAATACTGCCCAGCCAATCATAGCTGCTGCATAGAGCTGCACATATACAGCAATAAAAGCAGTAACTTCGGTCTTCTGTTACCTTGCCATCATTTATTGCTAAATTGTCAATTTAGGCAAAATGGGTCACGAAGGGAAGAAATTGGCTTGTTTAAACCTCTGTGCAGCTGTATTATTTTTAATAACAGTTTATATTGTGTGTAGAGGGGCTACAGTTATGTAGAACAGATGTAGGCGAGTGAGTGTTATAAAAGCTGTGGAACTGGCTCACAGAAAGACATTTTACAATATCTAATAACTGACCAAACTAGCTGACACTGCTGATTCTATATATAAGAAGTTGTTGACTCTTGGTTTGTATATACAGATTGCTGGTAGACTGTCATTAATTTTGTGTTGTTTAAACCCAGACAGCTAGATAGCAGTGTTGTCTGTCTTCACATCCCACTGTTCTGATACATTAAAACTTTTTTCACTCAGATTTTAGGCACATTATGATGCTTTTATACCAAAATTCAATATCATCTTGCATAAAGTATCACAAAATATTGAATAGTAATGATAGATCAAGAAGTTCTTGACAATATGCAGCTATACAATCAGTAACATTGATTTTGTGTCACTCAGCACTACCTGCACTTACCTTCCTCGCATCACTCCATGTGGCCATGTGTGAAAACTGTGCTGTTGTGTTGTTGCAGGACCTGGGTGCTCTGAGGGATATTGTCATCAATGCCAACCCAGCCAGTCCGCCACTTTCGCTGCTGGTGCTGCACGGGTTGCTATGCCAGCGCTACCGCGTGCTCTCGTCCGTACATGTACACTCGTCCGTTTCCAGTGTGCCCCCGCAGCTGCTCTCATGCCTGGGGCCACCCCAAACTGACAGCTACACCCGCCATTGCTTCCAGCTGGGTTTCACACTCATATGGAAAGACGGTAAGAGAGAGAGAAAGAGAACAGGGGTGATGCTGAGGGTTTTTACGTAACCCAGTTTTTTTTCTTAGAGGGTAATCAAGTCTTCAGTTTCCAAATTGGCTGCAGTTCAACACTTGTTGGAATCGATTTCACCAAGTTGTCTTTGAAGTCTTCGAGTAATACTGAGAAGATGCCTCCTGTTGTCACTTTTGATTTACAGGCATGTTTTGATAGGAAGGAATTTAAAACGTTTCTCTGCTACTGCTTAAATTGAGACAGTTAATGATTGCTGCAGTGCAGTAGCCTTTACTTGTCATGTACTTTCTGGTGATTGGCATGGATTTCCTAAAAAGAATAGATGGGGCTCTGAGTCATCAATTATCACTATGATCAGAGGTCGCTGGTTCAAATGGATCATGCTGCTTCCCATCTGAGTCTGAGAACACAATTTGCTCACCGGTGGTCCTTCCTAATGAAACTTGGATCATGATATAATTTTATCATGATAATTCTGCAGACAGTGATCATAAATCAACTTTGCTTACCAGTGGATCTTAACTACAGCAAGCTTGTGTCCTTATACTCATTGGGGGAATTAAATGAAACTTTGTGTGTGAATGTAATGATGTCTGTAAAAGATTCTTTTTAAGGGTTTTTTGGGGAAAATTGTACAATTAAAAGGAGGCTTTAGTATCCTGCTGGGCCACGTCTATCCTGGATACAAGATGAGATGTATTGGTCATGGAGGTATACAGTCATCCTGTTGCACATAATTTGCATTTAAGATGTTGCATCTGGGCTTATAGTCAGTACAATGATTCGCTTCCTTTCCAAGTCTGTCAACTGAGCAAAATGTATTTGCATCTCAGAGGCACGTCTAGCACTCACTAGCCATTTCTCACTAAAAGGTACACTACCCAAAAGTAGCCTCTGCGATTTTTATAGGGTAATGTCGAAAGCATCCAGGTTGGCATTCCTTTTTCTTATTTTCACCAAGTTGGAAACCCTGCAAATGACCTCCATCTGTTTCTGTCTCTCTTTCTGTCTCCAGTGCCAAAACTCCAAATGAAGTTCAACACCCAGACCATGTGCCCCATCGAGGGCGAGGCCAATGTCGCTCGCTTCCTCTTCCGCCTTCTGGGTGCCGAGCCCCAGGACGCAATCACTGCCACACAGGTGGACTCCTGGGTGGACACAGCTGTTTTTCAGCTAGCCGAAGGAGGTGCCAAGGAGCGGGCAGCCGTCTTGCGCTCACTCAATAGCACTCTGGGACGCACGCCTTGGCTGCTGGGTCAGGAGCTCTCGCTGGCCGATATTGTGTGCGTGTGCTGCCTCCTCCGGGATGGCTTGGCCACGTCCGCCCCAGCTAACGTCCAGCGCTGGCTCCAATCCTGTCGCAACCTAGGCCATTTCGACTGTGTGTACCCCCTGTTACAGTGAGAACAGCAGGGAGAGGCTACAAAAAAGGGTGTTGGGCTTAGAAACAGATAAAGAGAAGACATTTATCCATGCCAGTAAGTTAAATGCATTGCAGAGAAGCACGTTAAGGTAATGATAAATGCAGCAAGTAAGCTACAGCGAGCCCTAATGAGAGGGTTCAGATCTGCAGCGGCGGTTTTTGCATCATTTCAATACAGGTAGACCCACAGAAGTAAACGCCAATATAGAAGGTCCGATGAGAACTGAGTTCAGTATGAATATGCAAGTGCTCTGATTAAGAGTAATGCTTATATTCTGTCATATCAGTGAGGAGTTAAAAAGGGACTGGTTGTGAGACTGACCCCAGATCACAGTCATATTTGTAATGCACTCAGAGCGAAGAGGAAACCTGTCATTCAGAGTATAGTTTATGTTGAATATGAATGCTGCAAACATGTCTCCCCTCACCTTGTGCCTAACAGGATGCTGTACTGTATTTAATACGGTAATATGAGTTGTTACTTTGGTTTCTAAGTGAAGCACTTCAGATGTGAAGCAGTGGACCTACTGGTATTGTATGAGGAAATTGAGAACCTTTGTAGTGTCTTTTTCTTAAAACCTATTAAATTTTCACCTTGGGTCAAACTTTGAATACATGCGGTCATGATTTCTTGGTTTTGTTGATTCTCCAAGTGAAATCAAGTCAACAAAGCCTTTACAAGAAAAACAGTTTTTACCTATTTAAAATACCACAAAAAAAGTTCATTATAATGTGCTCAAATGGATTTTCTACAGGTCATATGTAATTATTTTCACTTACAATTTATTTGACGAGTAGTGCGCAAACATATAACTGCCCTGCAGTTTGTATTTTTAAACACCAGATGGCACCTTAGTCACTTTGTATTGCCTTGAGATAATACCATGTCTTAGAGCCCATATCGCTTGGCAGTCAGGTTTGCATCAGAATCATTTTACTTGTTTATATTTTAAGTCTCTTTGTATAATTATTATTATACTTAAGCTTATTAACAGAACACTATTTACATTTACGACATTTGGCAAACACTCTTATCCAGAGACTTACGAAAGTGCTTTGCTGTCCACTCAGTGGAGATGCTTAGTTTGAAGAGGCTAGAATCCAGAGATTCCTCAAACTTAGATGCTGCCAAAAACAAATGTCAGATTGGAAACCAAGAACTTTATTGAGTTAAATACTCTTGAAAAAGATGGTTTTTAGTGCTTGACTCAATGACTCAGTTGCTTGGACCCCCAGGGAATGTTCTTTCCACTATTTTGGTGCCAGGACAGAAAAGAGTCTGGATGCTTGTCTTCCTTGCATTCTGAGGGATGGTGGAACAAGCCGAGCTGTACTTGATGCTCGAAGGGCTCTTGGTACAGATTGAGTTTTGACCATTGCCATCTTGTACAGAGTGACTGGGCCATTTTTGGCTTTGTAGGCCAGCATCAATTTGATGCGGGCAGCTACAGGAAGCCAGTGAAGGGAATGCAGCAGAGAAGATGAGTTCTGCTGCGTTTTGGATTTGGTGTTGGAAGGGGTTGATGGCCCACATAGGAAGGCCAGCTAGAAGGGTGTTGCAGCAATCTAGTCTATTTCAATGCAAGTTAATATAAAACAATTCATTTTGGGACCATTCTCTTTGTCCGTTTTTCATTATGGTTTGACACAACATAAAAAGTAAGGAGTTCAGATCCCAGATTAGCGGCAGATGATGGATGGGCAATGAATAAAGGACAACTGGCTTTTTTAATTAGTATGTAAAACTGTGATGATATAAGGTATATTACCGTGCCATTAAAAGTGTCCCCTTCTGATTTTTTGCAATTTTTCACAATATATTTAATCAGATTTTATAGTGGTTTGTACTGAAAAGTGGACAGTAACCAGTGTGAATGCTTCAGTTAACAACCAACTTGGAATTGAGCCTGTTCTGTCTAATCAAATCCTAACATAGGTTCAACTTGGCAAAAGGATTTTATGGAAAATTATTCTAGAAAAAATAGTTCATATAAAATAGATCATATCATTGTAAGAGCAATGTTTCTCAACCCTGGTCATGGAGGCACCCCTACCCAGCACAGGCTTTAACACACACCCTGCAACTCTGAATGGTTTAATAATGAGCTGATTAGTTGAATCAGGTTGTTGAGATGAGGGAAACTGAAATAAGGGTAGGGGTGCCTCCAGGACCTGGGTTGAATGTTTTTTCCACAAAAAAAAAAGCTCAACTCTGGTCTTGGAGGCATCCCTGCTCTGCACATTGTAGATCTCTCCCTGTTGTTCACAAACCTGATTCAACTAATCAGCTCATTAACAAGCCCTTTCAGAGTTGCTGAAGAGGCTGAGTTTAAACAGGGAATCCTCTAAAATTTGCAAGACGGGTTGAGAAACACTGATCTGAACTATGACAGTGTGGTTGCCAACTCCTACATCCAACGCACTCTTTTTCCAGGCATGTTTGAATAAATCTGAAGTTCATCTAAAAAAAATCTGGTTCTAAAAATAAGACAGTATAAATGGCATAGTGCTGACCTTTGGCTTGTTTGTGCAGCTTGTCAAGCAATACAGTATCTCCTTGTTCAGCTTTGTGCAATGCTAATTGGTGTTAACCTGAGATCTCAAATATCTTTTTTACACCTGCTTCGGTGCCACCACATCTGGAGTCTCTGAATGGGTGTGTTTTAATTTACACATCACAAATAAAGAGAGGACCATTTAATGGGGAAGTGGTGGAACAGTAACAGTGGTGATGATGATGATGGTTAGTGGTCTACAGTGGTCACCAATGTCCTTCTTGGAGATCTAATCTGCAGCAGGTTTCACCTCATTTCTTAATCTGACACATTACTCTAACCACACACCAGAGGTTATTCTAGGATCAGAGCTTTAGGAGTGAAAAGCACCCAATGAGACTCATGACACCATCCCCCCAACACAAAAAGAAGTACATTTTACCACCCTTTTCACAATAGATTCCAAACAGTTGTCATAAAAAACAGACAAACTGAGTATTTTGTCTAAAAATAAGGAAAGAAATAAATCAATTTGTAGCATTTCTCTCATAGACATTTGAGCTATTGTGGGGTCAGGTGACCAGATCAGAATGAGTGAAGATTTGGGACAGGAGAGCTGGGCAGAGTGTGTCAGATGATTTTTAATCATTTAGATTCAAATCAGACACTCATTCTAATAATCTGAGATAGGGATGGACTAGAACCCTCAGCAACAGTTGACAAAACAAAACTGATCAAAAGGGACCTCCCTCTGGAGTTGTTTATCTCTCTGGAAAAAGAACCGAATATTCATGGCCGACTAGCTGGTCTCACACACACACACACACACACACACAGTGCAAGTTAGGAGTTGGGCATAATCTATGGCTAAAGAATAAAATGAAAAGAAAATTTGTGAACAATTTGCAGCATTTGGCCGAATAATGCACAAAAACCATTATCTCTATATCATGTGTATTTCTCCACTAGTGACACGCTTGTGTCATTATGAGCAAGCTGATTGGCTCTTTTTGCTGAAGGGAAACACACCAAATAGATGCTCATATGAGCGTAGGAGAGAGAAAGGCAGAGCAAATGCAGAGGAGGAGGTCTTTTATTTTTGCTGTTAAAATAATCTTTTACATATTTTAATATTTTAAACATATAGTTTCTATTGTTTTAACATTTATTCAAGTTATAAGAGAAAAACTGCCAGTCTTTTTCCATTCGGCATGCAAAAGGAGTCTTCAAACAAAGTCTCTGGATGAATTCTTTGGAAGAAGTGCTCAACTCCCCAAATCTACTACCGTAGAGCAATGGTCTCCAATCCAGCACAGTCTGCTGATTTCTGTGCTGCAACACAACAAGTAGACATTAATTAATTAATTAATTATGCTCATTTACGACCAAAGACAAGTTCCTCATCACTGTTCCAAGGCATTACTCAAAACAATTATTTGGCACCTTATTTTGTGTGTGGCCATGGTTGATGTCCAGGATAATGTGGAATTTATACTAGTAGAGTAGAAGTCCACTCTATGGATTGATCGCATTTTCACATATTCTCTTTTAAAACTCCAAATAGGCCTTGTGTTAACTTAGATGATAAAAAAAAAAAGCCAACAGAAATCTCTCAGTGTGAACAGACTCTACTCCTAAAAATTGTGGTTCTTGTGGGGTTCTTTAGTAAAGAAAATAGTTCTAAATAGAACACTCAAAGAACCCTATGCATGCTCAAAGTAGGAACATCCAGATCAAGTTATTTTGCCTCTGATCTGTGTGTCTTAATGCTGAGCATGAGCTGATGCCAGTCCTGATCCAGTCTTTGTGTTTATCTCTTGGTTCTGAACTCATTAATCAGAGCTGACTTAAAAACAAAACTGGCACACAGTTCTGTCCATAAAACAGCTCTGTTTCCACGGCTCCGTTTAATACAGCCACTTCAGATATTACGTTACGTTCCCATGTTCCATAGTACAAAAGCTCCACACTGTGAGTCTAAACTCTTATTTAACAACAGAGAAATTCCTCATGGCTGCTGGCTGGAAATGTCCATTGACAGCATCTTGAGGCCACTCAGCTTGATGTCTGGAAGCCCTGGTTTAGGTGATGGTTTTGTGATTCCCTTCTTCTTCAAGGACCTGTAGCACATATATAGAGCTAATGAGCTGACATTCGTTTTCAGGAGCTCCAGCAAACACCTAGTAAAAAAGAGAGTGTCTTTAATGTCTTTAATGTTCCCAAGTTCAGTCATGTGACTCTTCTGCTGCTTTCCATTCACTGGCTTCCTGTAGCTGAACATCAGATTCAAGACCTTGATCCTGTCCTACAAATCCAAAAATGGACCAGCCCCTCCGTAATTGATGGCAATGGTCAAAACTCGAGCTGTACCAAGAGCTCTTCAAGCATCAAGTACATCTTGGCTTGACCCACCATCCCTCGAGATGCAAGGAAGACAAGCATCCAGACTCTTTTTTATCCTGGCACCAAAGAGGTGGAACAAACTTCCCTAGGGGGGTCCAAACAGCTGAGTCACTTGCTCTCTTCAAACCCAGACTAAAGACCCATCTCTTACAAAAGCATTTAATTCATTATCAAATCAAATCAACATTTATTTGTATAGCGCTCTTCACAACTGAAGTTGCCACAGAGCAGCTTCACCGAAATCAAGAAATGAAAAGGTTAACAACACAGGAACAAAGGATAAGAGACAGATCCCCTGGCGAGCAAGCCAAAGGGCGACAGTGGCAGGAAAAACTCCCTCAGAGCTGGAGGAAGAAACCTTGGGAGGAAACAGGCTCACAAGGGGACCCATCCTCCTCTGGTCAAACTACTTATACATATTTAGGGGACACTGGACCCCACACCTCTGTTCTATTACTCAGGTATACTGAAGTAATGTTAGTTCACTGGTGGACATAATAGTAACAGTCAATTTCTACACAGTTGGTGATGGTGGGTGAGCAGCTAGTCCATGGCAGGGTGGGAAACTAATCCAGGTCAAGTAGCTGGAAGGTGGAAAGCCAATGTATCAGGGGAGCTTGGGGTCCTTTTCAGATGGGGCAGAAGAGCTTGTGGTCAGGACCTAATGATCATCCAACACCCTAATCTTAGTAACACTCTTCTAGCTGAATGCAATCAAATCCTCACAGCGCTGCTCAAAAATCTACTAGAAAGTCTTCCCTGGACAGTATAAATAGACATTCCAACAAAACCAGGAAAAACTGTTTAATACCATTGGCTTTCAGAACAGATCATGAACGAGAAGGTGTCCCAATATTTTTGTCCATAACGTGTATAGAATTGTTTTTTTAATCTGTGTGTAGTTGTAGTTATTCAAGTTAAAAAAGAAAAAAAAGAACACATGATCTAATAAATGCAGGTTGTGCATTTTCACCAATGTCCCAACGGAATATCTGGATCGTGTTAGCACACGTGTACATCCTGCACACTGTCGGGTTAAATGCACTCTTTATGGCCTGATCTAGTAGAAATATTGAGTTTGTGCTGGCAAACGATGTCTCCTTTGCTCTGCAATGGTCTATCTGAACGAGTATGCAAGCAAATAAACAACAGGTTGGTACTGTGATGCCGTCCATTCGGGCTGATTAGTAAAATAATCCACCTCTGAATAATGCTTTGCTCCCAGGAGAGTGTGAGTGAGTAGCCTCTCCATGGGCCTGGCAGGAACAGATTAATAGGCTGATTCATGAGCTTGACGGAGGCATGGATTCAGTAAACAATGGAATTTTAATGCTTCCCAATGAGGGATCTGCTTAATTAACCTCTGGAGATCAGTAGGATCATCAAATAATTCAAAGATATGGATTCAGTTAGAAGCAATCAAATGGCAAGCAATCACCACCAAATTCCATTGATTTTTAATACTGTATTAGCAATAGATTAAGACAGGAGATAATCCCATGTGTTTGGTTGTAGGTTGGTATTGTTTGGAAGACCACACGAGGTTTTCTCAATTGTGCAGATTAAGAGCAATATTTCCTAGTTTACCAGATGACAAAAAATTACTTCTTAGTTAATCAGAGAACAACAAAAACAACAACAACAACAACAACAACAACAATTAACTGGATAATAAAACTGGAATTTTGCAGATAATACAGGATTACAAAGTTAACCAGAGAGTGAGGTTGTGCTGTGTGATTTTGTGTTGTGTGAGGTTCTATTAGGTTGTGCTTTGTGAGGTTGTGTTGAGTTGTGTGAGGCTATGTTGTGAGGTTGTGTTATTTGAGGTTGTGTTGAGTTGTGTGAGGTGTTGAATTGGGGGAGGTTGTGGTGTGTGAGGTTGTGCTCTGTTGTGCTGCATGAGATTGTGTTGAATTGTGTGAGGTTGCATTGAGTTGTGAGAGTTTGGGTTAAGTTGTATGAGGCTGTATTGATTCGAATGATGAGTTGTATGAGGTTGTGTTGAGTTGTGTGAGGTTGTGTTGAGTTGTGTGAGGTTGTGTTGAGTCGTGTGAGGTTGTGTTGAGTTGTGTGAGGTTGTGTTGAGTGAGGTTGTGTTGAGTTGTGTGAGGTTGTGTTGAGTTGTGTGAGGTTGGGTTGAGTTGATGTTCTTGTCAGCTGTTGCTGTGTGTGTAATAAGTGCGCGCGGCGCTGGGAGCTTTGGAAGATGAAGTCATTTGAGGGATTGAAACCTCACTTCAGCTTTACCATTAACCCCACCTCCCACCACTGGAGAGGCTCTTCAGGTCCGCTCTGCTCCCATTGGCTCGCTGGGCTGAAGGTGGGGTTTGAGTCCGCGCCGTTAAGACGCAGATAAAGACGCACTGAGTCCACTTTCCTGAACTGGATTTAGCGCGTGCAGGACTTTGTTCCACCCGGAGACCCCAAAACCAGCCGGCTCTGGCGGACACGTTGCGCCACGCCCACCGCTCCGCTCCGGACCCCGAGCGCGTGGAACAAAAGAGGAGCGGCGGGGAAAGCGCTGCGCGTGCTGCGCGTGCCCCCCCCCTCCGAGACGCGCCGCGCGCAGCGTTATGAGGCGCGATGGTTCGCTGCGACCGCGCGCTGCAGACGCTGCTGACCACCGCGGGCGCGTTCGTGGCGTTTAGTCTGATGAGCATCGCAGTGGGCACAGACTACTGGCTGTACTCGCGCGCGCACATCTGCAACGCCACCAACATAACGACCGACGAGACTCAGACTCAGCCCAAGAAGAGCCGCGGAGACCTGACGCACTCCGGCCTGTGGAGGATCTGCTGTATTGAAGGTACTCACACCTTTACTCACAACTGGTACTTTTACTCACACCTTTACTCACTTCCGCTACTTTACTCACAACTGGTACTTTTACTCACACTTTTACTCACTACCCATATTTTACTCACACCTTTACTCACAACCGGTACTTTACTCACACCTTTACTCACAACTGGTACTTTACTCACACCTTTAGTCACCACCGGTACTTTACTCACACTTTTACTCACTACCTGTACATTACTCACACTTTTACTCACTACCCGTACTTTACTCACACTTTTACTCACTACCCGTACTTTACTCACACTTTTACTCACTACCCGTACTTTACTCACACTTTTACTTACTACCCTCACTTTACTCACAACCGGTACTTTACTCATAACTGGTACTTTACTAAGACCTTTACTCTCCACTGGTACTTTACACACACTTTTACCCACTACCCGTACTTTACTCACACTTTTACACACCACCGGTATTTTACTCACACTTTTACTCACTACCAGTACTTTACTTACTACCGGTACTCTACTCACACCTTTACTTACTACCTGTACTGTACTCGGCTGCAGAGACCTGTGTCCTGTGGCCGGCTTTTCTGTGGTGGTTTATTTAGCTGGTGGCGGAAACACAAGTAGACACATCAGGTCCAGATGTTTGAGAGAGAGAGAGAGAGAGAGAGAGACAGAGAGAGAGAGAGAGAGAGAGAGAGAGAGGACTGTTAAGCCCACATTCTCCAAAGCTTCAGTAACAAACCTCTGCCTTTTCTTGTTCTCCTTTGTCTCCTAGTTTCTTCCATCTTCTTCTTCACTGTTTTCTCCCTTTTTTCTTTCCCTCTCATTTTATTGTGTTTGTAGTAGATGTGAGAGTGAACCTTTACTCTGGTAAAGAACCTTTACACCCAAGATTCAGAAAGGTTCTTCCCACTCTCACGTTCCACATTACATTCACAAGGGAAGGAAAATGGTTCTTTATGGCATCAAAGAACCATTTGTTGCACCTTATTTTTGACTGTATGTAAGTACAGCCTTCAGGAGATCCTAAACACCCTCTCTTCATCACATTTCCTCTCTTCTGTCCTCCGTCTCTCTTCCTCTCTCTAGTTGTCTCAGCCCTTCTCACCTCTTTCTCTTTTTTCCCTTGCTTTGTCTTTTTAATCTCTCGCCTCTTCTCTATTTTTCTCGGACACTCTTATTATATCAGTTCATCCATTGCAGTCTTGCCCCTTCTCTTTCTCTCAAATTTTCCTTTTTTTGACTTTCTCTTTTTCTCCTCATTCATTGTTTCTCCCCTTTTCTCAGTACATCACTTTCTTTCATTGTCCCTAGCTTCTATCTGTCCTTTCATTCTCTCATTAATTTTTCTTTCACTCCTTTATGTCTCCCATTTTCATCTTTCATTTTCATCTCTGTCATCCCAGTCTTTTTCTCTTTCTCACTTCCCTTCCTTCCATTTTCTCTTTCTCCTCTTTCATCCTTTATTTTTCTGACTTTTCTCTTCTTTCTTTTTCTGCCATTACTGCCCTCCTCTTCTTCTCATTTCAGTTTCTTCTTTCTTTCATTATCCCTTTATCTTTTCTTTCCCCTTCTTTCTCATTATCTTTTCACTTTTTTCTCCTTTTTTTTCTTAGTCTCTCCTCCTTCTCAATATTTCTTTCCCCCCCTTGTGCCCCTCTCTCTCTCTCTCTCTCTCTCTCTCTCTCTCCTGAATGGACTGCAAAGCGTATGCAGTCAAGAGTCTCCTCTTAAGTATCTGCCTTCATTCATGTCTTTATTGTATTTGATGCTGTTGCTTGGCAACAACATGTCTGAAATCGCTATGGTAACATGGCCAAGGTTTAAAAATAGATGAATCTGTTGCTTCTTGTCATTGTCCACCAAAAAAAGAGAAACATTCTACTTTTTTCCCGTTTATTTCTCTTTTTCACCAACGCCAAGTGTGTCTTTGCTGACCGTCAGCCAGGAGGACTTGTGTCCCACTCGTTTCCTCACCCAGACATGACCACACAAGTGCCCTTCTGTCACGAAATCACGCAAAAGCCCTCTAAGCCCTTCAACATCATGCAAATGAAAAACTTGAAATGAATGGCAAACTAGTTAAAAGCAGATGATTCTCACAACTGAAATATTCAAGCCCCTATTGTTCAAGGAAATGTAACCATTAATGACAGGAGGTCATAGCTCTCCTGTTAATAAGGGTGGAACGATGATGTAGCACGATGATGTGCTATTTATATACAGTATTTATAACTTTCTAGTTTCCGGCGATAGTGAAGACGGCTAAGGTTAGGGAACAGGAGTGATGCGCTGTCCAGTGCACATGGTGCTGAAATACTGGAATCAGCCTTCAAACAAGTGAGCATTTTCTGCAGGTATCCTGTGTTCTAGTTGAGATATGCTGCATATTGTGTGGTTATTGATATCCACATATAGGCCTCCCCTACCTGATACTGAATATCATCCTGTCAACATTGAGTATTTATTTGTTTATGAAAAAGCTCTTCACAAAATACAATGACGAATGGACCATTAGTAATTTTTCAAATGGTCAGCCTATGTCCTTCAGGCATTCTTTAGTAAAGCTAATGGTTCTAGATAAGAGCATGAAATCGTGAATGCTTAATAATTTTTAACGGTTAACGGACCTTCGCATTCAAGGAACAGCTCCTGTAGATGGTTCATTAAAATAGTTCTATATAGAGTTTCACTCCTGTTACAAGAGTAGAGTAAAGCCCTTGCATGCATGAACATGGTGCACCAACATTGTGTTGACCATTAAAGGTCACTCATCAACCAAGAAAGGAAAAAACACATAGAGCATCAATACATTTTCATTCAGATGGACACATTGTAGTCTGTGAGATAACATTTGCTTGTAGTTCCATATGGATCTGAGTCTGGAGTGTTTGGGTTTGTTTTCCCCTGGCAGTATCACTGCCTTTGGGTGGGGGTGGGGGTGGGGGGGGTGATGTCACTTTGCCATTCCCAGTGTTCACTGCCGATCTGTAATTAAAATGCAGCTCTGAAAGGCCACGTAGTCTCTAATTAGCCACTGGCCTCAAATTCTACGACTGTACTACACTCTGAAGAGTGTATACATAACGAGCTAGGAGCACATGCCAGGTGCTGGCCCTCGACCTCCTGACCTCACCAGTGAAAGCTCCTATTAGGAGTGGCATATAGTGGTCATTCTCAAGATCCATAGTCCTAAAGAATGATCTTTATTCATGGCTGATATTGCTGACTGTAATTACACTCAAATTTTTTGATTTGGACATATTGTAGGAAAAACCTTTCTTGTAATTTTAAAAAGACAAATCTCATTTGCAAGAATGGTTCTTCTACACTATACGTACTGGGACTCCTGCTCACTGTCGTTTCTGAAATCAAGAGTAAAGAAGAGTTGATGCTGGTTTTGTTGGCGTAATGGTGTCCACTGTTCAGGGAAGGCTTTTCAGATTCTGGAGCACCATTTTGAGGATTTGATTCAGCAACAAGAGCATTATTGAGGTCAGGATTTTGGATGATCCCTATCAGACCTCACCACACCAGTGTCCCATCTCATCCCTAAAGCACCGTCATTCCAGAGAAAACAGTTCCACTGCTCCACAGCTCGATGTTGGTGAACTTCATTCCTCTTTAGTCCACACTTGGCATTAGGCACGGTGACAATAGGTTCATTCTTACTTGCTCAAGAGTGTCTTATTCTATTAGCCGTACTTCTCTACAGGGACTAGACACGCATTTGTAAGTAGTGTAAGTTAAGGAGAACGACAACCGTTGATGGCTTTGGTTCTTCCACTGAGAAGGGGTTCTGTGGATTGCACAAATACCACCATACTTAAGTAATCAGCATTTAAGTCTGGACTGCCTTTTTGAATCAGGGACAGTATAGGGTGGACAATCAGAACACAGCTCAATTACATCAACCTTAAAGGCACAGTCACAAAAACAGCCCTGGCCAGCTATGACTCATCAATCAGCAGTGCACTTATAGGATAGAAGTGGGCTCTTGAAGCACAAAGGGGGAGGATGACAACAAAGGGTAGAGTTTTCAAATGGAACAAGTTTCATACATAGATATAGCAAATGATTGCTTTGTTTAGTTATAATCTTTAGTGTAATGCCGTGGTGCACTGCCTGTACAGTTATCCAGCTTGCAGAGTAATGAATGTGTATCTGCAGCCACATTTACAGTAGTTTGCTGCTACATATTAGATACAGTCTCATCTGTACACCAGTCAACCATTTCATTATGATCACCTCCTTATTTCTACATTCATCGCCCATTTTGTCAGCTCCTCTTACCACACAGCAGCACTTTGTAGTTCTATAATCACAGACTGTAGTCCACCTGTTTCTCTGCATACCTTGTTACCCTCCTTTCACCCTGATCTTCAATGCTCATGACCCAACAGGACCAAAACAGAGTAGGTATTTTGTGGCTGGTGGGTCATTCTCACCACTGCAGTGACACTGACATGGTGGTGGTGTGTTAGTGTGTGGATCAGACATAGCAGTGCAGTGGGCACCATGTCCACTCACGATCCACTTTATTAGACACTCCTGCCTAGTTGCTCCACCTTGAAGATGTAAAGTCAGAAACAGAAGCTTATCTGTTTCTGGATGGTTTGTGTTGGTCATCCTCTAGTCCGTCATCAGTGGTCACAGAAAGCCACCCACAGGACACCGTCGGCTGGATATTTGTGGTTGGTGGACAATTCTCAGTCCAGCAGTGACACATAGGGGTTTAAACGCTCCAGCAACACTGCTGTGTCTGATCCACTCATACCAGCACAACACACACTAACATGTTACCACCATGTCATTTCTGAGAAGGACCCACCACCCGTATGATACCTGTGCTGCGATGGTCCAGTGGGGTCTTCACCATTGAAAATTGGGGTTTAAAAAAAGGCAAACAAAATATGGACTACAGTCTGTAATTAGAGATTTACAAAATGCTCCTGTATGGTAAGAGGAGCTGATCAAATTGGTAGAGAATTTAGTTATTCAGACAGTTATTACTGGTAGTTCTCAGAGTGCTTTATCAAAGCAAATTAATGGAAAGTTGACTAAAAGGGGAAAATGTGGTGGGAAAAGTTGCATGAGCAACAGGTATGACCACAGCCTTGAGAAGATTGTCAAGAAAGGTTGATTCAAGAACTTGGGAGAGCTTCACAAGACATGAACTGAGGCTGGGGTCCGAGGATCAAGAGCCACTATGCGCAGATGTCTCCAGGAAAGGGGCTACAACTGCAGCATTTGTAATGTCAAGACACCCCTGAGCTGGTCTGTTGCTCACTGCTCCAACGTCATCTTTTCAGATGAAAGTAAATTTTGCATTTTTGGAAATCAAGAGTCTCAACTCAAGCTCCTAGAGTCTGGAGGAAGAGTGGAGAGGCACAAAATCCAAAGTGTCTGAAATCCAGTGTAAAGAGAAACACCCAGTAATACAGAGGGGCTAAGGGCAATCAAAGCAACAATGCAATCATTTGTGTTAAAGATGCCCCAAATAAGGATTGAGGATATATAAATTCACATATTTGTCAGAAGTTGGTAATTTTTTATTGAACATAATTTTTGTTTTGATTTTGTTAGTTATTTTGCAAGGTAATCACAGTGTCTACCAGGAGATTTTAGAGCATTTCAGGCTTCCATCTCCCGAGAACCTTCATTGAAATCCTGAAATCAGGAATTGGCATCTGCCCGATACCTTGTGAAATATTCTGGTTTTGATGAGCTACAGTACCAGTTAAAACCTATACACCACTAACCCTTAAAGTAAAAGCATACAAAAAATATCATGGTATTTTGCTTCTCATGCCTGGTTGACCAGAAACACCATTCTGGTTGACCAGAATGGTCTTTGTGGTTAACCAGCTTGGTCTTGCTGGTCAACCAGCATACCCAGCATTATGAGAATGAACAATGATGATTAACCAGCCAGCTTACCAGTATATGATCTATTAACTCCTGGATGACCAGCATTTTAACCACCAACCATAAAAACAGCTTAGACCATCTGAAGCCAGCTACCAGCAAAAGCTGATCTTGAGCAGGGGTGTGTGTAAACTTTTGACTGGTACTGTATTTGCAAAGTGTGGACCACATATAAGTTATGTCAAAGCAAGGTAGGGGATGTTGAGGTTCTGGGTGGCTTCTTTTGTTGGACTTGAAGCTGGACCCCCCACTTTGCCTGACAGGACAGAGCATGGATTCAAAAGAAGGAGGAGGTGGTTCATTATTTTATAACTCCATTAAAAATACTTTAAACATTTGACTTTACATCTACTTTACTCACAATATGTGAGTTTTAGTGGCCTTCAAGTCTGGTTTCCAGTCCTGGATTGTGTTCTCAATGTTAAGGGAACGTATGGGAACAGTTCATGTAATTGATTGGTAATGGAGTGTTACACTTAATAAGGATTACAAAATCCAGGAACAGAGGCTGGAGTCAAGGTCTCTTGCAGAGGGGAATCCCCTGAGGGGAACCGGGAAGACCAAGTGGACAAGGGATTGTTAAAGTATGTATCGAAACTGGGGAATGCTTTTTATGGCTTTTTGAATTTCAGATTTTCTTTAATCAATAAACCACTGGAATACTGAATACATAAACAGAAAGCTGTTGTTAGCATCAATGACCCACTAAATATGAATAGGGCTGCAAGGTGGTGCTGCATATGAAGTGTGCTGTACAGCTATAGGATCCTGGGGTTGTGGGTTTGAGCTTTACTCTGGTATTTGAGTGTGTGTTTCCTCCAAATACTCTGATTTCCTTCCACCATAGGTGACTTGGCCGTACTAAATTGACCCCAAGTGTTTATACATGTGTGGTACCTTGTATTGGACCGCCATACCAGACTGCCTCATTCCCATTGTTTTTGGATTGGCTCCATTCACTTCCCAGTCATTTGAACTCAGTTTTCCGATTTATGCTCTCCAACAAGGCACATACTTAACAGCAACAGTTTGGATTGGTCCATGCTACTTCATGAGTCCTGTGATTGGCCAGTAACATCATGTTGATTCTTCCAGGCTGGCTTGGGCAGCTGTAGCAGCTGTTTTGGTGCTGCATGTGTGAGATGGAGAGGTGGGTTTGTTTTCAGATGGGGAGGGGGGGTGTATCTGTGCCTGCTGCATTAAACCGTAATGAAGATGTCAGAGGCATCCTTGGAGACGTTATGGAAATCAGACAGTTTGAGCAGCCCTGAGGTTGCCATGGAGAAGATGTGCTCAGCAGAGAGCATTGTTACCTCCAGGCAGGCCTGAGGGACTGGGCCGTCACTTTTTGTCTCTCTCTCTCTCTCTCTCTCTCTCTCTCTCTCTCTCTCTCTCTCGCTCTCTCGCTCTCTCTCTCCCACCCTCCCTCACATGCACACACACACACACAAACCACAATCTCTTTCTGATGAGTGTCTGTGTCAGTCAGGTGAGGAGCTTTATTTCTCCTTTATGAGACTGGGCACATCTCAGACACTGGGCTAATAACCACCACTCATAAATCAACTGTCTGCACTCTCAATCTGTTCCCTCTTCACACACAATGCTCTCTAATATAGCAAAAGAAATGGGGTAAACCGCATGTTTGATGGCTCTTAGATTGTCTGTATCGCCCTGAAAAGCCCTTCTCTTTGACTGCTTCGAGAAATGATTCCAAATCAATTAGAAGGAATGGACATTAAGTGTGGAATATAATGAGCCAAAGGTTTCTCAGCTTCTTCACAGAAGGGATGAGAGTGGAAAAGTGGGTATCTGACCACGACAGATTAATCAAAGACAGGCTTCACTCCTTCATGGTGAAGGAAAGCAAGGCTATTTCTGCCTTTAATCTGCTCATCACCTTTATTGACGCGAGGTCTCAGTACTGTTGTTGCATGCACTGATACTCAGTACTCAGTTCGGTCTTCCACATTAAGGTTAGAGTAAGGTTTAGAATTATGTTTAGGTTTTGTGTTAGATAAAAAAAGATGAAATGTTCTTTAAGGAAAATGAGCTCTTCTCTCACGTTGCTCCAAAGGTTCTTCCCTTAAAAGGTGGTTGGTCTATTTTTTGTTATCTAAGAACCCATTTGGGCCGTTTTATGTTTAAGAGTATATCATCACTATCCAAAAAAAGCAACTCCAGAATAGTAACTTTCCCAGAAAGAACTGTTAAAGAAAGTTAATGTAAAGTCAAAACCTCTACCGACTGTGGCCCATATTGAGCTGGTAGGATGTCCTTCTTCCAGAAATGTCTCAGAGCTGTGATGTGAAGGTGCTCAATGACACTCAGGCAGGCTTAGAACACCTCCTGGCCTTGACATACATTTTATTTCCAGACGTTTGTGAGTGCTTCTAATGAATGCATTCGGTTACAGTTAGTCTAATCCCTGTAAAGCAATATTGCCAATAGAATAGGATTCTCTGGAGCAGATAAAGATCCTATTGGCACCATGCCTAATGCCAGGTGTAGGCTAGAGGGGTATCGAGCCATTAATCTGTGTAGCAGTGTGTTCTCTGGTGCGCAATCCAGTAATTTTGGCATGGGTGGGGGGTTGGCCTTACTAATGTTGTTGTCACTGAATGCAATTAATTCCTCATAGCAAGGCTCCAAAATGTAGCTTGTAGAAAGCTTTCTGTGGACAGTAGAGACACTTACATTTACACTTCCTCCAACAAAAGCAGGATAAGCTCTTTTTTAATACCCTTTCAGAAGAATTCAGAAGAAACGATAAATGAGCTGTTGTCCAAAAATGTTTGTGTCATGGTGCATTGAAGGTAGAATGTTTGTCAAGATAAGGTGAAGATCTACATGAATTCAGCCGTGGACACACAAAATAGCAAGCAGAGTATGAATTGTGAATTGGAGTACTCCATACAGTTCAGTCACCTGAAACATACAATAGCAGGTCGGTGTCCTCTTGAGAGCCTATCAGACTATATCCAACAGTCAGTGTTGTGATTCTTAAATATATTGATATTAAACACATAACACAGTTAGTTCTGACCATGAAAGCTGATGGATATGTGCTGTTATCTCACTGTTATCTGTTTTTTCACAAACACAAAAACGTCCTTAAGTAATGTAAAATGCTACCAGGTGCAACCACTTAGGTGGAATCGCACTGGTCAGGGCTTGTAGCTTGTAGCTTGTAGGAAGTTGTATTTCGTGTTTATGGGCTGGGAGCTGTGCCTGCCTGTGCACTGTGTGGGTATAAGAACATGTTAGGTGGCACCAAGCCATTGTCTGTGTGCGTTTGTCTGAGACTCGAGCGTTCGCAACAAGAATACACAATAATAAAAAAACAAATACTGTGTGGTGTTTGTAACATAGCGAGTTGCTAATTAAGGAACTATAATTTGACGGAAAGGAAAGGATAACATTAAAGCTCATTAAACACAGCGTTCATGTCTCAGTTCATTATTTTCTTACTTTATTTCTTTTCGGAACTGTTGCATAAAAGCAATAGAACATTCAAGGTCATGTGTTATCATAAATAACAGCACGGCTGTGATAAAATACGAAACTGGCCTTCGGCTCATGTCTGATTCATCACACCTGTGCTGTTATTTCACACACTACCTCTCATGATCCATTGCTTTAGTAGCACACAGAAAGCTCCAGTTCCCAATTCTGATCCAGTTTAATATGACTACGTTAATGGCTTATGTAAATATAAACCACTCCGTGGGCTGATTGGAATGAGGGGGAAACGAAATCTCTACATGTATTGCAGTCGATGTGTAAGGTAAGATAGGGTTAACTGTTAAAAGTAGCTCAGTTTTTTTTTTGTTGACTGAACACCATCTGCCACTGACAGCTTCAGAAATATGCTAATTAGTCTAATTTCTCTGGCATATTATTGGCACGCTCATCATCACGCAGCTCGTGGGTTGCTACAGGATAATGGGCCTGTTAAACGCTTCTTTACAACCTGTAGGCTTGTAGGCCATGTAAAGAGCCTAATTTAATGAAATATAAGACTAATAATATTAAGCATACAAAATTAAAAATGCTTGTATTGTGCAGGTCTCTAAACTTGTGCAACTCCTAAAGGTTGACTCCCAAAACCCTCTTGAATTAGGGTGGGGTTTTTTTTCCATTTTCTTTTTTTTACAATGACTAGACAAGAAAACGTGGCCCACTTTCTCAGACCTATTTAATACTAATTAATTTGATGTTCCTTTTTAACCACCAGACCCAATTAATGCCACGCTGGGCCACAAAAGCTGTGTCACAGGGTACATCTCTCACTTCACATAGAAGAGAAGCTAAAAGAGAGGGGTGTTAAAAGGGGTTCTTTAGAGCAATGTCATATGCCACTTTTGCTTTCATAACCTTTCGATCAGTGGCATAAATATGTGGACAGACATACATATGGGAGCCAGGCAAGCAATTGCACTGGGGCCCACAGTACAGAAGAACCATAGCAACACAGCTCCCCCTAAAATTTTATTGGACATAGAGATACTAACAATTTTACACCCCTGACTTACAGAAATATCCAGCTTATTAACAGTGTATATTAACAATTAAAACAGAACACTACACCTTCAAGGGTTCTTTAAAAATATTCTATAAAGGATCATACATGCATTTACAATTTCATCCATCCATTTTCTGAACCGCTTATTCCTGAATAGGGTCACAGGTGAGCCGGTGCCCAGTCAGCAACTCTGAGCACAAGGGCAGGAAACAACCCTAGACAGGGTGCTAGTCCATCGTAGGGCACACACACACACTAAGGGCCACTTTAGAGTCACCAATTCACCTATCATGCACGTGTTTGGACTGTGGGGGAAACCGGAGTACCCAGAGGAAACCCACACGAACACGGGGGAGAACATGCAAACTCCACACAAAAACTTCCCAGGTCACCTGACCCAGGTCCTTCTTGCTGTGAGGCAACAGCACTATCCACTGCACCACTGTGCCGCCCCTTCACAATTTCAATTTCTACAATTTCAATTTTTGTATTGTCACTTGAAGACCATCATTTTAGGCTTTGAGTGGCTGAGCAGTCTAAAGTGCTAGCACTATAATATGATGGTCGAGGTTCGACTCATTGGTTATGTTGGTTGCCACTGGCAGTCGTAGTCCAAGAGAGCAAAATTGACCATGCTCTCCCCACATCACACCTAATGCAATGCTTGCCAGCACATCTTTTAGCTGTTGTATCTGAGTTGGGGACTTTCCTCAGAGCACATTGGCTGCCCAGCAATGATGCAATGGCAGCAGTTTGAAAAGTATCAGAGAAAGCATCTGCTTCTCTTTACTCTCCTAGTGTTGGGAGCATTGTTTGTGATGGGTTCTAGTGAGGTTGAGTATTTGGGGGAAATTGGGGAGAAAAAAAGACCACTTCTTATTAATCTGCAATTCCCAGGTGTCTGGTTTAACCCCCTTATATGGCCAGTGATGTGTCCAAAAACTAACTATGACTGTATTTGGCGATCCAAATAGGTAGTGTAAATGTTTAGGCTACATGTACATCCAAACATTTAGGTCAACATTAGACGCTAGTGAGTGAAGTGACAACACAGAATGCATCAGTTTGTTTGAGACATAAAAAGATAAAGAACATTACATCATACACATAGTGTCAGTTCATTGTTTATACACAAGGGCCCATAAGATCCTAATGATGTGATGGTGTTTACTAAGAAGAACCTCTTTCATATTATGGATCATTCATATAAATGTAAATATTTGAATGAACTGTTTAGGAATCCTACTTTTTGGAGTGTAGTTCTCCAGGAGACCCAGGAGACATAATTTGATGTCACTGAATACAGCTGAGAATATCTGGATATTATTTATAGAATCAAGGTCCTGCCCATGAAAATGTGAGAAATGTTTTGAACTTCATTCTGCCTCTAATTTGGCTTTCTTTATTCTTTAGGTCTCAACAAAGGAAGCTGCTACCGTATCAATCACTTTCCAGATGACAATGACTATGACACTGACAGCTCAGAATACCTCTTACGTGAGTGACCTTCTTTATTCATGTGTAGATGTTTGTTAAACAGTATTTGAGTTATTTGAAGACTCAGTTTTGATCTGGTCTCACGTCTGTGCAGGTATAGTGCGTGCCTCCAGTGTGTTCCCTATTCTCAGTACCATTTTGCTGCTGCTTGGGGGACTGTGTGTGGGAGTGGGACGCATATACAGCAAGAGGAACAACATTCTTCTCAGTGCAGGCATTCTGTTTGTGGCAGCAGGTAAATTACTAGTCCAATTTCAATATTTAGATAAATAAAGAAAACAAATAAATGCAATAAGTCATCTAAAAGAATGTTAATCAGCCAAAAACACTTTAGGCTAGTATTTAGTATTTAGTCTGATTGAAGTCTAATATTTCCAAAAATTTTAATCAAAAAATGTCATTTAGGAACAGATTAAATGAAAATGTTTCAACAGGTCAATTTGCATTGGCCAGATTTTATTTTAATATCCAATTCTTTTGGTGTGTAGGTTTGAGCAACATCATCGGCATCATTGTCTACATATCCAGCAATGCAGGTGACCCCAGCGACAAGCGTGATGAGGACAAGAAGAACCAGTACAATTATGGTTGGTCTTTCTACTTTGGCGCTCTCTCCTTCATTGTGGCCGAGGCAGTGGCTGTACTGGCTGTGAACATATACATTGAGAAGAACAAAGAAGTGCGTTTCAAAGCACGTAGAGAGTTTGTCAAGTCTACCTCGTCCTCTTCTCCGTACTCACGCATGCCTAGTTTCCGCTACCGAAGGAGGCACTCACGCTCCAGCTCACGCTCAACGGAGGCATCTCGTGAGGCCTCTCCTGTCGGCCTAAAGATGGTCAGCTCCGTGCCTCTGGGGGAGATCAATATGTACACCCTGACCAGAGACCCGCTCAAGTCAGGGACAGATAGCTCCTATAGCCCTGAACATGACTCTGGATTTCTGCAGGTGCACAACTGTTTCCCGAAGGACATGAATGATGCTGTCAACAGGAGGACAACGCCAGTATGAGGAACTTTACTGACAGGAATATTCTAGAAATTCAATATAAAATGGCCATATTATACAGGAGCACCACTTATGCCTAATGGCATAATGGCATGGTAGAAGAACCATCTCTTATGGTGAACCAAATGCCTAGAACCTAACAATAACTTACAAGGGTATTCAAATGGGCTTGAAAGACAGCGTATATTTCACAAACTCTACCTACTTTTGATCCAGTCTCACTTACAGTGTTACTGAGAAGGAATGAGAGGTGAGCTCTGGCACAGATACAAGATCTCTAAGACCTATTTATCCAATATCAACCAATTTACAAAGGTCTTTGGACTGCACACCACAGCATCATAAAGGATATAGAGTTTCAGTTAAGTAATACACTTTGAGATGAAAGACATTCTCCAAGTGAGTCCCAGATGAGAAAGTCAGAGCTCCTCTCTCCCCAACTATAAAAATTTGGTGCTAAAGAAGTTTCGCATCTTAAGCCTTTCTCTTCTTGTGGATATTGTACATACTTGAGTTGAAGCCTGTATGCCTTGTTTGTGTCATATATTGGTAGCCACAGCTGTCTTACCCTATACTGTGTGCCTGTCTGCTTATCAGTATCTACAGTAATAGTTGACCTAAGCTGTAGGTACTGGCTTGCAGGGAATACTGTGTTTTTCTGCTGTTGTGTAACTAGAAATCAGATAGGTCTACAACTTCTTAAAACACAGGATTACAAAATCAACAGAGTAATTGACCTATCAGTGCTCTGCCCACAAATGTGTGCTCTAGCCTGGACAAACCTTTTAAAATGCTGGCTCCCATTCAACCTAATGGTGAAAATTAGCACTACTAAATTCTCTCAGGGTATGCAAATTTTACATATTGGTCCACCTCAACACCAGTCAATTGAGTTTCTTTTTTAAAACTCGAAAGTAGAAAGTTTTCGGCCATGCTATTGCTTAATCTACACATTATCAATCTAATGTGGCCTGTCACACCCATAAAACATCAACTGACATTAAATAGAAACTTCAATTTCAATGCTTTTTTACCCAAAAGTTAAGTGCAAATTCCCCAAACCAACTAGCACTCTCCACCTATCACATAGGATACTTCTGACACTAGGAGGGTAAGGACAACCACATGCTTCCTCCAACACATATGAAGTCAAACTGCCAACATTATGTATCATTACTGGATCAACTCTGATACAATGGCTAACAGACGCCTGTGCCGGCTAGCATCAGACTTAGTGTGATGTGGTGAGAGAGTGCCATCTACCCACCCAGAGAGAGCATGGCCAATTTTGCTCTCTCCTTGCCATCAGCAGCCTGAGTCTGAGAGAGACCATGGCTAATTTCTCTCTCAGACTGCCAGGACCCAGGATTGGAACCTGCGATCCTCAGATCATTGTTGTAGCACATTAGACCGCTGAGCCGCTCTGTGCCCGTAATAAGTTTCAATTTCTAATTTGGTCCAACAACATCTCACCGACGTTCTGTAAAGCTTGTCCAGCCATGCTATATTAGCTACAAAATACTGCATTTGTTTGTGGAGCACTGAAGGATCGATTGTGGACAGTTGTAAACTTCAATGGTAGACAAAAAAGTATTTTAATGAAACTTTTGTTTTTTGTTTTTATTCTGACATTGGATAATGTTATCAGTTGTCAGTAGAAAACCAGCCAGTATTATTGTTTGTCATAGTGAGTGGGTTGAAGAATAATGTTATTCCACTGCCATTGTTGTAACTTAGCACCGAGGACTAAACATCGACATTCCACCAAAAAAATCGGGTTGAATATAGACACCCCCCATGAATGTGAATGATGGCCATGCTGCTGATCAGTGCTACTGCAGCCCTGTGTAAATTAGAATGCTGTGTGCCACTGGGACTATGACATTGTGGGAGCCTGCAGATAAACAGAGGGCTGAGAAATGTCAGAGATCCAGAAATGAAAGTCTGTTTCTTTTGTATTTTCCTTCTTTTTTTAAAGCCTGTCGGCACCGCAAAGCATTTCAATGGCTTGGTCTGTTCGCTGATAACAATCTAGGACTGAGAAAATGAAAGACTGTCAGTCTCACATCAGTGTGGCCAAACCAGCCGTTCAGAAGACCACCCGTGTCTTAGCTTTTTGGGAACCTTATGCTTGGAATTCCTGTCATATCAGTGCGCCAGCAAGCCACCTGCTTTGTCACTGTTTATTTTCTCACTATAGCAGGGTCTCTCTGGTTCCAAGAGGGACAGCTTCTTACTTCTCATTCTCATGTATTATTAGTACACTGCTGTCAGTATGAGTGGTGATACAATGCTGTCTGGTTACTGGTCAAATTCCTGTTGCTGAAGACATTTCTTATACACTCTTAAAAGTGGTGGTCCTGAATGGTTCCTGAATGGTGGTGGTCCTTCATTGTAGAGTCTTTGTAATATGTGGAGGTTCTTTAAAGAACCATCCATGGACAGCTTGTTTATGGACCTAAAAGTGGTCCAAAGAACCTTTTTCTAGCGCCTCCATTTTTAAGAGTGTCAAAGGATCTCAAGAACTTGTACATAACTGAAAGATGTTGGGTTAAAACACATATAACGCTGCACTCACTTAGTAAATCTGTTTTTTGTTTTAACATGAGCTTAAGAGCCATGCCTCAGCAGAGCATGGTGTATGGTAGGTAGCCTTGAATATTGATGTTTTCTATGATCCACTGACTGTGTGTGCTCTAGGTATTATTTACAGAATGGCTCTAATGCCTTTCTCTCTGGTAACATAATCAACATAACCTGCCTGTAAACGCTCTACGTCTTTCTCAAGAAAGATCCTCCCCCTTCTCTTTATTTGCTGATGTTGATGTTCTCAGTATTGCTCTCCCACCATCAGTGTCACCCTATTGTTGCTCACTTGAATAAATGAAGTCAGGGCACATGCTGTCTCTCTCATGGTTGTGCATTCATCATTGGCCTTGGCATCACTGGTTGACTGCAAAAATCTGGAAATTACTCCTAATTAAAGGTAAACATTTTAAAAGAACCACATAGAACCATAACATAAACATGGGTTGAACCTTTACACAATATAGAAATGTTTTAAATATTTAGAATATTCTCACACAGGCATCTCATTTACAAATATGGTTCTCTAAGGACCCTCAGATGGTCCTGATTTTTTCTCCAGCCCAACTCACAAAACACATGGCTAGAAGGAAATGTTCTTCAAAAAGAGAACCACTGCTATAGAAGTTATCGATGAAAGGTTTTATAGAGCACCAACTACTATCAATGATAATGAACAGCAACTGAATCCTAAAGAAAATGATCTATGAATGAAGATAAGCCCAGAAAACCATCATATCATTTAATGGTTACCAAGGCCTTCTTCCTAGGACCTTTAATGTGGAGGTTCTTTAAACAGATAAAATGCCTTTCACCCTCAAAGGAAACTAGTTCTCTAAATCAATGGTTATCAAACCACTCCTCAAGGCCCCAAAAAAATCCAGATGTTGACAACTGACACCTCAAATGGTTAGGTGTCTAAAAAGGGAACCACAGCTTAATGAAACTTTTTTTTTTTTATTGAAACAAAAGTGGTTCTTCTTTTATTTATGTGTATTTATGTGGAAACAAATAAATGTGCATGTCCCAAATTAACACACGTTATCAGTAAAAAACAACCGGGCTTGATTGTAGATTGTCTTTTAAAGCATGTGTTGTTATTAGCATTTTAAACAATAGAGGTCTAAGATATATTTTTAGCTACAGCTGTTAAGATTGCGTGGAAAAACAGATCCTCCAAAAATAACTGAGGTACAAGCAATTGTAGAAATTCCATCACCCAGTTTTAATGCAATGAGCCACTTTGATGAACAACTCCACCTCATTAGAAAGATGGTAAGACATATACAGTTATTCTAAATATAAACTCAAGACTTGCTGTTGGGAAATTTTTGGAAATGGATATATTTACATTGACCTGTATCTGCTATCAGTTCCTGCTTGATCTCAGTGTAGCTTCTCAGATAATGGATAAAGAACATAAATGAACCCAAATACACTCTCTTTGAGCAGTGCCATAGAAGAACCATGAATGTTTCACTCAAATGCCATTTTAATGCTTAACAAAGCTTTAAGTAATATAAATATTCTTTTGAGCCAATACTATAGAAGGACTTTCCCAAACATTTACATTTTGAGGCATTTCTTTGATCTAGGGTCAGGTTCCGTCCTGTGGGGTCTTGTTCAATTACTCTCTCTCCCTCAGAGGATATTTGGACTGGCCAGCAATCAGGGACTTGACTCTACTACTGTAGACACAACATGCAAAATTCCACCAAAAAGCAAAGCCAAAAGAACCCAGAACAAAACAAAGTGAAATATCCACAGAAGTTTCAGTCTTTCAGTCCATCATAACAGTCCATAAAGATGAAAGTATTGGATAGAACCCACCAGGGTGCCTTGAAACCATCCTTGACTTCAGATACAGCCAAGTGCTCCTGGGTACTTCTTTGACTATGGAAAGTCAACCTTGAAGTTTAACCATTTAGAATGATACAAATGTCATTCAGTGTGATGATGAAAGATCAGAAGTAAAGTTTGTAGAGTTGAGTCCATTCACGCAGTTCATAAGTAATAGTAATAGGCTTAAACTGAGAACCACAAGAACCACATTACATACACACTCGAAAATGGTGGATTTTATAATGGTTAAAATGGTTCTATAATGAACTGTGGACACTAAAAGAACCCCTTGCAAGAAAAATGGTTAATTGCATTGTCAAATAGTTCTTCAGATTGATGGGAAATGTGCTGTAGGTGGTTCTATGTGGCAACAAAAAAGTTTTTTCTATAGTTACAAGCAAGACACTGTAATGATAGAAGAACAATTTTTGATGCCATGAAGAACCCTTAAAAAAAACGTTGGAAGAACCTCTTACAGCGCTTTTCTACCAAAAGAACTCTGGTTCTTGAACTGGTTCTGTTAAGGCTTATAAGTACCTTGGTGTTTTTTAAGTGAACCATCCTTCATTTGCACCAGTTTTAATGGAACCGAAATCACAGAATACATCATCAACAGAGGGCGTAAACAGATGTGAGTAGACAGCATCAGTAAACAGATGTGAGAAGAAGGTGGAGCCTATAGTTTACCTGCAAGCATTTGTCCTTTTACAGACATCTGTTTTTCCCTAAAGCGCAAACATGGATCAACTTTTGGCAATAAGAAGACATAGAAGACTACATCGTGTGAGATGAATGGTATGTCATTGCTCCTTGCGTCTGTACAATCAGATACACCCACAGCATTTCACGCTGAAAAACCTACAAATCTTCAGTTCCTGCATTGTTCATGAACCAGAACGGAATCTGTTCCACGTTGGTGGAAAAGGCCTATAGGGGTACTAATTTCTAATTATAGGACCATTTTCTTTACTAACGACCGTTGAAGAGACATCATTTTAAGTGTGTACAAGATACTACAGGAAACGTTAGATGAGGGCTTAACAGATGTTACCAGATGTTAGTCTTTATCCTCTTTTAGAAAATGAACATTTTTTAACGTGCACATAGTTAGAACATCCACTTTCAGTCCGTCCCCTTCATTATTAGATCTGATAATAATAGGCACCAGAGGAAGTAAGAGTGACCTGAGCATGCAGACAAGACAATAAACCATTTCATTTTCAGTGAAAGCAGAAATTGTTCGGGGTGATGGTGTTTGGTGGGATGCGTTCTTCTAAAAGGAACTTTATAATGAGTAACGTTGAGAGTGAAATTACTCATAGATATTAAAGTCTAATTCTTGACTTGATAATGACCTTGCTTAAAGCAGTTAGGGAATGTTTTCTATCTGCTCTCATTAACAGAGTGTGTATTCAGTTTATGTTACTCATTTTGCACAGCCACCGCGCAAGTCCACTGCATGCATTAAAGCCAGTGGCAAACTGTGAAAACCAATTTAGTGCATGATGGCTTTGTTTTAGCCTACATGACCTTTATATTGATGGCCCAGGGGCCTAAGTAATCTAATTTAACACAAATAATGTTGCACATCAGTAGGAAATACATACCGTGTATTGCCATGTCCAACATCCAGATACCACTTTCTCATCTGCACTCTTAGCAGAACCATTTTAAAAGGTTTCTTTCTTTAAAACTATATAAGGGCAGGTTCCCTATTGCAGACAAGGGCTATTTAAATATGAAGAGATGCATTTAAATCTCGTGGTTTTGTAAAATAAAGGATATCTCAACTTGATTCTTGAATATTTTTATTTTTATTTATTTTTATTTATATTATTATTTTTTTTACAATAAGCAGTAACGTGATACATGGACATACCACAGGTTGATAACAACACAACACTTATTATATACATTCAAAATGTCACCTTCCACCTTTGCTCTTCCTGTGAAGGATGTGATGTCAATTACTGTATGTATGACCAAATATTAGAGTAGCTAATATGACAATATCATCCCAGTTCTAAGTAGGAATAACTGTGTGGAAATTGGGTTCAGTCACCTTCACCCCTTGTCTATGATGGTCACTCACTATCATAATCCCTTGTTGATTACATCTTGTGGTCACACAGTGAGAGCTGTTGAGGCCCTTCCTATTTTGCTTGTTCAATTGCTTAATAAGTCACATGGTATTCCTTCTTCTGGAAGACATCCTGGTTTGGATTCCATTATGATTTTAATGCTGTTAAGTGCAGCATTAAGTCACCTTTTGGTCCATACTGTAAATTCTTACATCTGGTAGGTGTTATCTTTACTATGAACAACCGAAGAATACCTTCATTTTTAGTATCCAGACACATCTTCAATGGTGAACCCATTGCTGACATGTTCACCTGCACAAACAGCTTAGATAAGCTCCTTAGACCAGCACTGCCAACGAAATGGGAAGCTGTAGTACATCAAGACATGAGCACAAGGTCATCGTGTCCAATGGCAAACAATATCTGGAGGGGTCTAAGTCTCTTTAGCATTGGGTTGTGAACCTGAGGAGCTGTAAGGAGTTCCTATGGCGTTTCTATTCTTCTTCTTCTTTGGGTTGCTCCTTTAGGGGTCGCCACAGCAGATCATCTGCCTCCATCTTGCCCTATCCCCTGCCTCCTCTACTGTTACACCAACCATCTCTGTGTACACCTTCACTACATCCATAAACCTTCTCCGAGGTCTTCCTCTTCTCCTTCTGCCCGGCAGCTCCATCTCCAACATTCTTTGTCCAATATATCCACTATTCCTCCTCAACGCATGTCCATATGGCGTTACTATGGAGTTCAATATTTTTGTTATAATTTGGAATGAAGTTTGTGATCCAGAACTAATCATCCAACATCAGTCACCTTTCCTCACCAGTCCTCTAGTGCATTAAGCAGTAACCTTTCAAGATCTAGTCTAAAACCCCCTCAGAAACTGCATTTTTTCCTATTATACCCTTGATTTCAGAAGAAACATTAGATGAGCAGGTGTCTTTCTATTCAAATGTCTCATTTTCTAAATAAATCATGTTTGTGATCAGAAGAAGGCTTGTTTCAGAAGATCAGAGTGATCTGCGTTAGAGCACATATTTAGGGACCACTTTGCACCCACACTATGAAATGCACTGATGAGCTCTGAAGAACCACCAATTGAAGATCTGTGCATGAAGTGGTTATTCACTGGCCTCAGCTGTGCTCTCCCTACTTGTCAAACACAAGCCAAGGTGCCACTCTGTTGATGCTGATTGTTAAAGACTGGATTGGATGTTTTCCAGCTGTCAGTCAAGCTGTTGCTGGTGACCCACAGGGCCAGAGCAGGAGCTGCTGAGTTAGGATTAGAATTACCTCAGTCTGTGCCGATCCTGGTCTCCACTGCATTCTTCCTTAGGCCTCATTTCACTCCCAGGGTACTCGCATTGCCTGTTCTACAGACAAAGGTCATTTAGGGGTTGTACAATGAGGCTTTTAAAAATAGGCCTTTCAAGTTGGTGGTTCTCCTTGCATTTTTTCATTTCTGAAAAATATGGTAACAAAATTAATCAATGATTTTTTTTTACTTTTATCACATATGTTTCATTTTATATTTTTTTATCAAATTAACATAAATTTGCTAAATTGTTTTGTGGAAAAATCTTTCTGAGGTCTGGCTGAGTCGTTGCCTTGGTAGGTGGTTAGTGTTATATATAAAGGATAAGACATGAACTGCATGTGTAGTTTTTAGACACTTGACATACTACTTATCTCACACATGAAAAATGTGTGATCCTGTGAAAACAAATGTGTGATCACATGTCATTACAGAGCAACCCCTTTCATGTGTGATCCGATATTATTGATGTGATTTTTCTGTAAGGTACAAATTCCCATCACAGGGAAGCATGCACAGTTGATTATTTACAGTTCTCTATAGAAGTTCACTTTTAGAGGGCGCTTAAAGTATATGTGTTAGGTTCTATCAGTCTAATATAATATTTATAAAACATGTTCTCAGAGGCTCAGCAGTCTCATGAGCTAACACTATGATTTGAGGATCACACTGGGTCAGGCAGGCAGTCTGAAAGAACAAAATTGACCATGATTTCTCGGGTGGATAGATGATGCTCTCTCCCCAGTTGCATTGCTGATCTGTACGCTTTCCTCTAAGTGCATTGGCTGCCCAGCAGTGGCCAGCAGCAGATTGAAAAGAGGTGGTGACTGTAAGATAGTTGAAAGATAGTTCAGTCAGTGTTTGAAGACAGAAAGTGACAACCAGGGGAAGTTTATTCCACCACGTTGGTGCCAGGACAGAAAAGAGTCTGGATGCTTGTCTTCTATGCATCTTGAAGGATGGTGGGGCAAGTCGAACAGTACCTGATGCTCAAAGGGTTCTGGGTACACACTGGGTCATGCACATTAAAGCTTTGCAAGACAGCAAACATATTTGTGATATCCAGGCAGCTATGTTCAATCTCAGGCTTAAAATGTAAACCTTAGTGTGTCTTCGATCTGAATGGTTTTTACGTTCGACAGTACAGCACACCAACGATCCTCAGCTATGTTTCCTAAATGGTAATTGACTTCACCCCAGGGTAGGAAATCTTTTCAGTGCAAATTGTTCCATATTTGGCACACATGCAGTCGTCTGACGGGGCTTCTATATTTTCTCTGTTGAAACTGAAGGCTGTGAAAGAATTGTCACTAACAAAAATGGGCCAGAGTCCTGTAAAGTGGGCCATGCTACTTTATAAAAAGCAGCAACATAGACGGTGGGCTTTGCATTGGGAAATTTGAAGGTGGATTTAAGTAGGCATGGCAAATAAGGTTATGCACACTGTGCTCTGTATTGAGTGCATCTGTGTTGGGCATTTAAACACTCAGCCTCATAAAGGTGGGGCTTTTCATTTGAGAGTGTTATAGTCCTATTATTATGCAATTATATTCAATGAGAACTTCAACTTTCTCAGGTGCAGAAAAGACAACACGTGCATAGCAGGGATGTCCAACCCAACCCTCGCTCTGCGGATCGACCACCATAGAGAGTGTAATTTTAACACACCTGCCTCTGATCTGCAGATGCTTGTGAAGGCGTCCTTTAACTAGATCACTGGTGTTAGACCATGGCTGGAAATAAACTCTCCAGGCTGATAGATGGACAGAATCAGGACTGAGCACTTCTGGTATATATTACACTCTTTCACATATATGCTGCCATCTGTGGGATCTGAATTTAACTTTAAACGTGACTTGAATGTAACTTTAATTCTACAAAACACATATACTGTCTAGACTTACAGCGCATCCATAAAATACAGGACGTTCCAACATAAATTAAATGCAATGGAAAATGACCATTAGCTGGTTCATGTTAAATAACTAAGGTGCTGCAGAGGGTTCTTTGAGATATAAGAACCAGGTTTGATTCCATAAAGAACCACTGTTGTAAAGGAGACATGTGAGGATGAACAACCAATTATGTCTGGTGATGCTTATTAAACATTTAATTCACAATCATGGGGCCCGATTTACCAATCATACCTGAGAAGAACCCAGTTCAGACAATGACCAATTAAAATAACCAGGAGGCAGAGCTTATTTGAATTGGTCATTCTCTGAACCAATTGCATTTGTTCTGCCTCAGAGGCAGAGCTGCCCTCAGAACAGTTTTGATTGGTGATTTTTTATACCATCATTACAATGAGTTTGACATTCAGTAATGTTTTCTTTTGGGATTTGTTCTTAGGAGGCACTGTTCCGCTGCAGCTAAAGAGTGTGTCGGAGAGCTCCAGCAGCCTGGAATTGTGGGTTCAATCCCTGCTCTGGTCTGCTAGGAGTTTGGAGTCTTCTCCTCATGTCTGTACAGGTTTCCTGCAGGCACTCCGGCTTTCCTCTCACCATCCAATCATGCACATGATAGGTAAACTGGCTAAGTTAAATTGCCCCTAGGTTTGAGGAAATTAGTCTGTGTGGTGCCCTGTGATGGACTAGTGCCCAACCAGAGGATGTTCCTTCTTTGCACCCAATGATTCCGAACCCACTGTAACTCTGACTAGGTGCAGTGGAACAGAAGATGAATGGATGGGATCCGCTATTCTAAGAACATAGCACTGCGCAAAATCTAATGAATGCCATCAGCTACTTTAAGTTGTACTCATTGCTGACACAGATGTGCAAATGCACACATGGTTTGGCTAGTCTGAAGAGAAATACTGCCAATAGAATAGGACTGCTGGGAGCAGATAAATATGAATGAGTGCAAACTGAGCCTCCTCAAATGGCTCCTCATGAAGTGGCCGAGCAGTGGCTCTACTCAGAGCACCTCCCGGATGACCGAACTCCTCTCAAAGCCTGGCCACCCTGTGGAGGAAACTTGTTACGTTGAACTACTGAACCAAAATGTTGTGGAATAAGCATCGTTTCCAGGAACTGCTTCACTGTCGACTATCTTCTTGCACCTCTAAGAAGGTATTCCATTCCAGGACTATTGGACTAAATTCCACAGTTCTGCATTTTTGGGTTTTGCCTCAGAAACTGCATTTTTGATGGCAAGGGTGTAGACATGCTCTTGACATTGATGGGAACTTATGAATCTCAATTCATAATTTAATTCATGAATTAAATAATGATAAATTCATATTAATCTTACTTATTTACTTCAGCCATAGTACAAGTGTAAGAGGTCTCATACATCAGCAATAATATCTAAAAGTAGATAGAGCAGCATAATCTCCACAAAACCAACAAGTAACAATCAAACAGTAGCTACAGATGAATTCAGCCTGTTCATTTCCATTCGTGCTATTATGACACATTTCTTTAGCAAACCTGACTTTATGTGACTTTTACACATTTCTTTGAAAAATAGCTCCTTATGTCCACTTTCTTTTTTACTGCCGTCCTCACTCACTTTTGACACCCGCGTGACACTCTTCTTGCATCTTGCACAGTAAGTCCCACATATGACTGGAGGTCAGGGTTGCCAGGTGCAGTCTTAAAGTCGGTCTGAAACCCATCCTACAGAAGCTGAAGCCCAAATTCTAAGGCATTCACAGACTTTAAAGAAAGCATTCAAACTATGAATATCAAAAGAACTAACATCACAGCACCTTAAATCTCCGATCTCCAATCTTTATTTTTATAATATAATTCATACTTCTTGTGAAGCATTTTGATTACAGTTTTATTATTAGTGTTATTATTATTATCTTTTCATTTCATAATTGTATTATCTTTTACAGTCATTTCAAATCCCAGTGAAAAACATTTAGTAGTAACACAATTTGACTCATTTCTGTTCTTTCATCTCCTGTTTTCTCTTCTATCCTCTTTGTTGTTCAACATTTATTTATTTCCAATTCCTGATCATTTCTGAATCCCTGGTCATTAGAATTTCAGGTTGCATGAAAAGCTATTTTGAATTATTGGATATACTTTTGTCTGTTTGCTGTTTATTGTCTTTTTGTCTGTCAGGACTCCTCCCTTTCAAAATCTCGCATCACAGCATCACTAACGTCACCAAAAATCATTTTTATTTTGTTACTGTTATTTTTGTCTGTAATAAAAGTATTTTGGAGGCCAGAGTAAATTAATGAATGAAGCCCAAAAACCACACTCGCAAGTTTTGAATCTTCACCCAAAACTGCATTTTCAAACTGAATAATTTTGGCATATTATTGGTGGGGACAATTCAATAATTGTTGAATATTGGTGGGGACACATCACAACCATGCTCATTCTAAGCCCTTGGCACAAGATAACATGAGCTCCAACATGATACTCAAACTGAGCCACAGTCCCTCATATGCAATAAATAGGCCTGTGGTAGAAACATCCCCTTATCGTGATTTTTACACATCTACACTTTACTGTCATCACAATGTACTGCGGCTTGAATTCAGTGCTTAGGGGTGGCCTGACATACTGTCTGTGGCCCCTAGACCCAAAAAGAACATATTTGTTTTAGTCCACAGAATGTTGTGGACTAAATTGTCTCTAAATGTCTCTTTGGGCCAGTCAGTGAGTTCTTTGGCTAGGTTGACTCTATTTAACAGAACAGGGAGTTCTTGTTGGTAACTTGGCTTCACTTAATTGTCTTCTAAATGTAGCAGTACTCACTGGTAACGTGCAATCTTCTTTGTTCTTTCTGGAGATGATCATTGGCTGAGCCTTTGCCATTTTGGATAATCTGATCCACAGTTCCTTGCGTCATTCAAGTTTTTTTGTTGTCACTTCAAGGCACTACAGCCTATAATTTGCTGCACATCTCTATATGTATTTCCCTCTGCAATCAAATTTTTAATCAAAGAATGTTAGTCATCAGAACCATGTCTGGAATCACCCATTTGCCAACAATCTACTTTAACTTTAACGTTACCTGCTGTTTCTAGGCTTCATTTCTCAGGATTAGAGTAACCTACAGACATACTACATTAATATAACAAACTACAAGACTTACCCTGTCTAACCAACTGATTGTCCCTCTGGTCTGTCTTTGTTTTGTTTATCCACATGTGCTTCTGTAGCACATGTCATGTCTCCACCCTTTCCCAGCTGTGTTCCATCTGTAACCTTTATCATGTCCCAGGTGTGATCAGTGTTATCGTGTGTATATAAGTCCCTTGTCTCAGTTAGTCCTGGTCGTTCTTCTTGTTTGTTTGCCTTGGTTCTTCTTGGTTACTTGTGTCGTGTTTTCATGTCTGCTACCAGTCGTGAGTTATTCAGGAATAAACTCAACCCTGCAAGTACTTCTGCCTCCTACCTCTTCTGTGAGTCCAGAGTCGTTACACAGACCCAGATAACGGGCCATAGAGAAAAATGAGAAGGGGGAGGCTGTGCGCTCTCTTTCTTTGTTCCCACAATGTTCAAATTTCAAAATAAGTCCTGAGAAATAATAACACTGATAATACAAAAATAATAAAGGATGTTCAGGTTCTTATTTTAATTTTATTTTTAGTACTATCAAGTTTTTTTTAAAACATATTATTAAAAATGTATAAATGGCATTATTACAAATAACTTAAAAGTATTGCTTTTTCAACTCAACAACACTCCAATAAATTAAAATTAATTATTCATAAAAACATACAAATATATAGATTTACATCTCAAATGAAGACTGTATGAGTAGTCTAGGATCTCCTGAAATCAAGAATATCTGGTATGTGTGACTTTCTCCTATAAATTCTTTTCAAATAATTTGGTTACTAAAAGTACATCAACCTACAAACACATCCCACAAAGGTTCTAAAGATTAAATAAGGTCCAAAACTCACACCTGTTGACATCCCTCTTTCAATGAATGATCCAATAGACCATTTTTGTGCTTGTAAACAGAGATCAAGTGTTTTGTGGGTGGGGCTTAAAATTCAACAATGAAAAATGGGAATATGGACCGTTCGGATGCCTACTCTAAGGAAGCTACTGCAATGGGGAAGGTTTTCTGACCCTTCTGCTCAATGGATTAGGACCCAATTGGCCAAAGTTACCATAGCCAGACAGCTGATACCTTGTGTCAGAAAAAACCCAGCGTACAAACAAAAGAAACAATCAAGGAATACTAATCACTCAATAGCTACTCTTTTGTACTTTGTGGTCATGTCCAGAATATCAAAATGACCAATGTACTGCCTAGCCAGTGCATAAAGCACAGCTTAACAAGACATGGGCTGTTATCAACAAGTCAAACAACTATTTGACAACTATGTGATTTACATTTTGCCTCAAAGGGCATCTTCGTCAATGGTTTTCTATAAAAATGAAGGCCATTTGTTTTGCAATTCCAATTCTGACATCTAACAGTGCAACAAGACATTTTCTATCATTATTTTGTGGATCTCTCCCATTTCACTCCACTTATTCTGCTCTTTTTCTGCCCCCACAATGCATATGCAACTGCCTGTGACGTACTTCCCAAAATGGTCTGTTACTCAGAATGAGCAGCATGCATGTTCTACAGTCCTATAATTATAATTATTGAGTGTGTTCTTTCCTATCACACTACTATACGTACAAGTGCATTATTTGCTGTGTAGAAATACCCTGATCAGCCATAACATTATGATCCTGGTTTCTATATTCATACATAACTGGACATAACTGTCCATTTAATCAGCTCCTCTTACCACATAGGAGCACTATGTACTTCTATAATTACAGACTGTAGTCCACCTGTTTCTCCACAGGACCCCACAGAGCAGATATTACTGCAGTGACACTGCAGTGGTGGTGGGTTACTGGTATGAGGGGATCAGACACAGCAGTGCTGCTGGAGTGTTTAACTACTATGTCCACTCACTCTCCACTCTATTAGACACTCCTATCTAGTTGCTCCACCTTGTAGATGTGAAGTCAGAGACAGAAGTCCATCTGTTTCTGCACAGTTCGTGTTGCTCATCCTCTAGTCCTTCATCAGTGTGCAAAGGACGCTGCCCCCAGGACACTGTTGGTTGGATATTTTTGGTTGATGGACTATTTGCAGTCCAGCACTGACACTGAAGGGTTTAAACAGTCCAGCAGCACTGCTGCATCTGATCCACTTATACCAGCACAACACACACTGCAGTGCTGAGGCCCATCAACAATTTAATACCTGCGGGTCCTGAGGGGTTCAGACCATTGGAGAACAGGCTGAAAGGAGGCTTATGGAGTATGCAGAGAAACAGATGGACTACAGTCTGATTATAAAACTATAAAGTGATACAATGGAGCTGATAATATGGACAGTGAGTGTAAAAACAAGGATACAGATATTATGTTATGGCTGATTGGTACAACACTTCTGGCAAAAACAGTTTCAGATTTTAGATTGATCAGGTTAATGATGTTGTACATTGCCGCACCTGTACAACAACTGAAAACGCCCCGACCACAACTTCTTGTTACGGTGGAAGTCTGTGGTCACCCCACACAATGACACTAAAATGTACACAATGCAATGTGTCCATTTACAACAGCTGTGGAAGATACATACCAGGAAGAGGTGGCATGTGTAATTCAGAAACCTAGGGTTCACAGAGTTAGTGGTAATTGGCTCCCAACAGCCTTCATTCCTGATGAACAAAATTTGGAAACTTTTTGGAAGTTTTTCTGCACAATGCTTTTCAGAGCCTCCTCCTTGGCTAATGTGTAAATAATGGTTAACAGAGAGGAATGAATGTAGTGATAGTTTCCTCCTGGTATTGGAGGAGTCACTGCCTCTCCCCCTCACTGATTGGGGGAAAGTAGATCAGCCTGTATCAACGCCTACTCTTTTAATAACGGCAGATTTCCCAGGAGTCCCTTGGAAATGAGAGCTAGCAGTAAAATACATGATAAAAAAAGGTGCAACCGAGTAAGAAAAGCAAGATACAGTGTAAATGCATAACCGCACTTAAAGAAGAACAGGTATATCCCAAAGTACTCAAGTCCTAGAAAACAATCATCAGTTCTGCCATCCTCCCCGAGGTGTCTGCTTTCCCCTTGACACAGTAGATATCAGCAAATGCCTACACATGGCCTTTTCTGCTCAAAATGAGATGGCAAGCGATAATGACCTGTCATCAGTGTTGTCCACACAACAGCAGGCTGTAGTATATTAGTTAATCAACTTCTTCAGCACACCTCACAGAGCCAGTGCGCCTTAGCCACAGCCCACCACACCAAACACCTTACAGGGAGGGAGAGAGAGAGGAAACTAGGGCACTGTTATCTGGCCCCATTTTTTTCCAAGCCGAAGCAGAGATCTGTGGACAGCAAGCTGCAGTGAGGAAGCCGTGTTGAGAGTTTTTTTTGCATTAGCAAACCGCCAAGACCAAACAAAGAAAAGTAAAGGGAAGGGTGCATTTTACAACCAACATCCACCACCAAAGAGAAGAAGGACCTTCAGCCTGTTTCGCACTGAGTGAGTTTGTCCCACCACAATGCTGGAGGATAAGAAGACCAAGGTGAAGATCACCTTCCTGGTCATCCTGGTAGGCATCTCGTCCATGCTGGCAGCTGTGGTGACAGATCACTGGGCGGTTCTGAGCCCCAGAGTGGAGAAGCTCAACACCACCTGTGAGGCGGCCCACTTTGGGTTGTGGAGGCTGTGCAAGAAGAGCATCTTCATTGTGGAAGAAGACCCTCAGGGCAAAAGCTGTGGCCCCATCAGCTTGCCTGGAGGTAAGCAAGGCAGACTGTGAGTCATTTGCAGAGCTTTTCACCCCCAGGCATGGTCGAACTATACCTGTGCTACTTTGTCTTGGGGCAACTCAATGCATGTTTGTGGAACAATTGCCAGATAATAGCAATCTTGTTGATCTGAAGTGGAGCAAAGGGTAATCATTATTCTACAGAGTAAAAGGAGTGCTGAAGTAATGCTTACTGAGGTAGCTGGTCACTGTCCAGACAGCAGGTCAACTCAAGTCACATTCAGTGTACATGATGTCATACCAGTGTATATGAGATAGATACCTAAAACTATTGTATTGGTTGACATCCAAGAGCAGATAAATGGAAAGCAGATGGATCTGCTTATGAGAGTTAGGTCATCTCATTATCCTTTATGGCACTCTGGGGAAGAAGCAACCTCATTGCAATGTCTCAGTTCACAAAGCTGGATAAATGGATGAATAAGGAACAACGGTGCAGGGGCAAGGTGTGAACTCTTGTTACCTATGCGACACCAACCACCAATAGTTCTTGGTTTGCTTGTCCAGTTTTATGTCTCATACATATCTTGGTATCTTGATAAAGATTTCAGAGGAAAGGTCCAAAGAACCCTTAATTATATCCTATTTTTAAAACTTCAGAGGTTCAGAGAAGAACCTGTTGATTTCAGGTAGATGTCTGAAGAAAGAAAAATGCTTGGTAGTAGTAAGAGTGGCACCATCATTGATTTTGATGTTAAATAAATGGTGGGATCAATGACTGGGTAGATGGATAGGGTAGAGCTGATGACTATATCAGTCTTACTGTCCAAAATGTGGAGCAAGGCACTGCTTGAACAGTAATGTATACCCTCTGTCACTCCTCAGGAAGTGATAAATGGAGAGATCACACACTTTCAGTATGCCACACTGGCTACAGGGTGTAATGGAGCGAGCCCCTGTGCTCCACTGAATGTGCTGGAAAGATGTCCCCCGGGCATGGCCCAGAGATTATAGCATAACAATGGCAGCTGTCTCGTAGAAGGCCACAGCCGCTGCCCTGTTCTACTCAACCATGTGCAAGTCCCTATGGACCTTTCCACTGGTCATGTACTGTGCTTTCTTTTGTGACCAGACCTCTGGGTAGACTCAGGGTTCGTCATTTATGGTCAAAACGAAAAGTACATTTTCTCTGCTAGTTGGTGTAACAATAATAAAGGATCATCAATCAAATATGCAGAATTATATGATTGGTAGCAATCATGTGCAAAATAAATAATCAAAATTGATCTGAAGGCAGGGCTAGCTTTGAGGCAGAACAAATGCAATTGGTTCAGAGAATAACCAATTGGAATAATCAGTATGCAGAGCTTTAGGATGGTTATCTGATCGGTATCTGTTACTCATAGCTTATATGTGGATGAAACATAAAAACTATGAAAATGATCCAGCAACCTTCTACGACAGCATTTTCTTTAGTTGCTTGCTTATTCAACAGCTAGCTAAACTAATGTTGTGCAGGAAAATTTGTCTACTTAGCTACCAAAAATGAGCATACAATTTGTGTTTTCATGATGAACTTATGGAAACATCATAGTACTCTCCATGTAAGGGTGGCACAGTGGCGTCAGAGCTAGTGTGTGTTTCACACAGCTCCATGGACCTGGGGTTTTGGGTTTCGTGTTTTGTGTTCTCCCCGTGTCCACCGCCTCACAAAATGTACATGGCAGGTGAATTGGCCAAGCTAAATTGCCCTGTGAGAGTGACTGTGTGTGGTACCCTGCAATGGACTGGCACCCTGTCCAGGGGCACTCATGCCTTGCATCTGATCAACCTGGATCAACCATGAAATGGATGAGAAATCACTCACTGACTAACTCTCCATGAAGGCATGCAGTAAGATTGGAAAAGACTGTATAGAAGCTCTGAAATGCTGCATTAGCTAGTTGTTCATGCATTTTTTAAGAAACATCATATGAAAAGAGCAGTGGTGGCACAGAACCAGCACAGAATGAGTCCATTGATAACCCTATATAGACCCTATAATGCCAGATCATCTCCTTCAGTTCTCCTAGTATTGGGAAGTACAGGGAAACCAATCAAAATATCTGGGTTTGTAGTACAGGAAGTACTTATCCCAGCAATCCATGTATTTGTATTTGGTCCAGCAAACCCCTACAGCCCCTGGTTTAAGTCATTTGCTCAAATTAGACACTGATTAGTTCAATCAGGTGCTTGGCACAAAACACAATTGGCACCACCGAATGAATCTGGATGCTCCTGCAGTTAAGGGTCAATAACGATGCCAGAGCCTCATAGATGTTTCAGAACCCAGCAGGTCTGAAGGGGGGAACTCCCAGCAGGCCAGGTGTGATCAATTTCACACCAGCTTAGCATCCGCATGGCCTAGAGGAGGGCTCGATTCTGACAGCCTCTCCCGCCGTACAGATGAAGCCATGAGTAAACACGTTAGCACTTAGGCAGTCACTTTCCCCCTACTTCACACTTACTCATGCGGTTTCATGGCTGCACTCCCAGAGCTACCTCCAGCGGAGAGATGTTTATGTGTGTGAGTGTATATGGATGTGTGTCTGTGTGAGACAGAATGTGAACAAGAGGGAAAGAGAGCACGTCAGGGAGAAATGAAAGAGCAATAAAAAAGAGAATGTATGAAAAAGTATGAGAATGTATGAAAAAGAAAGGAAAGGCAAAATAAATGAGTGGAAGAAAAGTGAAAAAGACTGAAATCATGAAATAGATGCTCAGAAACATCAGAAAGAAAGTGTATAAAAATAATACCTCATTATGGAAAAAGAAGCATATGAACCCCCGAGATAAAAACATATATCACTTAAAGAATGACCTCACCTAAAAGCACAGATGAGATAAAAAAAATAATGGAGAGGGTCTATGAACCCTCCAGTAACCACAATTACATGCAGCCTGAGAATCCAATAATAATCTGACAGAGAGCTCAATCGGAATAAAATACGTCCATTTATACAAATCAATCGGAATAGACTATTCCGATTGAGGACATTCCGAGTACAATTTCTATCTGATTGAATGAGGTGGATAATCTTTTAAATGATCTGTTAAGTTGAAGAGTAATAGCCAAGTAAATAGATGTATCCAATTACAATCCCAGTTGGAATGTGTAAGTAGGTTCGATTGTAGTTACAACAGAGTGGCTTGCAGCAGCATGCATTATAACTGGAATACCAGAATGGGCTCCATTGCTCTTCCAGTATGTTCTTCATAGATAAGATCCTCTTTCATCAAATCACATAAAAAATGTTAATGAATTTTGCTTACACTCAAAATCTGTGAACACCTCCATTAGTTATGTCTCTTTTACACCAGTCTTTACCATGTTTCATCTGTGATGAGACTGGCATCCAGTTCACGTGCTTCATATTGTTGCAGGACATGACATCTTCCTCTGGCCTTAGGTACCTATAAAGTCCAAAGGAATGATAGATCACCAAGAAGGTAAGAAAGTGACAGATGCTTGGTTAAACCCTTCAGTGAAATCCAGTAGGTAATGTTTGTGTGCAAAATCACTACTCAGAACAGTTCTAGAGGCAGCTCTGCCTTGGAGGCAGAACAAAATTTGTTTATAGTACAACCAATTACAATAACCAGTAGGTAGAGCTTAAGGAAGGCTCGTCTGCTCCTCAGAACTTTATATGTGGACAAAGGATGTGCAATTCTTTTCATATGGTGTTGGTTTCTTAAAAACTGCCTGGACATCTGTCCAATTAATGTCTAAGACAGCATTTTCTTTGGTTGTTTGCTTATTAGCTGGCAAGTAAAGTGATGTTGTGCTGGAAAACTGTTAAGAATTCTAACTTAGCTACTGAACATGAGCATTAAATCTGTGTTTACATAATGGAACTAATAACTAATATTAACCACCTAATGGTTATTTTAACTGGTTATTCTCTAAATCAATTGCATTTGTGCTGCCTCAGAGGCAGAGCTGCTTCCAGAACTGTTTTGACAAGTGATTTTGCAGACGAGCACTGGTAACACCTAGGAAGAGACCATTACAAATGGACCACTCAAATGGAAAAAAGCAACAGCAGAAAAGAAAAATAGGTTCTTTTAAGTCCTTCAGTAAAGTTCAGAACTGAGCAGTCACAGTTGTAACACTGTTTCCTTTGAAGGCCTGGCAGTGAAAGTTCTGCGCAGGCCCCAGTGGAAGACACTTCACTGTTGCGACCCAGATATGAGCTAAGTTAGCAGCTTTGATGCATTTAAAGTGTCCTCCATTCACATTGACCCAGAATCTGATGGTCATTCTGTGCATGGACAAAAGAGGACACTCCTGTCTTAATGAGCCATGGGTCTACCTTCAGTAGAGGCCAGCAAAGCACAGAAAGATGACATTCAAAGCAACTGTAGTGTTCAGAGGTGTGTAAAATGTGTGTTTGGGTGTGTGGGTGTTTAGATTTGTTTTTAAGGGCGAGTGAGTTTTAATCAAGGACCAGGAAACCTAATGTGACAGCTACTGCAACCTAGTAATTGACTTCCTCACTGGAATAAGGTTCCATTTCCATTAACAGACCCACAAGGTCAATGATACGGCCCAAAACACTATTTGCGGCTCCTCGTTTTTCTCTCGTCTCTGTCGGGGCAATCGCACTACTGGTCTTCGTCCATAGTTGCTGCTTTCCATCATGCAGATAAACGGCTTGAAATACATGCAGAACAAGACATGAGGTGTAAGGTCCGAAAATGCCAGAGTTGTCAGCAAAGGCCCTTTATTCTGAGACTGAAGCGAGCTCAGGGGCTTTGAGTCTCCCTCTGTATGAGAGATGAAGGAAAGGGAAAGCTGTTGAAGCAGGGACAGCTGAACAAGAGCACAAAGAGATGTTAAGGCATGCCAGTGCGTGGGAAACAGCTTGCTGCAGACTGACCGCAACAGATACAGATCTCATGGTTAACAGAGGTTACAAGGACACAAAATAGCGGGGGTGCAAATATCTGATCTCAAAATCTCCTGCAGTTGACAATGTTTAGGAAACCATTTGGTGCATCATAGAGCTGATAGAGGTGCATCATAGAGAACATTTCATAACCTTTTTGCTACGATATAGAATTATTATGCAATGCAACATATGACAACATTGGAAAAGGAACTGCATTGTATGGACAAAGGTTTTGGGACACCTGCTCTTTGATTGTTCCTTCTGAAATCAAGGGTATTACTGCTTTTTTTGTTTAATACTATGTTCTAGATAAACACACAGATAAGCACACAGATCCGAACAGTGTAGTGTTTTTAAACTGTGGAAGGATTTGGTTTCTGATCATCTGGAAACAACTTACGTGTGTTTTAAGCTCCTGTCTCCTTCAAACATGACCTCATGATCCCCCATGATCCACCATAAGCTCAGCTTGCTTGTGGGTGTCTCTGGCTGTGCCCAAATAGTTCTGTTTCAGTAAACTAATTTGGACGCAGCCGGCCATCAGCACTTTGCTCCAGTAACCTGACCTGAACACTACCGCTCCAAATACCAACTGGCCTAAATGTTGAAGGTATTCGCGTATACACATTTCAGTCAGAAAGTACACATTTACTGACTGAAATGAAATCACTAAGTAAAATCATATACTGGCAAGATTTACGTTTAATATTTTCATTACAAAATGTTCCCCTATATCTAATTAATACATATAAATAAATAAATACTTTAAAAAGGTATATTCAATCGAACGCTCATTGTTCAACTTTTCATCATTCACTAAAATCATACTATTAAGAGAACTTGTTTAAATCTGAGATACAGACACACACAGCTTGTCTAGTCCATGTACTGCCCATAGAATAGGACTCTGGAGATCATTATCATGAACCTATTGACATCATGTCTAATACCAGACATAGAAGATCCTTGTGGAACTTTCAGAGGTTCTTCTTTTTGAAACTGTGGAGGAACCTCTTAGAGTGCTTCAAGGAACATTCGGGAAACTCCTTAAATGTCCTTTTATCGAAGGTTCCTTGAAGGACCTTAGAGGTTCCTCCACAGTTCCAATTGGAACAAACATTCCTCAAGGATCTCGTCCATTGTACAGTGTACAACAGTATAAAAACCCTCCGGAATTGAGCTGTGGAGCAGTAGAATTGTGTTCTCTGGAAGAATTGCATGTTCTGTCCAATACGTTTGGGACAAGTTGGGAAGTTGGCGATGAGGTGGCATGTTGATTCAACATCCTAACCCTCTCGACACTGAATGCAATCAAATCCTTACAGCTATTCTGCAAAATCTAGAATCCCTGGACAGTAGAGATAGTAAACCAGAGGTCTCTTCATAAACCAGAGGTCTCCGTCCTAGTTTATATTGATATTACTGTTTCTGCTAGAACAACCACTTAGAACACAGAACCAACCCCCTTTCCCGGTCCCTTCCAGAGCTCCCAGTTCCTCTAAGGGGTGAAAAAAGCCAGAAAATCCCCCAAATCCTTCAAATCCCCAGCACTAAGTACCTTGTAATAGAAGTGGTCAAACACAGTTAATAAATGACACCCTAAAAGCAGCACAGACGACCCCTCCCTTGGTCTCCTCATCGAGCCTTAACTAACAACATAGCGAGGAGCAGGCTGTTGCTAGGTAACCTCCTCACAGCATGTTTTCTCTCTCTCTCTCTCTCTCTCTCTCTCTCTCTCTCCCTCTCTCTCTCTCTCTGTTTGTAATGCCCCATCCTATCAGTGGATGCATGTATAATCTCCACAGATAAGCATTTCCCAAAGAGTAGGAAGCTTGGGAGGGGCTGCAGATGAGCCTCAGATAAAGTCTCCCAGGTTGTGCAGTGGAACTGCTTTTTCTGGAGTGATGCATTGGAGTGGTGTTTGTGATCCAGAACAATCATTGAACATCAGTGTCTGATCTCACTAATGCAATTATGGCTGAATGCAGCCATATCCTCACAGCCAGATCTCGCTGCCCTAGCAAAGTCTAGATGAATAAAGAAGACAATCCTTAAATTTTATCATGGGATATCTCACCACAGTCCATGTCAAAGTGCAGCATCCACCATCAGAAAGAGACCAATCTGACTTTTGTATGATGTGTGCAAAGAGGACCAAACATTAATCTTCTGTCCAGAGCNTCTCTCTCTCTCTCTCTCTCTCTCCCTCTCTCTCTCTCTCTCTCTCTCTCTCTCTCCCTCTTTCCTTGCCCCCGATGGAGGTTCTTGGTCCTGAGTAACAAACAGCTCCTCTGTTGCCCTGTCTGATATGCCATCTCTCTGCCGCTCTCATTCTTTGGTCCGAGTGGGGCGAGAGGGTTGTTTTATGAGTTTAATCTAACAGTGAAGTGTCAGACAGTCTACACTCCACCATAACAGGCTCCTGTGCTTGTGCCTCATGGGAGTAACAAAATGGAAGCATTATCTTTGAGCTGTGGCGTGGCAGGGGGGATTGTTTTGTGGTGAGGCACATGGGACAGGGTCACCGCAGTTGAGGCCTTCAGTGAATAGTCAGTCAAACTGGATCAATTCTTTCATTAAGAGATTGAAAAACAGTCAGATCTTTTGCATGTTACTGTTTTAGTCGTTTCTGTTATTGTGTTTTTGTCTTAGAACCTCAGATCCACATTTCATGGACGGTTACATGCTGTTTCTAGGCTTCGTATATCAGGATCAGAGTAACCCACATTATAACAAACTACAAGACCAGTGTGATGAACTACCAGAGTAATCCAGCTCGTAAAGCTAAAACTCATTCACTCATTTCCCTCTGAATTAAACACCAGTTAAAATGGCATGTTTATTATTCTGTCCTTGTCTACATGCTGAGCCTGCACACAGACTCCTACTGATCAGCAAAAGGGGGTGGGGCTGATGATGTGACTGACCCAGATATTGGGTTATAGAAGGAAATGAAAGGGAAGGGGCTGTTTGCTCTCTTTTTTTTGCTCACACAGTGTTCAACTTTCAGACTTAAAGTCCTGAGAAGGGATAAGTACTGATACATACATACCTGATAAAACATAATAAAGGACATTCAGGATGTGTTTATTTTATTTGGACCACTGTCAACTTATAAATAAATGTGCAATCATTACAAATGACATCAAAATTCATTCACATTTATTTGGTGAATTAAAGTACATGTGAGTATAAACGTACTATAGAAACATCCCACAGACCTGACCTAGAGCATTATATTGTCTCACAGTTTACGTTCCAAAACATTACATTTCATTAAAGAGGAGTCAAATATTCAAGATAGAATTCAGTGAAATGATTCAATCGTTAAAGCTCCTCATTGCATTCGAGTGCATTAGAGTCACGCAAGGTCACAGCCCTCATCTTTACCTCTGAATCAAGCAGCAGGTGTTGGGGGTGGGGATCGGATGCATACTGCAGGGTGGTGAAGTGTCGCTTGCAGTGGTGTTTCGATTTTCCTGAAAGGTGAAGAAGAAGGTGATAAAACAGTATTCACACTTTCTGAGGGAAATTTTCAGTCTAAACCAAATGCTGCAAATGCTTTCTCTTACAAAAACACTGTAGTCAGTAGACGGAATGCATAGTTTTCAGTTATTCATGTGTTGGTTAGAAGAACACAGTAAGAACATCACAGGTTGCTGAGGTCTCTGTAAATGCTACTGTATAGATTTGTTCAGTTCCTCCTGCAGCTCGCCTGATTTACTTTCACTGATTATATAGACTAGATATAAGCTGATGGTAGCTGAAGCCTGGACTTGCTGAAGGAGAGCATTGGAAACAGTCCAGCTGGGATGCCAACACACTGGCCAACACACTGGCTGTGAAACTCACACAATTAGCTCTAATCTCACTCTCTCATGCCACACTTGCCATTTCTCACACTTTTTTTAATGACCCCTCATCACCTTCCAAAACAACCTCTGGAGGAATATGGTTACTGATAATTGTTCCTGCATCATCATTGCAATGATGCCTCTGCAATAATCACATTAGTGGATGTGCTATGTCACGTAAGACCAATGAAATAATTACTTGCTACAGTGGTGCTTGAAAGTTTGTGGACCCTAATTTTCTTCTTCTTCTAATTTGCATTTTTCCTGCGCAAAAAATGCTAAATTGTCCCCTGTGTGTGTGTGTGTGTGTGTGTGTGTGTGTGTGTGTGTGTGTGTGTGTGTGTGACTAGTAGACTAGTGCCCTGTCCGGGGGTTAATTTTGCCTTGGGCCTGATGACTCCATGTGGGCAATAGATCAACACCTTGACTTTAAGAAGCAAATAAGATAATGACTGACTAAAGTTTGACCTAAAACTTACGATTTGCTAACCAAATCAAACAAAAAAGACAAAATACTACATTTGGTCATTTACTTATTGAGGAAAATGATCAAATATTATAGATTGGGGTTAGAAGATCATTTGATGGTGAATTTAGAGTCTATCAAGTGTGAAGGTTATCCTTGTTTAAATGTAAAGAACCAGGATTTATAAAAGTCTGATCTTCACAATGTTTGTGTAAGTGGATCCAGGCATGATCATGCGTTTCTGAGGTACTCAGTAGAAGAGTTATTGGTGCTCATCAGGCTGGAAAAGCCATCTCTATCCACAGTCAGACAGATTATGTACAAATGGAGGCAGTTCAAGACCGTTATTACCCTCCCCAGGAGTGGTCAACCAACAAAGAAAACAAAGAGCAAAGCATGTAATGTTGTGGTGAATCATGCCTTAGAGACCAAGAGAACATAATTCATCTCATTTTCCCTGGATGGGACTAGACTCTTTTCTCCTCCATCACTCAAAGAAATGTCAACCAAGTGTGCTTATAATCTGATGGAGCAAAAATAACCGTTATTGTTCTCTTCAGATGATGTTGTGTTAAGGACAGTTTGAAAAAAATGTGACTACATGGCTCAGTAGCACTGTGTGATAGCAGGAGAGCTAGCTACTTGGCAGATCTGTTGAAATGACTGTCCAGAGTCCTAAGATCAGAGCAGATTTGCCAAACGCTGTTGCCACACTCTCCTTGGACCTTCACACTTCTGTCACTCTGAATTTGGCATGGTCATTGTTTTATTGTTACAATTGATGTAAATAAATACGATTTGAGTGTCCAGAGCATCCAAAGTATGATGCATCTGTACAGATCTGATTGTAGCTGGATTTCAAAACCCCTCCTAAAGGATTTCATATGGATTTGTTTTGTCCACACTAAAAATCAATGGGCACACCAAAAATCAGATTTGAGCCGGCAGTCTGAACTTAAGTGGTGTAGCTGTCTAAGTGCTAGCCTTATCACCCAGAGACTGCCAGGTCAATCGACAGTGATACTACAGCCCTGTCCTGCCAACAGTCCCAGAGAACAGCATTCAATTCCTTCACTCTGTCTGGGTGAGAAGGATGGCCTTCCTACTCCCAGTGTCATCCAGTGCATTTAACGGTTACATCTGTTAGTAATCTGATGTAACTACTGTTAGCTGATATGGCAGGTAGTGCTCTCCATACACATTCAGCTGCCCAATGATGTTACATCAGTGGCAGTTCAAGAAGATGCCATGGTTGGTTTCATGTACTAGCACATACTAACTTTCCCCTATCAGCTCTGGTGGCATTATGGTAGGAGGCTAAATTAATGAGAAAGTATTTCCAATCAATACAAATGATGGTTTCAAATTGTATTTTATAACAGCAATAAAGGTTTCAGGACTGCAAAGACGGGGAATCTGCAGAAGCACAATGAGTTATGTGCTTTTGAGTACAGTGTTTTGAGCGCATTCAAACCTTATCTTGGCACTCTGTCAACAAAATGAAAATGCCTGCAGAAAATAAGCACAACAGTATGCCCTCTGCCCCTCAATGCGCTATATTCACAGTCTAACCAGCAGACCAGCCTGAATGCTTGGCTTGGATCTGGGCTCTAACATCAGTCTCAGGAGGAAATGGCAGTGAGGCTCATTGGTAGTGCAAGTGCATCATAACGATGGGCCACGGCAGCCCCTACTATCCTCAGCTACAATCACCGTTTTCATCTCTCTTTGCAGTCAAGAACTGCTCCTACTTCAAACACTTCACGTCAGGGGAGGAAGCCGAAGTGTTCGAAGTCAAGACTCAAAAAGGTAAGTGGCCCTCAACTTCAACCTTCCCGTACGCCAGGAACCATATGGACACCGCACATCAAAGTGGTGAAATTTATCCCCCTCACACAGATACCACTTGGACTTGAGAAAATAAGGCTGAACTTAGAAGCACAGAAATGGGAACCTCTACCCAGAGCTGTCAGAGCAGTGGTTGACATAGAAACATGAAGATGTAGAAGAGCTGGAGCGCATACTAAAATGCTTCAAAGAGCTTTGCCAGAGGCAGGTTCAAAACCAGATCATATTAGACCCTCACATGTTTTGGCATGTGGGGGTAATAAAATCAATACATTCAAATGTAGTCATGGTCAAACATCTCCAGGAATGGACATTTGAGCTCATACTCGAGTGGCATATCTCTACAAGGTTATCTCCTTTACAGGGTCCATTTCATTTAACTTATAACCCGACATCTGCATTTCACAGGAACATGCTGTTTTTAGGCTTCATATCACAGGATCAGAGTAACCTACAGACATGATACACAAGACGTACCCTACCTAACCATAATTCAGCTCAGAAAACAGCTAAAATTCAATAATTTCCAACTGAATTAAATTCCAGTTTACATGCCAAAGGAGCCTTTAAGTGCATGTTTACTGATCAGCAGGGCAGGGGCTGCTCTCTTTTTTTGCCTACACAGTGTTCAAATTTCAGAATTAAAGACCTGAAAAGAGATAATATTGACATATACGTAAATAATTAAAATTAAACATAATTAAACATTCAGGATTTTATTTTTTTGGTTTATTATTAAAAATGTCCTTGCCAGTCTAGCCATTCTAGTCAAGAAATATTTGGGTAGCCTAGGATCTCTGGCAAGTATAAATACTTTTTTAATGTTTTGGTGGATAAAAGTAAAACTATGAAAACATCCAACAAAATAGGCCTGGGTTTCCAATGACTAAAAATCAATTTTTCTTTTATTAATACTATAAAAGATGGGATTTGTTTTGTTTAGTTTTTTGATTCTATTTGTTTTTGGAATGTCACATTTAGATCTTTGCTTACACATGTAAACCTACACACATGACCAACGTGGTCATAGTAAAGGTCTGTGTGCATGTAGTACAGCCATCTGCCAATGGTGCTGGCCCTAACATGATGACTCACTGAGGGTATCACTGCTCAATGAGTGTCACAATCATGGCTGCTGGATCACAAGAAGAAGGCCAACAGCAAGTTATGGTAATATCTGCACAACCATTATGGCATGCAAAATGACCATAAGTCATTAAGATTCGACCCCTCTCAAACTCTTCAAGGCATACTTGGATCAGAAAGGATGCTACCAACACAACTGCAGAAATCTGAATGGAAAGCACGCCAAACAGGACAACCTTATATAGTGTGTCCAGTACAGTGCTAAGATCTGTCCTTGCTTATGTCACATGCATGGACATGTGTAAAATTTTAACCATTTGTATGTCTCAGAATTTCAAACCTACCCACCAAGTTTCATTTCTGTCAGCTGATTACTTCTGGGTGCAACTATTTTTGATAACGATAGGAGTATTTCATATACAACAGTTTGGAATGCCAGAGCAGTCACATGTAACCATAATGCTAGAGCAGGATGGTCACACAAACCACACAACTATCTGAATGGCACTTCTGGGATGTGGCCCCTTTCACTTTCCCCTTCCGAAAAGTAAATGTCCTTAGAGTGCATGACATTAAATCTAATCAAGTCTGAGGGAAAAGTGTAAAGCAGTTCCTCCTTAGCAATGACCTCATGCCCTTCAGTGCAGAATTTCTCTATTTTTCTCCGTATTAATCCTCATTTTTTCCTCTAATTGGTCGCTATTTCCGGAAACGACCCTTTCCCCTCCTCCCAGCCACATACCCTTTTGACCTATATATTATCTGGGATGGTTCCATCAGGTCGACCGGGAGGCAGGGCGATCCAACCGCTAAGGAAAGTCTCCATCGCAGACACGAACAGAGTTATTCAAGCAGAGAGGATCTGCCTATTTCACGCTCCATGCTCCAGAGCAGACATTGAGTTAAAGAGGAAAAAGACTCTCCTTATCTCAATCTGACAACGTGCCGGACCTGAGACATGACATATTGTCAGGCACTTCACATTCCCTGTCCGATTTTCTAGAAGTGTCAATAGCTGCTCCAACAATCAATACGTCTATAGCCCATTACTAATTAATGACACATTAAACGCAACAGCAGTCTGGAGGTCAGACTGATTAGTGCTCTAATGTGAATTAGTGTCGTAATTGAAGCCATTCCCATGTAATGAAGCTTGGTCGGTACAGCAAAAATTGTGGAAATGAATTAAAGCTTGCAAATTAAAGCTGTAAGGGTTGGTATATCCAACAATAATATTTTGTCCTTATGTCCTTGTTTCTACACTCTCACTGTCCATTTTATCAGCTGCACTTACCATCCAGGAGGACTTACATATATATTTATATAATTACTGACTGTAGTTCATCTGTTTCTCTGCATACTTTGATATCCTCCATTCATCCTGTTTGATGTTTCACCCCACAGGACCACCACAGAGCAGGTATTATGTGGGTGGAGGGTCATTCTCAGCACTGCATTGACACTGAGATGGACACAGCAGTGCTGCTGGAGTGTTCAAATTCCTCAGAGTTACTGCCAAAATCCAGCCAACATCAATCTATGGGCAGCGTCTTTTGAGCACTGATGAAGGACTACTCATATATTATTGATAACTGGACACTGGACCACCACGTCTGTACTGAAGTACTGATAATAGTTTGATGGTGGTCATAATAGTAACAGTAGCAGACAATTAGGGTCTGTGTACATTTCTACATAGTTGGTGGTGGCGGGTGGGCAGATAATCAAAGTCCAGTGGCAGGCAGCTGGTCTGAAGGGTTGGAAGTGGAATCTGAGGAAAGCCTCTGAAGGGGCTGCAGAGGAGCCTGAGGTTAGTCTTCCATCAGTGTCAGTTTGGACTGATGGGCAGTCATTTACTCAGGAAAGTTCTTTTTCTTCTGACCCTTGAAACAGTTTCGGCCAAACCCTTATTTGACTGATTGTTTGATTTTTATACTGATAAAAGTAAGAAATCACATGTGAACGGGATCACGTGAATGATATCATAAACCTCAAAGTCAATACCACGATATATCTATTTATATAGCTATTATATCGCTATTTGGCACCTTTATTTTAAAATGTGTTTGAATGGAAACACCAGTAAGATATCAATCTAAATCTAACAACTATGACGTTCCTTTTCAGAGTACAACATCTCAGCAGCTGCTATTGCCATCTTCAGCCTGGCCTTCATGACCTTGGGCAGCCTGTGTCTCCTGGGAGCCTTTGGAAAGGGCAGAGACTACTTATTAAGGCCTGCTGGCATGTTCTTCGCTTTTGCAGGTGAGATCAGTGCTTTGACGGAAAAGTTTAAGCTTATCTCTTTGACATAATTCAGACATCAAAAATTCTACAACTACAGTTAGTAGCTATGCATGTGCCACCATCCATGTTTATGCACATCAGTACATCACAGTGTCAGAATCCTCATATGCAAGTCTATTTTACTCAACAACACTTGTTAAGATAACAAGATAAAATATAGGTCTCCGTCCACGCGATAAAGCAAAAACGATGTTAAAACAATGATGTGAGCATACCTGTCCAACAGGGGGTGCTATTCCCTTGAAAAGTTTGAGATCAAAAGTCTCAAAAACCAAGCGTAAAGCCTAACATAGACCTAAATACAGTGCAAATCTAAAGCACATTTTCTAACAACATAGACTTCCTCGCTGTGTTGTTCAAGCAGCAGGCCTCCATGACTCCATCTCACACAGAATCAAAACCTGATTTGTATCAGGGGGGGGGGAGCTTAAAACTGGAAATAAACACTACCATAGGGCTTTTTTTTTTAAAGTTGCCGTGGCGACGCCACTTTCTCTGAATCACCCACACACTTCTGATCAGGCAGAGAAGTGGAGTTGTGTAGCTTTCAGTGCAGGACGTTCTGTCATAATATAATGAAACAGAAAAACAATCTCTGATAGGCAACAGCAATGTGGAAGTTAACACTGTGATGTCAGCATTTCCAAAAAGCCATGTTTTGCACTAGAAACATTCATAAAAATCTGCACCCTGGAGAGCATCTTCAAAAACATTTAGATACCAGTCACATAAAAAAGCCTGTTCGTGTGGATAATAGGCCAAAAAAATGAAAACAGGTAAAAAAAATATCCAGAAATGTGGCTTTAGATATATCGAGAGTCTACACAGAGGTCATAGAGGACCTGGAGGTCAATGCTCGAATGCTCCTTTTTTTAGAACACACATTCTGCTTTATACACAAGAGAAATGATGGGCGTAACGTAACACACGCTGATCAATAACCTGGAAACCTAAGAAACCACAGCAAAAACCACTGCCTTTCATGAACCTCTGAATTCTCTCACCCACCCTTCAGGTCTCTGCATAGTCATTTCGGTGGAGGTCATGAGGCAATCCGTCAAGCGCATGATTGATAGTGACGAAACCATCTGGATCGAGTACTACTACTCGTGGTCCTTCGCCTGTGCCTGTGCAGCCTTCATCCTCCTCTTCCTCAGCGGCGTCAGCCTGCTCATCATCTCCATGCCTCACATGCCGCGGAACCCATGGGAGACATGCATGGATGCCGAACCCGAGCCCATGGACTAGCAGAGCGCCTAGTAAGAATGTACATCACAGACGACAGCGGTAACACAAGCAGGAGACAAGATGCAGTGATATGTCAGGAAAACGTCACTTAGACATAAGGGGTTTGTAACTGTCCACAGGTGTTTATACCATTGATTTTGTATTCTCTTATTCTGCTCTTTAAAAACAAAAAATAAAAGCATGGAGGTTAAATCTAATCTACATTATACACGGAGGCGTCGGTGTGTTAGTTACAGCTAGCTTTAACCTAAACTCAGCTATTTTATCAGAAAGGCCTGATGTAGGAGTGTTCTTTAGGATTTCCACAATAGCTCAGTGCAAAGGGACCAATATAGGACAACCACTGACCAGATACCGTGTGGGTGGTGCACTTATTTTCATAAGTCTGAGTCAAGTTTTGAGTCTCTGGGGTACACGTCTCTGTCGAGTCTCAAGTCCTTAGCAGATCATGTTAATGTAGTGTTATTATTAGCTGCAGACGCGGCATCATAATCAATCCAGTACTAAACTACTGGCAGGTTTGACATCTTTTTTAGAAATAAACCTTCAGAGAAGGACAGGAAGATGGTGAAATGCTTGGCTTACATAACAAGTATGCTAGAACATCCAGGTTAACTCTTAGAACCTGAGATCTGCACTTCTAGGCTTCATAAATCTGTGCCAACATGATCCGCATATAACAAAATACAACATTTGTTGTGAAGTCTGTAGGATGTCCTGAGATATGAAACCTAGAAAATGACATGAATTTTCCAATAATGTGACTATTTCAGTTGGATTTCTAATAAAACCTAGATCTAATCCAGACAGATTTCCACTGGTGAAAAGAACTGTTTCTATAGGTATTTTATCTTTCAGACTTCAGCTGACAATGGCAAACAGTAGAACCTGAGAATCAAACCTGCAATACTCTGATCATAGTGCAAGTGCAACAGGACCACTGAGCCACTTTTATTACGGACATGATACAACGGAATCTGACAGTCTCTCACACACTTCAACAGGCTTCCGTTCTCTCCCTCTTTGCCATGTGTGTGTGCCAGCTCCCTGGTCACTAATGACTAAAGCCTCCAACTCTATTTGTAAAGTGTCTGCGTTGTGAAGTGGAATTCAAACATGATTTTGAAGACACTTTAATCTCCCACAATGCACTGTTAATGTATAGTGAACATCGTAGTTCACTACCTGAGCTGAACATGGACCAGAGTCTCATTACTAAGCAACGCAGTGGAATAAACAGAGCTGACAACGCTTACTCATACTAAATACTGGCTGCTAAACCAGTGATGGATACAAGCCACTGGACGCTGTGAAGTTCTGATGTTTTCCCATAACATTCATTCATTTATGGGATGATTATGTTTGTAAGCAACATAATCAAATATCATTGCATTAACAGCAAAGTTAAACTGAACTTAAACAAGACCAGTGCTGACATGCATTACTGTTGAGGAAGTGTCTGAATTCCTGTGTTTCTTCCAGTCTTTAGTAATCAAAATAGTCTCTCACTATATAGAGCTATACTAATGAGGGAACAGGGATCCATTTCGGCCACAGCCACTCTTTTAAATTAAGCTGAAGTTGCTCCTTGTTTGAATTTTTCATTCCACTTTAAATGCTGCAACAATTACCTTGCGGCACACGGCTCTGCTTAGTTACCTTGATCATATAAATTATTATGATATTAAGTGCATCAGAAAATACAGTTTTTCCATGTGCATTTGAACAGTATAGCTACTTATTACAAACCTTGCTTCAGTTCAATGAAAACCTGACACTTTTTGCAGATTTGTCTCAGCAATAAAACAAACAGAAGCATTCGAACCAACAATGAAACGAGAGAAACAAGAAGACTGCTTCAACAGTAAATTCACGTCAATACTCCTAAAGCAATGCCTGCATAAAGAAACAAGTTTTATTCATTTGCTGCATTACGTTTCAAGGTGCTTATTGTTTTCTGGCTGAAATGTCGTATGTTTTTAGCCAGAGTGTCTTTGTCCCCAGTCCAGTATGATGCCAACATGGTAGTGGCCCAGCATCTGGTGATGGTATGAGTTAATCAGCTGGAGCTGCTGGGTTTATATTAGCCCTCAAGCCAACAGCAGCCAGGACCTGCCATGGCCACTGATCAAGGCCTGGAGTATGACTAACACACTATGGATGAGCTGTACTCTAAAGGGATCTGTAAATGTACAATGTCCACCACAAATAAACTGGTCAGTAGTTCTATGGTGGTCCCTGCCTGTATATGTAGGATATATTAACTGTGCAGCAATAGAGAGGCGACACTCAGTGAACCTGTCAGTCAACCTGTGCAGTAGGTGTTTCTGATAAAACAGCCAATGAGTGGAGTTACAAGCTGTATGTAACTGGCAACTTGCTCCACTTCTTATAGATAAAGATAAGCATTCCTCCCAGTCCTGCAAACTGTTTGGAATGTTTGGTTCAGGTTTGATACTTTAAGTAAGTATGCATTTCATTCTATATTTGCATAATTTCTTCTTTAATCATTTTGAGATTTTTAGCAGTTTGTAATTTTAGATTGTATTAAGGTGGCTCTGTATAGCTGTACCACCTTCTTACAGAGACATGCAACAGAAGCTACTGTAGAAATAGTTCTCCATAAGACTGCAAGACATCCTGTCTGAGGCCCAAGAGTCATGTTGAGGAGTAACTGTACATACAGTAATCAGCCATCATATTAAAATCACTGATAAGTGAAATGCATAAGATTGATTTATCCTAATATTGTCTCAAGTGTTGAGATTTACTTTAGGAAAATGGACAAGCATAAAGATCTGAGCGACGCAGGCGGGTCTCCTGGGGTTCCTGGTTTGCAGTGGTCAACACCCACCAAAAGTGTTGGGTGAACCTGCAACAGGGTACCCAAAGCTCATTGCTGCAATTCATGGAGGCCCCACCTCACAACTTGGAGGACTTCAAGGACCTGCTGCTAACATCTTGGTGACCACAGAATACCTACAAAGGTCTTTTAAAGCAGTGTTTCTCAAGCCTGGTCCTAGAAGCACCCCTACCCTGTACATGCTGGAGCTTCGCCTGCTCCCACACTTGACTCAAATATTAAGCTCATGATCAACTCCTTCAGGGCCTGCGTTAAGGCTAAAATATGGCCACATCATCACAGGTCAGTCACTGACATGAGGGTCACTACACAACATTAGATGTGAGTTTAATGTTATGGCTGATCTGTGTATACACACCATAATGAAATCTGTCTAGTTCCTAGGTTGAAGTCAATCATTTACCAGAACAAAATATTATCTGGTTTTTCTAGCAAGCCAGGTTTCATGCAAAAAAAGAAAACAAAAACAAAAACAAAACAAAACTTCATCTACTTTTCTCAGAAGCGGAGGGCTTGACACTGATGGAAAGTGCCATCATTCCCTGATTAAGAATGAAAAAAGACAGCTTGATTATCTCTCTCTATAGAGCAGCCAAGCTCACAACCCACCACAGATCAAAATTCCCGAGCATTAATGTCAGTTCTAAATCAAAAAGACTTCATTATTAAAGAAAATGTGCGTCTAACATTATCAGCAGGTACACATTTGGTCTGAGAAACACTGCCCATAAGTATTGTAATTTGCCTTTGCAAGCTGACAAACTGCTGCACAACACTGCCAAACAAGACTTTGGTAAAAATATTCAGTTTTTTATTTAAACGCCATCATTTTTGGCTCCAAGGCTCCAATTGTACTTGACTGAAACTTTGATACAGTACCCATATGTTCACTTAAGGAACGTTTTACTCTGTAAAACTGGCTTACAGTTTACATGTACTGGCTGGATGACAACACTTTGGGTTGAAAGTCAGGAAACTTGTGTTTTTGGAAACCATTCCTTTGAGTGACACATCCTAAAATGAGGAATGATGCATATAACAGTGCTCAACTAGATCAGATTGTGTTTCTACAAAAATCTACAAAATTCCCATCTCCTGAATGAGGACAGGATCGTTACCAACAGGCTACATTCACACCACAGGTACCGTATTTTCCAGACTGCTACCTTTTTTCCACGCTTTAAACCATGCGGCTTATAATGAGGTGCAGCTTTCTCTTCTTCTGTTACTTTCCAGATTTTTTTTTTTTAAACTTTGTGGGTGTGGCTTATATTCCAGTGCGGTTTATAGTCTGGAAAATATGGTAATACAATTTTCTCACAAAATAAAAAAATTTTGTTCATGCCATCTTTTTAAATGTGACCTACATATGAAATTCACCCTGAACAGTTCACTCTTGAAATGTTGAGCTGAATTGACGTAAAATTTAAATGAATTCTGATCTGACTGTTCCCGATCTGCAGCATATTGAAACATTCAAAACCACATATGAAAGAAGGTAAAATCGGAATTTCTTTCGTGACTACAGCTGCAAAACAAAAGATTGGATTTGGGCCACTTTTACCTTTGGTGTGAATTTAGCCACAAAGGCACATCAGACACCCATTAGCTGTATGCATGGAAAACCATTTCTTACTTTGCTGATCTGTACAAATAGAATTTGGTGAGCTGAGTGAAATCATTCTGAAAATATTCACAACATTAGCTACAACTTAACTCTCACCAATGCAACAAAGAGGTGGGTGGACTTTACCTACGTATGAGAAACGAGGCACACAGTATTCATCTCTTTTATTCCTTTATTCTTATGTACAGTTTGAGAAAAGTTTGTCTACAGCTATACAACTTTTTATAATATTTTTGTCCAAATCAGTTCACCACTCAGCTGCTGGCACAAGAAAACACCGATAATGATTAAGGAATTCATCATAAAAAAAAGCCAGCTTGGGGGGAAAAAAATCACTTCAACAAGTTTACTTCTGATAGTAGATGCAAAGAGAGCAGACATAATTAGAGGAAAAGAAAGACAGGCAGCTAAGTGGTCAACCAATTTATTGTGTTTTTAAAAATCTTTTTTGTTTTCATAAATTTTTTTGTGTTTTTTTCTTCAACGTTTTGGTATTTCTTGATATATATGCTGATTTCCGTTTGTAAAACCACAGATGTCAAACTGTAAAATAACCAACTAACTAAAGTAAGTAAAAAATAATAAAACGCAAATGTCTAACTATCCGACAAAATCAAAAGACATTTTTTTATTGTTGAGTTTTTTTTAGATTGTTATTCTATTTTTTTCATCATTTTCACTTTAACAGGTGTATATATTTCATATATATTCACTTATTTAAAATACGAGTAATACCCATTGCTACTATTTGAACTCCCTATGCTAAGGTCTTTTAACAGAGAGATGGGGTCGCTGTTCTTTTTGACCTGCTCAGGCAGTGGCCGGGGTTTTGGGGGGGCTCGAAGGGCGCTGGCGTAGGACATAGTGGGGGGCTTGGAGTGAGCAGGGGCCTGGGAGCCTCCTGGGCTGGTGTTGCCCCCTCCTCCGGGGTCTGGAGGCGTCTGCTTGCTGGGCATGAGAGGTGGGAACTGTCCATGGTGCTGGAGAGACGTGAGACTAGTGGGGTGGGGCGGCTGCTGCAGACATTCAGCCTGACTGTGCTCCTCCGCAGCGTTCATCGCCTTAGAAACTGAAAAAGGACCAACACACAGTGTTATGAGGTAATATTTAACTGTTCAGTCGATAATCGGAGAGTTTTAAAACACTGGATGAATCGGACACTATTCAACACTTCACAAACCCTTTAGCTCCAGACTGGTAAAATGCTTTGAACAGGTTCTTTTGGCCGTTATCATGACAGACATTACACTTAAATACCAAGAGCTACTGAACTGCTCTATCCTCCATAAGGGTGAGCACCTGAATCTAAGGTCTGCCACAGTTGAAGGGGTCTGTGAGGGGACATCTGAGGTTGGTCTGTTATCTAGAGCAGTGGTTTGCAATCCAGGTCCTGCAGCACCACTGCTCTGTATATTTTAGTGTTTCCTCTAATTCCAGCACATCTGATCTGATACGCCATTACTGAGGCAAACTGGCTGTTGTACAACAGGAAAACTCTGAAACAAGCAAGGCAGTAGAACTAGAGGCATAATATTATTATTATTATTATTATTATTATTTTTATTATTATTATTATTATTATTATTATTATTACTGGACATCCTCCTCAAAGCAGTAGTAGTAATAATAATAATAATAATAATAATAATAATAATAATAATAATAATAAAAAAAGGCTCAAAACCAGACTTCACTCGCACTAATTCACCTGAAATGTCCCTGTGAGGGACGAGGTGGCTCGCTCCATTGCATGGAATGTTGTGGAGAGGAGCAGGGCCCGGATTTGGGCAAGGGCCGCTGGTGCCGGGCCACAGGTCTGCTGGGGGGTATCTGTAGGAGGGCGTGGGGTGGTCCTGAGGGTCCTTACACTGGACCACACTCTCAGGGTATGGTTGAGGAGAGCTGGAAGAGATACGTCTCTGGTACAGTGGCCGACCTGGCCCACGTGGTTCATACTAAACAGGAGAACAACAAGCAAGCAAAGGTTAGTCTTTTTCCCCCCCAAGAGCTCATGATATGCCAAAAAATGAATCACTAATAAAAGGTAAAATGGCAAAATGTCTGACTCATTCTTTTTGGTCCAATCCACTACCAAGAACAGTCGTCACTACCAGTAGCTCATCACTCATTAACCATTCTAAGCCACTCAACGTAAACAATGATCTGTAACTGAGCAGGTAAATGATGCTCTAAAAATATAACAGTGACTATAATTTATCTTTAAAGCTTTAATGTTGTAATCTCACAGCAAACAGATTACTCAATATAGTGTAATCATTTAAATAATACACTACGTGGACAAAAGTATTGGGACACCAACCTATTCACTATTTCTTCTGAAATCAAGGGTATTATGAAAAAAAAAATTCCAACTTTTATAGGAGTATCTGTCTCTACAAAGGAAGGATCTGTACTAGAATTTGGAATACTAGTACGTGTTGGATGACCTCATCACCTCATCCCAAAAGTACTGGATTGAGTATAATCATTCCAGAAGGTACATTTCCATGACTCACCGCTTAGTGCTACGGGGGGCTTTATACCCCTCTAACCCTGACCTGGCATCAGGCATGGTGTCAATAGTTCTATGTGTAAATGCTCTATTGACAATACAATACAATACAAGAATCAGCAAGCTGTGTGTGCATTTGCACAACTGTCAGCAATGGGTGCAACTTAAAGTAGTTGACTGCATTCATTAAAAGGGTTATCATCTTCAAACATTTGGACATATAGGAGCAGTGACATTAAGGTGTTATCCAATATTGCTCGCAAAATCAGACATCGCTGCATTCTTCGTTTTTCCATTAGAGATCCATATAATAACAAAGTCAGAAGTATTTAACTGCTCCATGTATGATTCCTGGTTATTCATATAAATGTTAGTAGAGCTAACCTCTAGACTAACAAGAATTTTGACCCTGTTATATTTAATGAGTACATAGCAATGACAATTTCTTCATTCAAAGTACTCTGGAATTTTGCAGGTGCTTTACGGAATCATTGTGAATAATAAACACCTTTTGCATAAGTTGTATTAGCTCTGTATTTTTTCCAAAATAGCAGTACAGTGTTTGAGCATGGAACTATTACATAACTGCTGCTGTGAAGTTATCTTTTCTTCACTGTAGACAAAGTGGCATTGTGCCATCTAAACCCACTACAGACACTGAAATCAGCCTCACCTCTTCTACACTGTGCAGGGTACTCTGTTGGGCCTGGAGCTGATGCTGATGCTGCTGCTGTTGTTTCTGCTGCTGGTGCTGCAGCTGCCCAAGAGGGCCCTGCTCCTGCCGGGGGCCCATCGACTGCAGGCCAAAGGGTAGAGGTGGGCCCAGCACCTGGCTCTGCTGCAGGCCAGCATGGGGCCAGTGGGCTTCAGGGAGTAGGTACTTGAAAGGCAGGGGGCCGGCTGTGTGCTCAGGGGGCAGGGAGAATGCGGCCTGGTTGAAGGCCTGATGCTGATGGAAGGGCTGCATGGTAGAGGGGAGATCACGGCTGGTTTCTGGATAAGGGAAGGCCCCTGGGGCCGGGGCGTGGTTGTGAGTGTTGGAGGGGGCAGAGGAGGGTGAGGGCAGTTCTCCTGGGCTACGGGGCTGCTGGACCTGCCTGTATTGTAGCAGGCGGGACTGAGGGGGTGGCATGTCTGCAGCTTCCCGCTGCTCAAACGGCTCCTGAGGGAGCATCTCTCGGAGCAATCCAGGATACCTTCGGACACACAGAGAGAAGCGTGAGCATCAGAAATGAAATGAAAGTGGGAAAAAATCTGCAGAGATTGCATCAGGAAAATCTTCTTTACCAATTATCTACAAATCAGAAACATTTCAACTTCTGAAGTGTGAATCTACTGACAATTAATTTACTCTTTAACTCAAACTACATCCAAAGTCTTGAGACACAGAGAAAGAAGCTCTGAAGCGCTAACTGACCTAGGCATGGGTCGTGGATCATCCTCAGCAGTGGGGCCCAGGCCCCAGTTGGCCCGGAGCAGCTGCTGTGGGAGTCTTAGGCCTGGCTGGCCGAGATGAGCTAGCTGTTGGGCCAGTGGGAATGGAGGCCCAGCACCCTGCAGGAAGGGGCCAGGCTCATTCCACTGGCTGAGCCGTGGCACCTGCTGCTGCTGCTGGGGACCCAGAGTATCTATGCCTGGGCAGCTCTGGCCATCTGAAAACAACACCACAGCTTTCAGAATGAGCTAGGATGGAATGCAAGTGGTTGACAGCACAGTAAAATAAGCAGAACATGGAACATTTATCAAGCACATTTGCATGGTTACATTCAAATAGATACATAATGCAATGCTGACGAGCACTAAGAACCGTGACAAGCCAAAATCAGAACAGGTAAACAAGAGTCCCGACATACCCAGAGTATCTCCTAGAAGTGAGTCCAGACTCTCCTCCCCAAAGCTGTTGAGGCGCATGGGCTGCTGATGTGGCTGGGGTTGGGGCTGTGGCTGGGGGGGTAGGCCTCTCACGACACTCTTCAGCTCCTCAGGCACTCCCCCTACCAGGCTATCCCCTCCATCCAGCCCGTCCAGCCCAGGTGACTGCAAGCTACGCTGGCCCAGTGGGTGGCCACTGAAAAAGGAAGGGGGAAAAGCAGCGGGTTGTGGGTGCATAGGCCCCGGGTGCTGAGCTTGCATGCGGAGAGGGGGTCTGGGGATGCCGTACTGTTGCGGAAGGGGGCCACCAGCAGGATGGGGAGCAAAGCCCGGGTGGGGTGGGGCCAAGTGGAAGTTTAGCGAGCGCGGGGGTGGCGGGTCCTTACGTAGGAGGCGGCTGGCGGAAAAGCCCATGCTAGCCTGGGTCTCGGGGCTTTTGTTCTGAACCGGCTCTGCCTCTCCCTGAGGAAAAGAGCACAACACTCAGAAGCAGTAAGAAAGAACTCACGACAATGTACACTGTTTGTAATATCAGCACCGTGTTGCTGTAAAACATACTGAGACTCTGCCTGGGGAAGAAGGCTCCCCTGATTACACACACAAATCATTTCGGTCATAATTGCAGTTAAGTGTTTCTTAAAAAGAGCTGTGATTATGGCACTGCCAAGGTCTCAAGATTGGTAAAGTCAGAAAGGTACAAGTAATAGCACTGTAAGTTACATCTCTCACACACACACACACACACACACACACACACACACACACACACACACACACACACACACACACACACACACACACACAAATTGACTATTTCAGGTAGGTAAACCTTTAGGATTAAAAAATAGAATTTTTAATTCATCATTTCAATGATATGACATCAGTCTGCAGCCATTTAAATAATAAGAGCATGGTCTGGCCACTATTATGGGGGAAATACAAAGAAAAAAAAATCACACATTTTCACACTGAGATAACTAGTCTCAGCTGGAGCTAATAAAGCTGTGCTTTACAACACAGCTGCTGCCTCATAGCACAGCAGCACTGTGGCACTTTGCCACAGAGGCAAACAGTGAAGTGAACGATAACCTATTACCATCTCTCCTCCAAAACAAACTGGACTATGTTAGCTGCCTGAAACTGGAGCTAAAAACACATCAGAAGGGAACACACCAGCTTACTCAGTTTCACCAGTAAGACTCAAGAAAGCCAATTAAGGCAAGTGAGCTGGGGTGGGTTAAAATTTTTTTACCCATCTTCTCTTCAGCTTGCTAACAGCACATTGTGCCAAGAAGGGGCAACAAGAGAAAAGCAGCACTATCCGGTAACACTTAGAAAAGGCTAACAAAACTAAAAAAAGGTCCTGTGAGCCACTGCGGTGGCATAAACCAGCCAATAAAATCACAGATTTCTGTTTATTTTTCCACAGGCTTTCCATAAAAGAAAAATGGGGCAAAATAACAGGGTTGTACACAGGCTTGTTAAACATCTAATCTTTTTTTTGCCCACAATTTATACATCAAAACCAACTCCATTCTTGGGCACATTTGATTTCATCATTTCAATATCCACACATGACTGTTTATGTACATAATGTGGGTACTCAAGTACTCAGTGGACAGCCACGCTACCAGCTCATGCACCAAATTAAAATACTGCATGCTGTAAAAATGAAAAAATGTAAGTTCACATTTTAATGATAAAATGTGCAGAGAAGAAAAAACAAAAAAACAAAAAACAAAAACAGAACAGATTTTCTCCACGTACAAATCTAAAGGGAGGGATAGACAGTTACCTGTTTCTCTTTCAGCTCAGGGGCTTTTCTTTCAGGTGTCAGCAGTCTGCCATGCTCCACTTTTCCATTAACGTCAACCTTCCCTGTGATGAGCACAGCACATCAGTACATTAGAGCCACAAACCAGAGTGCCATGCAAATAGCACCATGTGAAAGCTCCCCTCCACATCCACTCTGCTTTCAGACTTGGGAGGACATGCTACCAAATTAATCAAAAAGCACCCCCCCCCACACACGCACACACACACACAAACACAAACGCAACAAATCACCACAACATTCCGAAGAGCACAGCTGCATTTCAAAGATCTTTCCGGCTGCAGCCTGGCATTTTCATGTTCAATGCAAGACTTTGTGGAACAAGCAATTAAAATAAACATTTACATTTACTTCTGGTCTAAAAGCTCTTCACTCTTCTTGAGTAAAAACCTGAGGGGAGAGTAAAGCTTGCCAAAACACTGTTGTCAAACCAACAGACCTTTATGGTGTGGAATAGCCTACACTCTGCAGATTTTTAGATATTTTAAGCAGACTACAGCTTCATGGGCTGAAAGCTCACTCAGAGAGAGCACCTTATGTAAGCCACATTATTACACCCCCTTCAACATGCATCCACAGCTCACAGCACACACGCTCATTTACACCAAGTATCTACAAACTCTGGTGATGGGCAATTTGGGCAGAGTGTGTAGTGTATTCCTCCGCCTCTTTCTTTTTCATGTCTGGCACCTAAAAAAAAGTCATACTGTAAAATGTGCTCTAAAACACAGCTCCAGCTGAGATAACCCTACCATTACCACTGGGCTCCTGTAGAAGCTCCTTATCAGCAGCAAGTGGTTGGGCGAGGCCGAGTGGAGAGGGCTGACTCAAGCCATAGAGAACTGGAGACGCCCGACTGGCTGCTGGACGCAGGTTCAGGTTGTAGGCTGCCATTGCTGCTGGGTGGCTCATGATACGGGGGTCCATAGCAAAACGGTTCTGGTAGCCTGCCCATGGTAACTGGGTGAGGACACAAGAGAAGACCACTGGTAAGAAAATAACTGATTGCAGATGTTTGGACACCACCCACCATTTTTTTGTATTTATCTACCAAAATAGTTGTCTCAGGTGTATTCTGAGATGGTTTAGAGTGGCGTTTCTCTCCTTGGTCCTGTAGGCACCCCTACCCTACTCTCACCCCGCAGATTCAACTAATCAGCTCATTAACACGCCCGTCAAGAGCTGCATGGGGTGTGCTAAAGCTAAAATGTGCAGGACGGGGTGCCTCTAGGACCAGGGTTGAGAACTCTGTTTTAGATCACTTCAGATATGATGTTTCCTTTGCGGTTTCTATAGTGTGCCAGGTGGTTGCTAGGTGTTTGCCTTAACAGATGGTTAATGGGTTGCTAGTTCACTAGCATGAAAACAGGAGCGGTGGACAAAACAGCACTTCTCAAAGACCTTGTGGAGTTCTCCAGAACAGTGTTACTGTAGAGAAACAACCAAGCAGGCTAAACTGGTATACTGGAGTGGGAAAACAAGCTGTTTAGCACTCACTGGTAGCGGCATGGGCATGACCATGTTTCCACCGTAAACCGCGGGCACATAGAGGATGCTGGCTCCTGTGTGGGGATCGATGCGCTGCACAGGGCTGGGGGACTTGCCAGCCGCCGGTGGTGGTGCTCCTCCAGGTGGTGTGAAGGCTTGGATGGGATTCCCCATCAATACAGCACTGCTGGGCTGAACTGCAGACATACAGAACGAGGGAGAAAATGAAAAGGCTCAGTCAGCAAACACATAGCGCTTCAGACAAGTTAGTAACAAGAGCATTCCGGTAATGGCTGCAGCTGTTATTTGACAGGAGCACATGAGTATAAGGAGTGTGAACAGTCTCCATTTGTATCGTGTCACTGACTTGGGCTGTTACTAGAAAAGAGCCCAAACAGTTTTACAATGGCTGTTTTTCTGTAATCAGCCTCAATTCTTCATAGCAACTTTCACAAGATGTCTGACAATCCTTTGAGGATCTGGTCCATGTTGACATGAGTGCTTCACACATTGTTTGTCAAACGCCATTTCATTCTGGAATTCTACCATTACTCAATTCAAATCGGATACAGGACTAACTAGGAAAGCTAAAGCACAGAACTCACTGTCAAGTTTACAGTAAGGCCACGTGACATGGTTCTGGGCCATGAAGGGATGCATGCGGTCAGCAACAATACTCACAGAATAGTATTAAACATTTTCCAAGTCATTATACCACCTTCTTCAGCCTGCAGACGTGGTCTATAAATCCAAGCAGTTGGTGCCAAATTCTGACCTTATTATGTGTGTGCTTCTGCAGAAATAGAGATTACGTCTTCTGTTTGTAAACTGTCTAGTTCCTGGCTGACAGGAACCTGTTAATCTTCTGCTTTTGTAGCAAATGCACCTCAAGGTGGAACATGTTGTGCAAATGTCTGTCCAGATGCATGTATGAAGCTCTGGTTAAATGGATGCATCAGGTGATTGTGAGGATGACAAGTAATAAAAATAAATTAAAAATAAAGCAACCTGACTACCTTCATATTCATATTCATGTTATGTGTATGTGTATGTGTGTGTGTGTGTACATAAGTATTCCCAGCCTTTGAAATGAAACTGAAAATTGAGCTGAGGTGCATCTTGTTTCCACTGATCATCCTTCAGATCTTTCTACACCTTGATTGGACACCTGTGGTAAATTCAATTGATTGGACATGATTTGGTTCACACCTGTTAAGATAAGGTCACATCTTAGACCTGTCAGAGCATAAACCAAGCCATGAGGTCAAAGAAATTGTCTGTAGACCACTGAGACAGGACTGTATTGAGACACAGATCTGGGGAAGTGTGTAGAAGGCAAACTGGGTGATCGTGGTATAAGGGCCTTAGGTAGATGAACAAGAACCCAGTGGTCACTCTGTCAGAGCTCCAATGTTGCTTTGTGGAGAGAGGAGAACCTTCCAGAAGGACAACAATTTCTGCAGCACTCCACCAATCAGGCATGTATGGTAGCATGGGCAGACAGAATCCACTACTCAGTAAAAGGCAAATGGCAGCCTGTCTGGAGTTTGTCAAAAGCCACCTAAAGGACTCACAGACCATGAGAAACAAAACATTAAACTGAAGGAAAGCAGTCACTGCTCATCATCCAATACCATTCTAACAGTGCATCATGGTGGTGGCAGCATCATGCAGTGGAGATGTTTTTCTGCAGTAGAAACTGGGAGCCTAGTCAGGGTCAAGGGAAAGGTGACTGCAGGGATGTGCAGAGACATTTTTGATGCTCCAGAGCGCTCTGGACCTCAGACTGGGATGAAGGTTTATCTTCCAACAGGACAACGATTCTAAGCACACAGCCAAGTAAACAAAGGAGTGGCATCTGGACAACTCTGTGGATGTCCTTGAGTGGCCCAGCCAAAGCCCAGACATGAACTAGATTTAACATCTCTGGAGAGATCTAAAAATGGCTGTGCACTGATGCTCCCCATCCAATCTGATGGAGCTTGAGGTGTTCTGCATAGAAGAAATGGAGAACTTCCCAAAACAGGTGCCAAACCTGTAGCATCATACTTCAAAAGTCTTGAGGCTGTAATTGCAGCCAAAGGTGCTTCAACAAAGTATTGAGCCAAGGATGTGAATAATTATGCACATTATATTTTTGTTTTATATTTGTTTTTATAGATTTGTTGATTTCAAACAAACGTTCCTCACTTTGTCATCATGGGGGTATTCCGTAAAGAATTCTGAATCCAATTTGGAACAAGGCTGTATCAACAAAACGTGCAAAACGTGAAGAGCTGTAAATATTTCCGAGATAAACTATGTTTAAATGTTTGGACACTCCTAATAAATGCCTTTAGCTACACTGCTACAGTCATTGCTGACACAGATGTGCAAATCCACACACACACACAGCTTGTCTAGTCCCTGTTGATAGGAATTAATTAGATAACAGGACTCTCTGGAGAACATAACCATGAACCTAATAGGACCATGCCTAATGGCAGACATGGGCTAGAGGGGAAAAGCATTCCAGCTGTGGAGCAGTGGAACCGTGCTTTCTGGAATGATGGTGATCCATCCAGAACTTTTGGAATGATATGGAAGGAGATCATCCAATATCCTGACTTTAATTACACTCTTGTTGCTGAATACAATCAAATTCTCACAGCAGTGTGGAGAGTGTCTTCCCCGGACAGCAGGGTCAGTTACTCCAACAAAAGCAGCAGAAGCTCTTTAATGCCCTTGCTTTTAGAAGCAACAATGAATCAATAGGTGCCCATATAGTGTATTGTTCTGCTCACTGTACTGTACAGAGTGGTTATCTGGATTACTGGAGCCCTTCTGTCGGCTCTAACCAGTCTGGCCAACCACGTTTGACCATTTTCATCAATAAGGAGTGAATGAGAGAGAATTTCCTCAATCTAATGGTTGATGTTAACATTACCTGAAGCTACTAACCCATACACCTTGCACTGCTCCACAAGACTGGCTGATTAGATAACTGCATGATTGAGTAGGAGTACAGTGTTCCTTATATACTGTGCTTGGTGAATACATAAGCACACAGATGTGTGTACACACTCACACACACACACAAATTCACCCACAAGCTTTTTTTACTCCAACACACACCAATCCAGGGGAGTAATTCTGAGCAAATTGAAGCTGGTGCCACATAATGAGGCAGGGCTTGTGTTTTGATTGGAAGAAGAGTAGGGCTGGGAGGAAGCTGGATCCACTTCACTGAGCGCAACAATCTTTTACTCCCCTGGCCTGAGTCACCTCCAAACAGCTTCTCTCCCTCTTTTTCTGCATCGGTGATCACACGAGCAGCGATCTACTAACTAATGGCCTCTATTCAGAGCAATGGTACTTGCTAATGCACACAGATGATATGCCCCACACACCCCTATCAGACAGCACCAGCAGGAGAAAACACTCCCCTGACCCAGCTGCTAATACCTTTCGTGACCTTGTACAAAAAGCACTGCTGTGGACACTCTGAAGTACACTTTCTCCAAATCATTCACTGCCACAAGAGCCATAAACCTACGGACTCTCCAAACATGGCACTGTAATGATCACAAAAGCCACATCGACACTGACTGCGAAAGGGAGGCCTGGAGAAACCAGAAATGAAGTGTTAATGCCCTAGCTGAGGAAAGCAGTGTCACTAAGCAACAACTAACATGACGTCTTGACGGTCTTTGCTCACTTGGGACCTTATTCACAAAAGCTTTCCTTAAGACTAGCTCATAAAAATAGGTCTTATTCACCAACACCTTCCCAGGAATATTCTAAAAACTAGTTCTTGGGAAAAATCCCACTTTAATTCAAAATCATTGAATCCAAGTAAAAAATAAATAAATCAGTATTTAAAATAAATAAATTAATTGTCAACACTGGGTCAACACTGGGTCCGACATACAGAGACCACTTTTACACAGAATTAAAGACTAGACATGTATACTTTTAGCAGTGCAGCTTTACTACTAGTATTTGTGTGGTACATGGGGGAGTTGTTTCAAGTCTCAGTATTTAGCAAATAAAAGATAAAAAGAAATCGACATAAAAAGGTGAGTTTAGTTTTGATGAGGTCCATTAGGCTTTCTAGTTATAAACAGGTGGGCTAGGTGGAGAACCCCTGGTCTAAGGTGTTGACACTATTAGCGCATTTGAATCCAGCTTCTTTGCCATCATCTGCAGGAGTCAAAGAGTACATTTTGCCATGTTCTATCTGAGAACACAGATGCCATTCTCTGCCCATCCCACTGTGACGCTGACCGGCACATGCATCTGTAGAAAAGAGGCGGTGGACGATTTCAAATATAGTAAAGTAGGTATGTGCTTGACCTCACCCTCCATGTGCCAGTAGCATTGAAAGTAACAGTCTCGGTGAGTGGGTGGGTTAATTGGCACAACTAGCAACTAGGAGAAAAAGGGGTTAAATTCCACAAATAAATTACTTATGTAATGATGTGTTTTTAAACTGCAGAAATATCAAATTATTATTACAATTATTTTCCTCTTCGGACTGACAGGGGAACGAGTCCCAGCATTCTTAAATGCAATCCTCCAAAAACTACCTCAATAAAAGCTGTGTTTTTTGCCACACAAGAACAGCAGCACAACATCAGGTCGCCGTCACTGCTCAAAGCCTCTATTATCAGAGCATGCAGCACCAACAAAGGCATGAACTGCAGCTGGGTCAATACGTCCAGGCATTACAGAATGAGAGGTCAGTGAGAGACTTACCAAAGCCTTCAGGGGGGAAGTGCTCTGCGTGATTGGCAAGCTGTCCTTTCGCCTAAGGAGAGAAGAACAGGAGGGATTGAGTTAAGGAGTGAAGGGAAGGAAAAAACACAAACATGTCCAGCATCTGTCACAGCAGAGGGCTTCAAGCTACATAGGCGAGAGGAGGGAAGGGGGGCCGGGTGTCTTGCCTATCTAGCCTGTTGAAAACACTGAAGAGACCACACAGCTGAGATGTCCTTCAGTATGACAACTTATGGTATAAGAACCATCAAACTTGGTTTGCCTGGTTTCTCAATGTCATAATGTCCTGTGTTAGACAGCCTTTTAGATGTTTAAACTAACCCAGCTATAAATGATTAGCCAGTATGAGCGTGCCTATAAGACAGTTAAATTAACCCATTCATAAATGATCACTCAATGTAAGCCTGCCTGCAAGGCAGTTAAATTAACCCATTCATAAATGATGAGCCAGTATTAGTCTGCCTGCGAGGCAGGTAAATCAATCAATTCATAAATTATAAACAAGTTTTAGCCTGTTTGCTCATTAGTGAAAATGAAGTGTTGATCATAATTGATCACTCACCCTTAACCAGTCTTTTTATTTATCCAAATTCATAAATGTTCAGCCATGATTATCCTGCCTATACAGCACTAAAACCAACATACATAAATGATCAGATTCTCTCATTCATAAATGAGAGCAACTTTCATTCATAATGCTTTACTATACCATCACACAAATTCCCACCTTGTGCTTTAAGGCGTAATAAGCGAGGACATGAGGACAAACTGGTTATTTCCAGTGCTGACCTCTACCTCTACATGATGACAGGACAACAACAATTTAACACACCGGTAGCACCAGCTTCGTTCCTTACGGAAGGTTAAACCTCATCTTGTCTAGAGTCAGAGAGTGGAGAGATGGGGGTGAAGAAAGGAGTCAGAGGTTATACACAAACCTCAAAAAAGAAAGCGACATGATGACAAGCAGCACCGTGCGTGTGGAGGCTCATTCACTGGCTTAAATGCCCAACAATCCTTTCCTTTGCAGTGTAATTGCACCAGAGGTATCAAACTGCCTCCAGCTCCTTTCCTTTTGCGGTGCTGGCAACGACTTCCCAAATCAGAGCCCATTGATGTAATCCTGCAGGAAGGCATGCCTTTTCACAACAGATCAATGTCATTTGTTTGCATACAGAATGACAAGCCAATGGCATCAGCGGGCGATTCAGCGCTTGCGCTGGTCTGAGAGTCCCAGAGGCTGAGCACTGCCGTTCAGGGGTCAGCTCAATTGTCGTTAAAGCCACTCAGGGACTTGCTGTTTGCAGATTACAGCACTTGTAATTTCAATAGCACATGATGAGTACTACGTGCCATCACCCTGCTTTCTACAAGAACATTTAAATTAAGGGGGGGGGGGTTGTGCATGTATGTGCACATATATTTAGATGTACATGTTCACACATGGTTTATTTATCAAGGGATGAAACAAAAGACTGTTTAGAATGATCTCCAGCAGAACAAGAGGGCTAATTCACAGAATAACCAATGCATGTTCAAAGGCCACTCTGAACACTGTCGCTGTAGAGAGCTGCGTCTATGTTGGGACAATGGAGCCTGTTTCAGAGGGTTATTAATACAGTAGTTGTCCGTTATACCCACCCCCCACCTTACCATTCATGCTTTTTATGTAGAAAAGTTGCTTTGGCTTTCAAACTGCACTGTCTCCATAGCAACAGAGCACATTAATCATGGAATCAAATCACCTCAAATAGAAAGGTGGCCTTTTCCACTCCTGTGTGGTAGGACTGGGAAAGCACATCAAGGTTCAAGCTTTTAGGGAGCTCTCAGAAGGGATAACTGTCAGCAGATCCAGTAAAAACAAAATGAAAAACAACAAACAAGAGGACAGTTCTGTTGTGCTGTGACTTGCGTACAAAACCGCAACAACACGGTCACACATGCTTATTAAAGTGACGGTTTAATAAGCATGTCTGAATGTAACTGAGATGATCACAAACAACAAATTTCCTGAAGGCGACGCAGAATGGTTGCATAACTTCCAGGCAGTGGCTAGGAAGCTGATAGGCTGTTACTAAATGAAACAACATTGCTACAAAGTGGTTGCTAGGGTGCTACAAAGTAGTTTCTAGGGTGCTGCTATGTACTTGCTATGGTATCCCAGGAGGTCAGTTGGTAGTTGGATTTGTTGAATGCATGCTATGGTGTTGCTATATTGGTGATATGGTTTTGCCAAGTGCTTGCTATTTTATGGGTTCAATAGTGTTACTTATGTGTTACAATAGTGTTTTAATGCTCCAATTGTTACTTTGGTATCCATGGTGGTTGATATGTTGTCCTATGTGCTTGGGGTGTTACCATGTGGTTGACTGTGTGTTACTAGTGTATTTGTATCACCAGCCATAAAAGGGGTCCACATTTGCTGCCATGAGCAAAAATTCCATGAAAAAACAGCTGCTGTTCAATAACTATGTCCAATAAAAAGCTGAATACAAACCTGAATTACACCAGTATGGCGTTGGCATGGTGATGATACCCTAAAGTCAACATACTAGAACACCTACTTATTCACTGTTCCTTCCAAAATCAATGGTTTTAAAAAATTAGTTTATCCTGCTTTAACCTGTTTCTACTGTCCAGGGAAGGCATTCTACAAGATTTTGGAGCATTAGTGTGAGGATTTGATTGCACTCAGCCACAAGAGCTAGTGAATGTACTGAAGTACCTAAAGGAGCACCGTCATTCCAGAGAACACTGTAAAGATCATCAGGCACTGAGCTGTGGTGCAGTCCTCTGGCCCATGCCTGGCATTAGGCATGGAGCCAATAGGTTCATGTGCTCCATGGGAGTCCTATTTGATTGGTAGAACTTCTCTACAGGGACTAATGGAGCTGTATGTACATTTGCACAGAGGACACAATTTAAAGTAGCTGAATGCACTCAGAAGAAATGTCCACAAAATCTGCGAAAACTGCAAGATAAGTTAGTCTAAGACTGTAATATTGGATGATACAGTAGTACAGTGCTTTGCAATGTGTAATCATAAATAATGAGCAGCACTGGACAGAAAATTATTTAGTTTGACGCATATTCTACTAAGCTGCACCTTCAATAGTCTTTAAATCAAATAATTTCTCAAAGTGGTGGTGTTTTTGATGTGCTTCAAAATAATACAACAAGAAGCTCCACAAATGGCCTCACCTGGAGATTCTGTGTTCCGCGTGTTAATGGACAAGTCTACTTTCATCAAAGGAGAGGAGTTCACCAGTAAAGGAAGAAAGGAAGGTTTTTAAAAAAAAAAACCAAACAAAAAAAAAAAAAACCTGAAAAAGTGAGTATGAGTGAACAAAGGACTGGAAGAGAGTGAGAGAGAGAACAGGCAGAGTCAAAGAGGGAAAGAGAAAAGGATAGGGAGGCAGATGGAGACAGATAGAGAGGGAGGGATGTCTCCTCAGTCATCTTCTCTGGCATGTTTACCTCCCTCCCGCTAAGGGAGCAGGATTGATTGGCGTATTATTCGAGGGCTCGCTCCTGCACGCTTGTGCTCAGACGGATGCTCCCTGCCGTCCAGCCGAGCTCCGCTGCTTTTATTAATGTCACAAGACAGAGCGTGAGCATGGCTCCTCTCTCATCAGCATCTGCCTGTGATCAGCAGGCCATGCTGCTGCTGCTGCTGCTGCTGCTGATGTCCAGTAATACCTGCTACCTTGCATACACATCCAGGGTGGCCAATACGTTATTACACTACTAAGATGAAATGGTGGTGTGGTGTTTAACATGCCATAGAAATAGGGCAGTGTACCAGATAGAACCTGGTGACATGATATGCATCACGATATAAATATAGAGTATTTGTGATTTAATTAAAAAAAAAAAAAAAAAAATGTCAGGAAATCTTTCACCAAACCAAAACAATCACATCCATAAATCCTGAGGAAACAGAAGTTTACTTGTCATACAGTGGAACAGTGGGATCTGAATACAACACTTAGCTACAATCCGGTTTAAGCACAACATAAAATAAACCACTGTCTGCCACCAATCTCTGCACGTTAACTATTCATGACAATCAAAAGTGTGTTTATAGGAACAGACAAAGGACTGCAACATATAATGCTGCAATACTTCCATATATCAATATTCTCTTAGGCCCTACATAGAGTTACTAGGTATTTTACAGTCTTTGATTTATAAGCAGTAAGTGTGTGATTCTGGCTAGGCTGAAAATGCTCAGATGTGGTTTAACAAGTCTTTTTACAACCCTGTTACAGATTTTCCTTCTACAGAGAGCTCATTGGGCTCATCAAAAAAAATTGAGCTCCTGCTAATTTACGGCACTGGGGAACAGAGTGGAGGAGGAGCTGGGAGCACAGTGAAGCAGAAAAGAAAGTATCTGCTAGATTGAAACAGAACATTACTTAAAACTCAATCTAAACACAATATCACCTCAGCTCATATCACACTCTGAATACAAATAAATATTGATATACTGCCCAGTCATAATGCTGATAAAACTGCCATATTGCTCAGGCCTAATATTCGGTCACTCACAAACCCGATCCTCTCCCACGCCCATCATAGGATCAAAGGTATTCTTCAGATCTTCACAACAAAAACAAACTTCACGTCCTAAAATCCAGGCCAAACATCCAGACTTCCAGTTTTACAGTTCAGGTATGTCTCTCTCTTTAGGAACAAACATCTAGCTTCATTTTATAGTGCCAACAAACCAGTGTAGCAAAATCCATCCATTAATAGTTAATAACACATATAGCCTAAAGTAAACAGGAAATGAGCTTGGCAAAGATACACACAACAGCTCTTAAGAAGCACAATAGTGTTCAGCAGGACAATAGCAGTTTTACCTTTGGTGGGGAGTGCTGGTGCTTGCCGGGAGCCTGGGGGTGCTGGGGTCTCAGGGCGCGGGGGATGAACTCTGGGGCCAGAGGGTTCAGTACATAGGTCTTCTTCAGTTCGAGAGCCTCCAGCTGGGCCTTGATCTGCTCAAACGTGATGCCGTGCAGACTGCCGTTCTCGTGACAGATGGAGATGAACGTTTCCCAGAACTTCCTGTATAAGCACACAGAGATGTGTACACTGAGCGAGATTGTCCACAATCACATATGTGTTCATTCAACACACAAATTATTGTCCTGTGCCAAGTGAGCATTTCCAAACCCTGTGGATGGAAAGACATTAGTTCATTAGACAACACGTCTAGTTGCAAAATGTGAACTCCTTTAATTCCGTCTCTAAGCTGAATCTATAGGACAGACCCCATGTTGACAATCTATCGACATATTTTTTAAAGTCTGAGTTGTACTTGTGGATTTTTTTTTTTGTTTTGTTTTCTTCATCTTCTATAACTCTGGTGTGGTAACCATCTCAGGCACCCAAAGCTACGTTGTTTCAAATTGATGTTTAAGCATTTCTAATGCTTATGTTTATAGTCTGAACATGACTGACCTCTCTATTTTTACTTAAAACCCTGGCCTAAGCAATATCAAATAAATTAATAAACAAAAACACAAACAAACAAATAAGAAAATGTAACCAAAAGTTGCTGGAAAAAAGAATCACCACATCATAAACATAATTGATAAAAATGGAACTGAAATCCAAGTCAAAGCGGGTTTTTCCCAACTGTTGAAATGCAAGAAAAGTCCCTTTAAACCTACAGAACATACTATTATGTGAACGAAGCCCACAAGCAGACACTCAGTGGCTGTCACTAGCAGTCAGAGCTGGGAATACGAGAAGAGTGGGCGGGTGGAGCTCTTACAGGCTTTGATAACACCGCCAGAGTGAGAGGAGCACTCATGCACCACAGCCACCCAGGCTCAGAGAGCCCAAAGGGAATTCGGATTCATTATTAAGTCAGTACTTAAAACAAGCCAGAGAACCGGAACCTGGAGAACACAAAAAAAATCTCACATCAACAAACGAGGCACCTCGCCTTTTCGAAAGCACAACCGGCAGAGCGTTCAGTCCTAAAATGTCAGTGAGAAAGCAACGGAGCATGATCACTGCTGCCTATCCACATGAGGCAGGGCTGCTACATCAATCAGAAGCTGTAAATCTGAAAGTCAATAACCAAACCTAATCTAATGGGTAGGATTAAGTAAGCTTAATATGGAAACCAAAATAAAATAGCTGGTCCTCTGCTCCTTCAGTTAGTGTTTGTCATTTTTGCTCTGGACAGTCAGCCAGCCTCAGACTGGACAGACATCAGCCTCAGACTGAAAATGACTGGAGAGACATCAACCCCAGGCTGAAATGAATGACCCAACTGAAAATGAAGACAAACAGGATCCACAAAGGCCTTCTCTTCAGAAGGTTCTAGGCACAGCACTCGATCTCAATGAGTGTCACTGCACAGCTGAGGATTGGAGGGCCTTTGATGTCAGAGTGGGAGCATGGGGTGGTGGGCTTTAGCGAGGATGATTTGGTCTAATATGGGAAAATGGGAGTGCTAATTGTTGATGCTAAAGCAGAGAAGGAGAGGAGTGAGGGAGGTTTGCGTCATGGTCTAGACGGCACCATCCTGCATCTCAGTTGAACTCATTAGAGCCATTCTGAAGATGAGCCCCATTAACTCTGACTGGGAGGCAGCTGGGGCAAGCAGAGGACACGACAGCTCCTCACACCATGTCGATTCTGCACGGAAGGGGGTTGGAGTGCGGTGGGGTTTGCTGGTGCTGCAGAAGATGCCCTTTCATACTGATCTCATCAGTTTCACAGTTTCTCAATCCACATATGTGTGAGCGAGGCATAATAAAAAAAAAATTACTATGAATAATCCAAACCCCTGATCCTCACTAGGCCTGTTGAAGTTAGGCCTATTACAAGAACTATTCTTGGGAACGATTTGTCCAAGAAATAATTGAGACAAACGATTGTCATTTTAACATTTTTACCATTGATGCCATGATATGATAATAGCATAATAATGCAATTATACCCTCTTAAAGAGCAATGAATGATTGGAAATTAAGAATAAATTACCCGCATAAAAACAAATAATACTGCTTTTAAACATGTGGTACCATAATGTGGATTTAAAAGGTAAAGCTGCCTAAATAAGTAGGCATAAAGCACCCAATCAAAAAACGGTACAGGTAGGATGTTTGGATCCTAAATCAATGTAATAATAAGGTAATAAATTGTTTTTGAAATTACAAACAATAACAGTATGTTTAGATTCCATACTGCACCTGAGGAAAACCAAATTATCAAGAGAAACACTAGCGAACAAAAACATCATGGGTCAGTGCATGTGCAGTGCCACTAACTAGCACATACTGATGGGCAGCACACTCACCAAAACACCGTCTCATTTGTGTTAATGTGGTCTCCTTGCTCATTCAGAAAATGTTTCCAAACTGGAGCAGGAATGCAGCTTTGGAAAATGCCCTTTTTGGCTCACTTTCCTAAATGTTGTGGATGGAATTATGCCGTCTCTGGGACATATTCTTTAAAATATGCAGCTAAATGCAGCCACATGCAAGGTCAGGTGCTGGATGCTGGAAGGGGTGGGGGATGTTGCGAAGCAGTAGTTAGTATGCCTTGTGCGTGTGGAGGGGCCCAATTCACTTGTACCCTACAAGACAGAAGCCGCTGTATGCTAATAGACTCAGGCGCACTTCAGACAGGAGGATAGAACAGGGCGACAGGCTCAAAAACACAAACGCTAATATTATGGTCATCAAATTGAGTCAATAATGTTATTGACTATTGCGACAGATCTAGTCTTCAGCATTAGTTTATAATCTCTAATTATGTAGGATGCACTATATGGTAGGAAAGGCAATAAGCAAAAGCAGTCACTTTGGGTTATCTTGTGTTCCATCTAATGTTAATGTCTGACAGCACTTCTCCACCCCTTTTCCCCCAAGAACCACAAACCGTTTCACATAATGCGCTGAAGCTTCCAAGGGGCATATCTGATTCATCTAATCAAAGCCTTAATGAGAAAGTAAAAGATACAAATCAGATGTGATGGCTATAGCAGCCATGTGAACCAGTCTATAAACCATATTGCATCACTGCAACAGAGAGAAATAAGAGTTTAACCAGTTTTGGGAATTAAAGTCACACCAATAACAGAAAGAGAAAACGAGGGGGTTTTATCCCTTCATCCCTATTTTCATTTCCATTTGCTTTCTTTGCTCCTCTCTGGAGTGTGCTCACTCAGGTCACCACAATAGTTTGCTTTGTCGGTTCTCAGGCCATTGGTATAAATTCTGAATAGGCACGTTTAATTCTAATATTAGAAGTGCTGGAGCTCATCAGAATCCTGAGGGTTCTCCCACAGACAGCAGAGAATTTCTGAGGAACAATTCATCTTTGACATTTAAACTACAGGCACTAAGGGTGTTTTTACACCTGACACATGGACATTAAGTCTTCTAGTGCTTATCTGGTGATGATACCCTGCCTCAACTTCCTGTAACTGCTCCAAAGGTCAACTGCCACACTATTATGGAAAATGACAGTATTCCTGGGTGGGGACATAACAAAATCAAATACATAGTATCAGTGTACTGACATTGCTGCCATACTTAATATATTATTTCTAAAAGTAACATTGTAATATGTTTTTTTCTGGCTATGTTTCATCTTCGCGTATTACATCAAATGCACCACCTCCAAAAAAGGGGTGGGTAATCTTCTGCAGGACTGCTATCAAATTCCACAAGAAATACAAGAGTTACTGCTCATTCACCCACTGTCAAACCAAAGAAACCACATATTACAACTGAAGAGTGCTAAAGGAGGGTCCGCTCTGTGACCGGAAAAGATTAATTGAGCTAGCTAGCTAACATTTTTTGAGTGGGCAAGATTCAAGATATTGCGTTGAGATATTGCTGTCATTCTTTGTTGTTATTAAGGTGAAAAACACAAAATATATACAAACTAGAAACAAACTATATAGAAGAAAAGCAATACTAATAATTGTGCAAAGTCATAATACAGTAAATAAATAAGGTGTAGATGAGCAGCATATAGGGTACATAGCAGCAGTACAGGTACAGTAGAGGTGCAAAATGGTGCAAATTAGTGCAGTTAGCTGTAAGAATATGCTAGACTGAAGTGTTAGGAGTTATTTGCAACCAGCTGAGATAGATTTATGGTCCAGAGGGGCAGATTTGTTTATCCTTAAATGTTAGCTAGCTATCTACCTGCCTTTAAGAGAGCTTGAAAAATAAACGTATTCAACGTGTGTTTAGTGTGAAAATGCACTCATCAGTGCATTCCACCCCTATGAAAGTCAACTACATCGTGACTCTGCATGTAGTTTTCTCACCAAAGATGTCTCCAAATGGAAAATTTCCAAATGGTCAGTTTAAAATCCCACTGAAGGAAAACTGTCATGGTATACCAAATACACAATCATATGCATAAGATCTGAGTAAATGAGAACAGTCAGGTTTGGAGACAGAGAACCACTTCTTGTTATGTTTAAACCCTGACCTGGACAGCAAAGTCAACCACTGCACAACTATTAATACACTGCAAAACTTAATCTTGTGATACTCTGATATATTCTTATACCCCCATAAACGACTAGGTCAGACTTTGTCAGGGAAATCATCCCAGCAGTAAACACAGAGGATGTAAAGATGAAACCAGTCTGCTGGTGGTGAACCTGCTGTGTAGAATGGAGGCGTTAGTAGCTGGTCTTAAGATTACAGAGTTGCCAACGCTGCCTGTTAAACATGCTATTGAGCATTAGGTTTGCTCAGCGCGCTGCATCTCTTCCTACCACAACACACACACACACACACACACACACACACACACACACACACACACACACACACACACACACACACACACATACACACACATACACACACATACACACACACACACATACACACACATACACACACATACACAGATTGATTTAATTGCTGGGCCTTTTGGCTTGACATTTCCTGTGGCCGGGCTCCAGCGATTGGCTGACGCAAGGCAGTCTCCATAGCGACCAGGGAGCTGCAGCTAGGGAAGACAGGGAAGGGGAGCAGAGGCTGATGGACAGTCCCTCTCAAGAAGCGTGTGTCAACACACATGCACGCATGTATGTATGTACGCACAAACGTTTTTGGACACCTACTCTGATCTCTTTCTGAAATCAATGGTATTAAAAGTCTATCCTGCTTTTGTTGGAGTGTCTCTAGTGTCCAGGGAATGCTTTGTACTAGATTTAGAGCACTGTTGAGAGGATTTGATTGCTTTCAGCAACAAGAGCACTGGTGGGGTCAAGATGTTGGATGACCCTTTCACCTCATCCCCAACTCCCGAAGTATTGAATGGAACACCATCATTCCAGAGAAGACAGTTCCACTGCTCAACAACTGGAGGATTTTCAAATAGGTCTATGCACTCTAGTGGCAGTATTTCTCTACAGGCACTAGATAAGCTGCGTCTGCGTTAGCAATGGGTACAACCTAAAGTAGCTGAAACCAGTTATTAGAAGGGGTGTCCACAAAGATTTGGACATGTAGTTTACGAGTCAAAAGCCAGATTGGGACAGGATTCCTTTTACCCTGGAAGGTCGATTCTGACGTGATTAGAATTCTCACCATAAATGACTGATATGGGAGCGTCTCCTTGATTTGCCACCTCCTCCTGAAAATGTGTGGAATGCACGGCTTTACTACTGATAAAGGACTAGAGCACGGTAACCAAACTTAAATTAGAGCAAATGAACCAGTCTGTTCCCACTCTCGTGCACAGCTGTTTCACACATGGCCTTTTCATCCCCTTTCTGGCAGTGTCTGCAGCAGATATGAACATTTGCCACACACTAACAACCTGAGGTATGTCCATCATGCACGAGGAATCATTCCTTGACCATCTCAGTACTAAGAAATCAAGCTTAACTCTTCTTTTTCACAGGATATAAGGGAATATTTACCCACGTCTCGATTCACAACAGACCAATATAACCTGAGGTCATTTTTACAACTGGTTATCCAGGAGGTAGAGAGTCTGGGATTTTTACTGATGCAGGAATGTGCTGAAAAATACTGACACGTTGCACTCAGACAGGACTAAAGTCACTCCGAAGCTGTGATAAAAATGATTTTAGTTTAAAATGGGGAGGTGGGGAAAAGACTGACTAACCATACCCTGCATACAAGATTGGCTCCATTTCCTCTGAACTTTGGATCTCATCTTCAGCGCAATTATGGACACACACAAGCACATAACTACTTGCCAAATGGGAACACCATCTCAGCCAGTCAGCAGCAAGTGCAAGTAGCTTTACACCATCTTCCTCCCACGGCACCCAGGGAAAAGGTGCCAAAGGAGTTTATATTTTCCTCACTAGCTCTTGACGCTAAAGGGCCCAGCATGAGTCTGCAGCGTGCCAGGCCAGGCTGAAAGCTGGAACGGAAGCTGAGAACACCCGGACCTCTTCAGACCAGAGCCACAGTGTGAGCTGATGCCAAAAAAAAAAAAAAAAAAAAAAAAAAAAAAAAAAAAAAAAAAAAGCTCAAGCTGGCTGCACTTCTGGCTCTCCAGCTCCAGCTTCCTGCTCTTGCTGCCCAATATTTCACCCAATTAATAAATCTCTATTAACAATATCCCAATTAATAAGCAGGGTGCTAATTAAAGCCACGGGTTTTGCTTTACCAAATGAGCTTGCTGGGAATAGGGTGCAGTTAATGCAGGCCAATTAGTGGAGCGCCTGCTGCATCACAATCAGGCACTTCTTAGTTACCAAACAGCACATCACACGAGCACTCCAATCAATCACAGGACTTTTCAGTATGTGCCCTCCGAGCACATAGATCAATGGCAGACGTTTTGGGAGAATCCTACTCACAGGTGTTCAGGCAGCTTGACAAATCGCAGGCGTCTCCGTGCCAATGGTGTGCTGTGATTATTAATCAAAATACACTAATCGCTTGCACTCGCAATTAATAACGACAATCATAATATAGCTCAAAACAACAGCAGTTACACAGAGGCATGAGAATCACTCCAATCACATCTTCACTCATCACTAGCTTCACTGCCTAAGGGTTTAAAAAAAATTAACTTGGACTGATTGGCTGCAGGACTGATTGATCGTATCTGATTACCTGCAGCGGCCCACTGAGCACAGCGCGATGGGGTCTCCCACGACAGCCACCAGGGACTGGGCACGTGTGATGGCAGTGTTGAGGAGTTTGTAGTTGGACAAGAAGCCATAGTCCAGGTCCTCCGTGGAGTCCTCCACCAGCTGCTCCTTCCTCTTAATGGCTGTCTGCTTGTGCTTGCAGGTGTGACGGGTGCGAACGGTGCTCAGAAATAGCACTCGGAACTGCTTACCTATAGAAGAAAGAAGGAGAAGGTAAATGTAGGCTGGTACTGTAATGTAAAGAGAGGACCTTCACTCTCGGGGACACTTTAAATAAATAACTCGTTATGAAAATCTCATTGTATTCTGTGAGCAAATGCAGGAAATAATAAAGCACAGAGGAAAAACTCCAAATTAGGGCCGAGTGATATGGACAAAAAAAAAATTCCAATACATTTTAGCAATTCTTTTTCTGTCTTTTTTCTATATTCAAACACACTGAAAATTGTTCCTTATTTCCCCTTCATACATACCAAATATCGTCCCCTCCATTGTGTGTATTTGAGAGTGAATGTGACGAGAGGAGAGCAGACTAGAGGATGAGCCAAGAGCAGGAGGTGGAGCAGAGTGAAGGTGCAGATGATTTTTTTCACAAGATTAAATAATGTCCTGTTTGAAAGTCTTAGAAACTCTATATAAACAATACTGCCTCAGCCAATTCCTCACTGTTTATTTCCTGATTTCGCAATATAGCCCAGCCCTACCCCTTCAAATTCTATGTAATTCAATTCTAGTCAGCATGTCAAAAAAAAAAAAAAAGACAACTGTAATTACAAATTACAAAATTGCAAATACATTGCCCAGTACTACAAGACACAAAACAAATTAGAGTATTTAAACACATGGTAACCAGAACCAAACGTAACAGTAATAATACTCATTTGACCCACTGTGTTCTGCACACATGGGAACCAGACCTCCACATTTTACCCATCCACACACAGTGATACACACATACACACTAGTGAATTCACACACCAGGGGGCAGTGAGCACACGTGCCCAGAGCAGTGGGGAGGAGCCCAGGGAGGAGCCCAGGGAGGAGCTGGGGAGTTCATAGCCTTGCTCAAGGGCACTGGCATGTCCTGCCAGTTCAGGGATTCGAACTGACGACCTTCGAGTCACAAGGCTGGTTCAAAACCACCAGACCACGGCTGCTCCCAAGCTGACATCCATCCGCTGTTATTTCCCCCCAAAATCAAGGGTATTAAAGAGCTTATTATGCTTTTTTTGGAGTAATTGTCTCTACTGTCCAGGGAAGACTATCTACTAGATTTTGGAGCATTGCTGTAAGGATTTGATTGCATTTAGAAACAAAAGTGTTAGTGAGGTCATGATATTTACTGAACACCACCCACCTTATACTCCCATTGCTGGAGTATTGGAGCGTTTATCTCAAGCCCACATCTGGCATTCGGCTCGGTGCCAATAGGTTCATCTCTGTCTGCTCTACAGAGTCCTAATTCTGTTGGCTCTACTTCTCTACATGGACTAGACAAGATGTGTGCATTTGCACATGTCTGTCAGCAATTAGTGCAGCTCAAAGCATCTGAATGTAGTCATTGGTAGGGGTGTCCACAAACAATTGGACATACAATGTAGAAACTGGCTAAGATTACTAATGAACTGATTTAAAACTGGAAAATGTTACTCTAGCGTTTAGAGGCTGAGCTTGTCTGTCTTTATCAGATGTGCGAGGGATTTGATTTTGCCTTCATTACTGCAGGACAAAATGAGTATTTCACATTATTACTGTTGGGAATGAGCACCTGAGGACCTGAACTTCTTCAAAAGGCAATTTCGGAGCAATAGCCCAGGTAGTCAAACACCGCATCAATTATGCATAAATCAATCTAGCTCTTCAACCATCGCTGCTCCTGCAAGCATGCAAAAACTCATTACGTTTGAGCAGGGGTGTCAAAACGGGTCAGAAACGGACCGGTGCGGCTGCAGGGTTTCATTCTAAACAACCAGTAACAACACCTGATTCCACTCAATCAATCGGACAATCTTCAAACAGTGGATCACATGGGCTTCCGCTTGGCTGGGATGAAAACCTGCAGCCACGCCGGGCCGTTTCTGACCCAGGTTGACACCCCTGCTTTAGAGGCTTATAGTCATTCCACCTCCCTCCCCTCAACTCTCCATGGTGATCTAAGATCATAATCCCACCTGTGCTATTCTGTGCTCGGGTATGTTTCAGGTTCAAACAGGAGCAGGTCACTGATAAATAGACTGTTAGAGGCTTATGGCTTGTTCACAATCGTTAGGAAAGGCAAGATGATGCTAATTTCAGGACTCCTCTATCCTTGCCCCAAAATACAGCAGCCATTGATTCTTCTAAGCAGCTGCCTAGCATGCTAAAAATGAAAATGGCCCCCACAGCAGAATAAGCATTTTCAGATTGCCATTTCCTCAGTACGAAATGTAATTAAGAAATGGCAGTTAACAGGAACAGTGGATAAGAGTGGATAACAAGATAAGGTCTGGAAATCGAGGAAATTTTTCAGAGACAACTACTTGTAGGATTGTTAGATTGCATACAATAGCAACTCTGATCCAAATGGCTGTTGCTGTCAACGGTTAAGCAAATTCTCCATCTATACAAGAAGAAACCTACTAATTCAACTAGTACAAATAGAACTTCAGTCCTCAAAGCCAGTGCTCTGCTCTGAGCGGGCCTCTACACTTACCCTGAACGTTGAGGACTCTCTCCACGCTGACCTCAGGCATGCGCTTCTTGCGAAGTTCGGCACGGATACGAAACACCTGGTCTGCGTATGGCGACACCACTCCAATGCTGCCCTCATCCAGCTTGCCCCAAGCCACTGGCCACTTCTTCCTCATTTCCTCCACACGCTCCACAATCTCAAACACCTGTGGGTGCGCACACACACACACACACACAAACACACAAACACACAAACACACAAACACACACAATGTAAGCATCATTGACTGGTTTGTGAACCTACAATTTAATACTACTAACACTACTGAATCAGACCAAAGCACAGCTCATTTTAAACTCAGATCCCGCCTGACGAACATAAACCTAACAAAGATCTGTGCAAGGTCAACACAAACACTTATACGCTAATTTTTCAACAGAGATGCTCTTAATTTCAGTTTGCTCAATTTTTTTTTCATATGTACTTTCACATGTTATTGTAGCACCATTAAGAAACAAATGAAAAAAGAGAGAATACAAAAAAACAAACAGATTAATATTTTTGTGGGTTGCAAAGAGCTGACATTTCATGAGGTCCTCTTTACAGATAAGTGTCTCAGCCTATTCCTGAGACCAATTCCATATGCAGCCTTTTTCTCAAGCTGAGAAATCTGTGAGAAACATGGCAGGTCATGGCAAGCCTCCATTTTCTCTGAAAAACAAAACGGTGAAGCAGACCTGGGCCACTTTGTGTTCACAATACCAAATACAGCACAAACTGCATTTATAAAGTGAGGAATCCTCAAGAGATGGTCTCAGTTTAGTTGAGCTGATTGACATGTTCACATATGTAAATGGAACCACAACCCGAGCCCATTTTAGATGCCAACAAAAGCCTTAGGAGTCATGATTATCAGCAATTATTTTGTGGTTTATAGTCATTAAGTCTCATTCATACTTCAAGTGTAGATGTTCTGTCAAACACACAGCAAAACAACAAATAACAAACAAGGAATGTACCGTATTTTCCTGACTGTAAGCCACACCGGACTATAAAATAACATGTATAAGCCGCATGGTTTAAAGCATGGAAAAAAGTAGCGGCTTATAGTCTGGAAAATACGGTATGTGAGCAAGTTTATATCACCATGACTATGTCTGGCTGGTGTGTGGTGCTACCTCAGCATTGTTGTAGTAGGCTGTACTGTTCTTCTCCTGCACATCCTCTCCACGGGCTGTGAAGAAGGTCAGAGGGTAGAAGTCCTTGTGGGGTGGCTGCTTGCCGCTGGCCATCAGTTTGCCCTCGTAAAACAGCTCCGATGTATAGCTGCAGCCACCGGGAGAAAACTAAATAGTCAGTAAAGGATTCTTCATAAAAGTTCATTTAACTCACATCCACTTTTGAGAACATATTTAACCACACTGAAGGCTTCACTTACTGACTACTGCCCTTTAACGAGCCCATCTGTGATAACAGGCTGTACTACATACTACAGTTATTATACTGTAGTATAGGCAAAAAGGCAATGAAACGTGATGTTATTAGGAAATTGAGAGGAAGTTAAATATTTGCTTTCAATTATGTAATAGTACGGGGCTTTTAAGTCCCCTCAGTTGGGCTGGGTGATAAAATATGCTACAATATATGGAAATTTGATCCTCATTTCTTCTTTAGACACACTAAGGCATCTTCATGCCAGAGTTCTGTCTAATGCCCCCTCCATTGTGTGTATGTGATAATGTGAGTGGGGGGCCGTGGGGAGCAGAGTAGAGGAGGAGCTGAGAGCAGAGGCAGAGCAGAGTGAGGCAACAGTAAAAAGGTTTCCATAAGATTGAAACAGAACATTATTTAAAAACTTACAAACTATCACCTCAGCTCATATCTGCTCTGTTTATATCACGATATAGATTTGAAAATCAATATAATTGCCCAGCCCTACCCCCTTAGGCAAAAAAAACCAACAAAACAAAACAAAACAAAAAAAACTTCCAGCATGAAGTTCACACCTTACGCTTATTTACCTTTCATATTACTCCCAAGAAAACCTGACAATACAATGTATGTAGATTTTATGCTAAAAGATTCACCAAACAGATGCTATGTAAATTTCCTTACAGATGACACACGAGGTATCCGTTTTAATTAACATTTCAACACCCAAGCACACCAATCAAGGACAGTTTGCTGATCTTTACCAACTTCCAAAAAGCTGAGACATTGAGAAGGTTTGGAGAGAAACTTTCATCCTGATCAGGATGAGACCAGAGTGGCAATGAAGTCCATCTATAGAGTCAAAGCACCAGAAGAATGGACTGCACTGGAGTGTGTTTTCTTTACTCACTCATTGCACAAATCACTGGGAGGAGAGCCGGGGGAACCATGAAACATGTTAAAGCTGCTACCTGGGCGGCGCTGTGTGCGTCAGTGAGAGATGACAACAGTGGAGGGAGAGAGAAAGAGTGTGTGTATGTGAGTGTGTGTTTGAGAGAGAGACAGAGTGTGTCCATCTACTTTGTCTGTTTATGAACATGAGTTGTGTTGTCCCTACACAGCAGCGCACCCCCGGCGTTATGTTTGCATGTCTGCCTCCTCAGGAAGAGTGATGTGAAAAAGTTCACACCTACTTGATGATTGCCTCATGGGAGCGGTAGTTTTCACACAGCAGGATCCTGCAGGGGTACTCCGAGGGATAGTGCTCGTACAGCCGGTCCAACAGAGACACGTGCAGGTTCCTCTCCCGTGCAAACTCGCTGTACACAAATGGACTCAGCTGGAGACAACAAAGGATATGATACACAGTCAGAAAGATTAACTACAAACTATTGTTCGCTAAACATTAATCACTGAAGTAAAACAGTCACCATCTGTAATACCTGCAGCGCAGGAACCTACTTATTTTGATGATACAACTGATAAATGCAATAGTTCTCAAACCGGGGTACAAAGAGCATCCCATGATGGTACACCAGATGACTCCAAAATAGGAGCTGCATGCACAAAATATTAAGGATCTACTGAAATCTACAAGGTTTAACTAAACTTTATTACATTTTTTTAACTGCTTAACCTGCTTGACCTCATCAGTTCTTCTCCTCCTCAGAACTACAGTATTATAATTAACATCAGTTTCTTGGGCCCTACAGGAGAATCCAGTGGCCCTCCACGACCTATTCTAAACCAATGGGCTACCAAATTATAGGTATCAAGGGAATACCTTGTAGACTCCCTGGTTTAATACACTGCACTCCTGTTAATCTGCAGTCTTGAGCTTTCCAAGTGGTCTCTTTCTGATGGTCTCACTAGTAGGTCTAGTGCAATGACGGCAAACAATAATCAAACAGCACAGCTCCACACAGCTGTTGAAACTGTATCTCTGAATTTGAAATGTGTGTCTTGATTAGCCCTACCCCACACTTTCACAGGATTTAATATCCAATAAGACTCCACTTCTAATAACATCCAATGCCCAACATCCTTCACGTTCATGTTCGTGCCAGTAAAAAACCCCACTGTAACCTCTGAACTCCTCAATACAGTCTTCCTTCCCACTGTCCTGTAGACCTGCACAGCATCATCACCCATCTACATAAACCCTCTTCAGATGGTCCGAGACAGAGCATGTGAGAGATTAAAGATGAATAATTAAGGATGGAAGAAGTGAGAAAGGATATGAAGGGTTTAACTAAAGGGCAGTTCATTAGCTGCCTGTTTGCTGTCCAGTATTTGCCCTTCAGGAAGTTAAGGTTGGATATACATTCAATCCAATATCGCTTATCTGTTTTCTTAAAGATGGAACGGAAAAGATTCCAATAATTTCCAAAAAACTCAACCTTGTAGTCCATGTTGTTCTGCTTACAGCTTGCAAATTGCAGGGTCAGACTCTTTAATTCAGGGGTGTCAAACCAGATCACAACCAGTAGCCACAACTGATTCCACTCAATCAATTGATATTCTGATAAGTCATAAATCTACAGGGCTCATTTTAGGAAGACATTTTCCAGGACTTCCATAAATAACACAGAGTAAGTGTATTCAAAGCCTCAGTATGAATTGCTTTTACACATGTTTAATGGATGTACTATTAAACAACTTGTACTATATGCAAATTTTCTCTTTTCATTTTTTTTTGTGGAGCTTATTGGTTTCAGATGTGCTTTACCTGCACAAACTAGTGGACAAGCTAGTCTTATTTTGGTAGGGAGTAAATACATTGAAAACTTGCACAAATGATTCATCAATCTTGGAAAATATGCTGTGCGACCCCAATAAGTGTCCTTGGACACTCCTAACACAGAGGTGGGCCACAGTAAAGCAAGTAACCTTGTAAGTCATTCTGGATAAGAGCGTCTGCTAAACGCCATAAATGTCAATTACTCTAAAACATTCTGACAAACATGCACAAATGTTCTTACTTCCTCATTTTTAAACATATGTCACCAAATTGGAGCAAATGAAATTAACCTAGACTTAATATAGCTGACTGATTCTAGCTATTTAAAAAAGTCTCATGTCAACTTTTCCCATTTTCCAGGAGATTGTTGCAGATTTTCCAAGTCACACTGAGAACCCTGAGCTAGCACTATAATCAGCATGCAACTACTAACCCACAGCAGTCATGCAAAAAGCACTGATCATCATGACATGTGAGGGTGACAGGTGAGGACAGACGGGAAGGTTTGCAGTGCCTGTTGTCATGATGGATCTGTCTTGCTACTAAACTGCTTTACTGGAGTGACTGTTCTTGAGATGAATGTATTCTCAGCAGTATCACATTCATCACTCTACCTGCATGTGGTCTCCAGCCAGGACAATGCGTGTGCTCTTACTGGCCAGCGCCAACGGCATGATGGTCTCACACTCCATGGCTTGGGCCGCCTCGTCCAACAGGATGTGTGTGAAGAGCCCTTTGAATAGACGGACACACACACACACACACACACACACACACACACACCATATGAAAAATTCATTATAGGGAGCTTCACAGAAGTGGGTGTTAATAATCAATAACTGCTGCCCATAAGCACATGCACACAAGTGTACATACACATAATCATTTCATTTTACTAACCCCAACAACCCCTGATCACACACTGCAGGACACAATGATCTGCAGATGAAATCTGTTAAAACGTACTTTGCTACAAAGATGACTGGCTGGTGGCAAAAAATGCAGTAGTGAAGGGGGTTTTAATCAAACCTCAAACAGATCCAAACATCCTCTTTCCAAACACACACATCATCAGTGTGGTTAAATGAAAAATGACTTAATTAATCTGAAGTATATTTCATTTGATTCTGTGGGAAAAGCCATTTATAACTCTGTGGGGGTGTTACGAAATAAATATTATTCTTGTTCTGATCAATGTGCTGAACTGAATTAAAAACATTTTAGTATAAAATACTGAATTATCTGTGACCATCAAACAATGACAAATCTGGGTTTCCCTGTGTTGCAAAGCCTCTTTACACACCTTAGAAAACAAACACAATTAAACAGAAATAATTCCTTTAGATTCTGCATGCAAACTAGAACATCTGCTCTTGACTCCTATTCACACAACCTCACAAACACAACACTACCATGTCAGTGCCACTGTAGTGCGGAGAATGATGGTACTGTCAACAGATCATGATGAAAGAAGGCTAACAAAAGGTATGCAGAGAAACTGGTGGACTACCGCTAAATTATAGATTTTAAGTGCTGCTGTGTGTTAGGAGGAGCTGATAAAATGGCCACTGAGAGCAGAAATAAGGAGGAGGTTATAAAGAGTATGATTGATCAGTGTAAATAATATATATTTTTGCTAACAAGTGCTGCCTGAGGCTTTGAGTGTTCCTGAATTGCTTCATGGATCAAGTCAGGGGAAAAAAAACAAACTGTTTCACTAGTTGAGAGGAAGTTTACCATGTAGAGTCAGCTTCAAACACAGCAATGCAGAACTTGTTTTCTTTCTTCTAAAGTCTATCTACAGTCACTTCACCCTGTGTTCACTCTGCCGCCCACACCATGCCGTCCCCTGTGCTTCCACAGCACCAGTGCCATAGAAAAGAATATACACTGAGTAGGTGTCATGCCACTGTGCTTTCGCCACCTCTGGCTAATACAGCAACTCCAAGAGCTTGTTTCGGTCATGTTGCTCCAGCAGCACTGACTCTTCCCGAACAGTTAGTAAGGGGGGAGAAAAGAAAAAAAACGAGCGAGAGCGAGAGAGCAAGAGCAAGAGCGAGAGAGAGAGAGAGTCGACAGTAGAAACTAATGATGCTGAGCGTGTTAGACAGGCAAGCTGGGTCTCTTAGCAACAGATGATCCTGCGAGCAGACACATACAAGGCATGAATTAGCCTCTACTAATAAACTGTTACAGACCCCAATGGTTCTTTCAGGGGAGATTTTCGTCCTTTTTTGCCACACTGTTTTGGCTAGAGGAGGAATTGTGTGTGTGTGTGTGCCTTTTGGTGTACATCTTTGATTTAGATTTCTGCAGTGTTTTTCAGCTCCAACAAGCTCACAGGGGAGAAAGAGAGCAAGGAAGAGAGCAGAAGAGAGAAAGAAAAGGCAGAGCAAGTGTGGGGGAAAAACAGCACAAACTTAACAGCTTTCATTTGGGTGCAAATGTAGAAGAGAAGATTCATCCAGCGCACATGTGAATCATTTTCTCTCAGTGTATATATTTTACCCACACATCTATAAATGTGTCAGCAGGCATTAACATGAACTGCTTCAGACGGGTTGGCTGTGGTGAGAAGTTTACATTCTCTCTTCATGAATGTCACGGCAATAGTCCAGTTGTTCTTTTCAAGGGCAACATAGATGTTTAAATGTACAGAACAAACATGAACTGTTCTGTTTTAGATTTTTCTAGAGGTTTTCTAAAAACTATACACTCATCAACAAAAAATAGTTGCACCCAGAATGAATCGACTGACATGAATGAAACCTTTGTGGGTAGGTTTGACCATCGTGACACATGCAAATGATTCAGGTTTCACCCTCATCTGCACACGTGATGCAAGCAAGGACTGTATATGGTCATCCTGTTGCATGTGCTTTCGATTCTGACTCATGCTATTGTGTAGGCAGCATCCTTTGCAACCAAATATGCATCCGAGTAAAGTTTTGAAAGCAATCTGTGCATTTGGAACAAATCCAGATGGGTCGCAATGCAGGGCTTCAGGAAGCAGGATGATCTTATTGACAATGTGAGCCATACCAGTCGTGTGGATCTGGATGAGCCATGGAAAAGGAAAACTAACGGATTGTCGGACAAGCTGCAGACATTCAGTGTCTAGACGCACCGTGGTCAGTGCCAAGATGACCAGAAAGCCTGGTGTTATGGTGTGGGGTGCAGTTTCACATAATCAACAGGAACGGAAAGAATATTCAAGCTGCAAGGGATGGATTATGACAGGATACTATTAGAAACCCACAACTCCATGCAGAGACGTGTGGCATCTTGAATCAACAAACGTGGCAGCCCAACAACATACTTCTGTATGTGCATCTCAATTATTGCCCATATCAGTCTAAATGTTTAATGATTCATTGTTCCTTGTAACAGTGATCTTCCTGAAAAGCATTGCAATCCAAAACTTCCATCTATTTTTTTTATGCTGAGTGTACAATTAAGGCCACCTCTGCTGTGTGCTTCAACTCGCTCTCCAGTTGGACCACTCAACTGTGTCCAAGTTTCAACCATGTGTTTCAGAAAACCTCCCCATAAATAGCACCTGTGCACCAAATTCTTGTTGCTTTCTACTGATCATGTCCACTTTCCACTCATTTGCACCACAAAAACAACAGAAATCACTCAATACTCTCAACAAATTCCTGTCTATTTTAAGTGAACTTTTGATCACAGAAGTATTTGCATGTGTCCTCACCAGGCTCCAGATCAAGCTGACAGAGGTACTGGGAGGTGCTGAGGGTCACAACCACCACCCGGTGGCGCTCTATGTCCTGCCGAGTGGGCATCTGGAAGGTGAAGTAAGATCCAGAGATGAGGCAATACTGCTGCACCACTGGGTGCACAGTCTTTACCCAGCGGTTCCTGAAGTAAACCCTACACACACAAACAGAGAAGCACACGTCAGGAACTGTGAACAACAGACATTTACAAAATGATGCATCTTGCAGCAGCACAAAATTCGCCATGTATTATTGTGATATCGCAGCCTATATTTAGGGCTGGGTGATATTCTACTCAACTGCAGTTCTTTGAACCATTGTGTTCTTGAGTACTCTAGATACTAAGGTATCTAGAATGGAACAGTAAACTGTAATGCATGGAATTTACTAAAAGAACAGTCTAGAAGACGTTAAATAAACAGTTCAACGTTTCTGTCCCAATAATCACAACAATGACAATATACAGAACTGACCTCAACAAAGTCTGCTTAACTCGACACCATCCCTCATGTTTCTCTTAGCAAGGAGAGCATTACTGAAAATTAGCTGGTATGTCGATGCTAAAGAATAGCAGTTTTATTTTATTTCTGTTTTATGTAGGGTATTTAAACATTCTTATATTTCAATTCCAATGTCTAAATATTATTAAAACGCAACAGACTGGGCTCTGAGTGTCTCAGCAGTCTAACACGAATCGCATCGCAGACTTGAATTCCATTAGAGCCTGAGCCTAGATATAACTAATATTTAAAACACTTTTCCTATCCGCTGGTTTAAAGAAAGAGACAAGTAAATGAGGTGTTTAAACAAGCAAACAGAATAAATCACCATAATTCAAAAGGGCAGTGGTGCCTATGATGGCGTTTAGATGTTACCAGCACCCGGGTAACAGGTCAATGTATTAATGCAGAGCCAAACATTGAGATGTTTTCTCAAAGAACTGATAGATTTCTTGGGTGCAGTCAACTTCCTGACTGATCACAGACATACTTTAAGCATCCCTGCATCACATTGTTTACATATCCAAACATAAACTACAGCAAGATAGGATTTTGTCCAATATGTACAGCCCAAGCAACACATCAGCAGCTGGCAAAGATACCACAGACCTGTATCGACCACAAATCCTTCAGGTATGAATAACAGTTGCTAAACAGTAACTCTTTTTATCTTTTTGTGCTACCTGAGAGGTCTTGCATGTGGATTGCCTGCCTCCACATATGGATGAAGGTAGTCTTTTATGTACAGATCTGCAGCGCTGTTGGAATGCGTGCAGATGAGGACCCTGCGAACACACACACGGAACAACACATAAATAAACTGAACACTCAAACTTGAACAGATGTTTTGAAGCAAAAACACTCAAATAATAAACTGTAACTACCTGGAGAATCTCCACTGCCACTTCCTGCTACACAGATTATGTTCTGAAAGCTAATCTAAGGTAATATAAGGTCAAATGAGGCGGGTACTCACCTGGTGTCAGGCTGCTTGAGGATGTGCTTGACAGCCTGGGCCAACGTAAAGGTCTTGCCTGTGCCGTAGGGTCCGATGATGAGCACAGGAGGGAGGTTGATGGAGAGGGGTGTGGTGATGGCCAAAATGGCTTCCTTCTGCTTGGCATTCAGACGAGGGTCCAGCTGCTCGTCCCATTGCCTGAGGCAAGAAAGTGAAGGGTCTCATAAGATGGTCATTTTTGCCTCAACAGTTTTGCTCAGGGAATAATGATTTAAAATTCCATTTAACATTCCAACTGGTGGGAAATTACTGGAACGGGAGGGTCAACATATCTATGCTTTTAGTTGCAAAGCCTGTAAATCAAAAGAAGGAACTTGTTTTTTTGGCAATTTCTGTGTTCCATCACAGGAGTGGATGAGAATATATATCCGAATATATTTTACCTGAATGGCAATTTACAATATGATGCATTTTCACATTGTATTTCTCACATCATATAACACCCCAAAAAAAATGCCCGTCTTATTTTTTGCTAAACACACTGAAAAATGATCAAGTCTTATGTCCCCTTCATAGCATGTAGGTGAACATGAATGGGGGCAGATCATCATTTGTATCATATACATCGTCTTCTCTCTCAATCACACTGCGATGACTTTTATTCCTATCGCTCAGCCCCATGTGGAATACAGTTTTACTGCTGTTAATTTTACAGTAATCGTTTCCACAATCTGGAGGCAGAGCTGAAGTATAAACATACAGGTGAAGCAGTTGCCTGTGTGGATAAATAAATTACAGTTTGTAACCACTGCAACACAAGGAGCACAGCAACACATCAGCAGCAACGTCACAGCAGTGTGCAATAAAAAAAGCAGAGTGTACAGTGTTTAGTGCGAAGTGATGGATTCTGATCCGGACATAGACCGAGTGTGTTTGGTTCAGTTCAGCAACATGTTGAGGTTGTGTAGTTATTAATCTTTAGTGTGCAACGAATATTTTCTTCTTGTGTAGGCCCCTAGGCTTTACGCAGTTTTCTCCATGTTAAGCCAACTGTAGCCTCACAACCTGTAAGTTCAAAACTAAAAAAGCTTCAAGCACATACTTCAGACACCACAAATGATCACCTTCTTTTGGATTAAGGGTAATTATGCAAATAAGGTTAGCTTAGGAACATCAATATGTGTCTGAGAAGGTTCTGAACCCTACCTGTTGGGACTCCAGGGTATTGTGGGGGTGAGGCTGATGTCGGGGAAGAGGATACTGTTTTCTCGAAGGCGATCCAAAGCATAGTGCATTTCACACAGAGGCAGTCTGTTGAGCTGGAACTGTAGCTCCACCTAGCAGAACAGACAGGAACATGATTAACGCAGACCTACACATGCTAGTGGAACTTGGCCTGTTGCGTCTTTGCATTGCTTTACATCCCATTCAAACCTATGAGATCTATGTGCAACTGAAAAGAGCAATCATCTCCGATTCAAGCTCATTTCTACAAGTCTCTTCAATGCATTTACTAGCATAAGCGAAACCATGAACAGCCCCAGCCAGAGGCTCATACACAAAAACTGCACGCATTACAATCCACTAATGAGCTTTTTCAAATTACGCCAGGCAGCCGTGAAGGATACCACGGGGATTCCTCTCTACAAAGAGGTTCGCTTCTCCAGCCTTAACGCTGCTTAAGTACAGTTAGTGGGTGCATGAGGCTTGAAGCTGCTGTAGTGAATGGGATCTCTCCGCTGCTTTAAGGAGGAGGGCATGGGCAATTTAGGCCAAAGCCTGTTGTTGGGAGGCCAGCCTGCCAGGCGGATGGGGCTTGTGTATGACTAAAGGGCCCTGGGACTCTGCCATCACAATTCAATTAGTGCTTCAAGTGATGCCGGCTGCTTTTGGAGAGGCGGCAGAGCTTATTTTCTCCAACAAGTGCATTCGGTGTTGGAATTCTCAACGCCAAAATGTGCCTTAAGCATGATTTGTGCAAAAGAAAAAGCAACGACAGGAGATTAAATGTCCCATTTCTTAATTTCTTTTGCCTTTAATGACAAAAGGGTAGCATGCTGTTACCATTCTGTGCATTTGAGTTTCTGAAATTATTATATTTTTTCTTAAATTGTATATAGATTAGATATATAGATTGTTTATGTTTTTATATATATAGATTGTTTGTTTTTCAAACTATTTTTGTAAAATATTTAAAAAAATTAACTTTTACTTAAAATGTATTAATTACATCGTCTTGTGATGTGAATACTGCAAATGCCCACATTGTGATGACTATGCTGAAATGATGTATTGTACAGCCCTGCTGCTCTATTAATGCTATAGCAAATCAAATTTATTAAAGTGACTTCTATATGTTACATAAAGCTAGAGCTACAAACGTGCATCACGGTATTCTGACAGTTTCACAGTATAACTTTTTTTTGATTGACAGGAACGTTATATAGGTTTTGGCAAGAGAACATGGTTTAAATTTGTTTAAACTGTATTAAACAGTGTATTAAAAAAAACAACAACAAAAACATCACTGGATTTCATCAAACACATCGCCTTCCACTGTAAACCCACAGCTGGAATTCCCATCCAGGCAAAGCCTTGTAATAATTCAACATGCATTATTCCATTAATGATGTCAAGCCTTCCTGGCCCAGCTGCAGCAGAACAGGCCCAAACCACTATACTAGCACCATAGATGGGATAATGGTTTTATGCTGGAATGCAGTGCTTTCCTGTCTCCAAACATACTGCTTTTCATTTAAACCAAAAAGATCTCTTTTGGTCTCGACTGTCCACAATCATGTGGATCATTCAAATAGCCTTATGGTTTACCCATGTGATCTTTAGAAAACTGCAAACGGGCAGCAACATTCTTTTTGGAGACCAGCAGCTTTCTCTTTGCAACCCTGCCATGCACACCATTGTTGTTAATGGTCACGAGTCCACCATCAGGAGAACACTGAACATCACCCAATGTGAGAAAGGCCTTTATTTGCTTAGAAATTACCTTGGGTTCCTTTGTGTCTCATTGACTATTACACATCTTGCTCTTGCTGTGATCTTTGTTGGTCAACCACTCCTGGGGAGGGTAATAATGGTCTTGAATTTCCTCTGCTAATCCTGAAGGTTCACACATCTTTACCACTAACAAATATATAATACTGAATTATTTTCCTCAATAAATAAACGAATAAGTGAAATATATGTTTGATTTGGTTCTCCTTGTCTCCTTTTAGCACCACTGTAGTTTGAACACGTAGAAGTAGAAAAGGGACAGTCAACCTCTAAGGATACATGGAAGTTCTTGTGTTAATTACTCTTACTCTACCTTTGATACTCAACTTTTTGTGTTGCAAATATGATTTATCAGATGGAGTACTATGTTTGAACCTCACACACAAATTCATAACCCTTTCAGCCAAAATATGAGCAAGATTTACAGAATATTGTAAAAGAATCAGTAGAATGTGTTAGGGTTAAAAAACTTAAACGTGGCTCTTTAAAATGCCCTGTTAGGCTGTGTGAAATGCGAGTCATTCGCAAATCCTTTTGGACATGATTAGCTCACCCACTGTCAGACTGGTGTTTGCCTGGCATCCCAAACAGCCCCTCACCTGTAGCTCCCTGTCGGGTGCCAGATTAAGCTCATCACAGCAGTCCTTGCAGATGCGCAGGAAGATGTAGTCCTTAGTCTTCTCCTCAATAAGTGCCTCATAGACACGCTCCTTGGTGCTGGTGGGCTGTCCCTGGCCTGCCTTTTCCCGGCTCACAGGCAGAAGGAGCACAGAGTTCACCTTTGTCATCACCAACCTTCCGGCCAGCGTGTCCTCCGACAGAGTCTCCGTCAGTTTGAAACGGGCAAACAGTTGTCCATTTTGAGCATACTTGGCGCCCCCGGAGATGCCAGTCAGCATAAAGCTGGTAACTAGCTGAAGGTTCACCTTGATGTTGAACCTGGGAAGACAAAAGAAGGATTTTAAAACTGTGCTGCTAGGATATTGGCAACCATCATATGGTTAAGCAACTCAACACCAAATGACAAAAACAACAAAGCAAGGATTGCGGGCAAGGCTGCAGAGTTTATCGCAGAGATGGTGGCTGCTGTTTTACTTATTCATTGTGGCATCGCTGTCACCAGACGTCAAAATACCTATGCTTCAAGCTGTCTGGCATGTTCTAAATGTCATACCTCATCTGTGCTACAGTGATGGCTTAGCAAAGCCTGCACAATGCCACTGTCAGGAAAGAAAGGAAACTGCACATTTCAGCTCAAACTGATGGAAACCCAAGTTACTTCAAAGCATACTTGTGGAGTGAGAGTGTATCTCCTGTGCTACATCACTGCTGCAGACCAGCTGAAGCCCATGTTAATACTATACATCAATATCATATTAAATGTAACAGAGCTCCCATATTCCCCCCGAAATTACATAACTTCAATTGCTTTCCTCTTCATGTACCCTTGGCAACTAGAATCATCACTAAGGCAGCAGCAGTCTGTACATGCCATAAGGATCAATAGTGACCTCTAGTGGTGAGGAATGGAAGAGGCAGGCTAACAAACCTGTTGACGAAAGTATTTGGTAATAAAAGAAAGCTTGGTTCCACATTTCTCCTGGACGTCCCCAGCCAGCTTGCACATTTGTTCTATTTAATCATTAAACATCACGGAGGTACCAAACCAGGTGTTGGATGATAACTACAACTAATCCCTGACTTGCATGAGGACAGCTTCGGGAACATTTTCTCTTCTGTCATTTGTAAACTATACTTTACGCACTAACATATAAAGCCTGGCAGTTTGCCATTTATGTTAGACACAGATTAAATTTTACTTCTGCACTTATGCCATCCATGCAGCGAACACACGCTCCGTGTGCATGGTAACCTCCACTGCAGGAGCAGGAGCAGTGTTGAGGTGTCTTGCTCAGGGGCATTTTAGTGTAACCTCTTGGTTCAGGGACTCATGGCTGATACTTAGATGAGGATCTTTAATCCTTATTTTAATCCCAATTTTTCTACACAGTTTGGAAGTACCAATTCCCCAACCCCCCAATCACATACAATGTTCCTGACATTATGAAGGAGAAGAGAAGCAGTTGCTTCCTCCAATACATGTGAAGCCAGGCAACTGCCGCAATTGCATTATTGCTGGGCAGCCATGACCAGGTGCCTAATTTCAATACAATAACTAACAGATGCCTGTGCCAGCCAGCATCGCACTGGATGTGCTGAGGGGAGAATGTGCCAAAACATGCGTCAAAAGCTTTTGCCCACTACTGTATGTATATTCCCCAGAGATTGCAAGAGGACCAGAAGAGCCCTTTGAGGGAATTAGTGCTTACTTGCTGACTTCCTTGTATTGAGCGATCTCCTCAATGTAGAGCAGGTCGTGGAGGCGGGATTGGTAGTTATCGCGAGTAAGGGCTTTGTCCAGTACTGACTGAGTAAATAGCTGGTCAGCAGACAGTGGGATCTGATAGCGGCTCAGCAGACTACGCTCCAGCTCCATGTTCTCACTGGGGACAAACTCTACGATGGTCTTACAGCAGGAGTCCCAGCGCTTTGCTGTCATCAGGAGCTGCTGACGTGCCTGCAGCAGGTGCTCCAGGTCTGCAGGGGGTACAAAAGTGTCACAGGAATTATACATTGTTTACTTTCTTGACATAGGAATGATCAACTTAACAGCTTCTCAGCAGGAATAGAAACCAAGTGTAAGTGTGGTCATACTTTAAAAGTATGAGTGTTTGATGTTGTACATATAAAGGTGGTAACAGAGGTAATTGTCAGACTCACACCAAAAAAAATACCCTAAAAAACATGTTATGCAAGAACTTTAGACTGTTGCTGTCCAATTAAAACGAAAACGTTTGAATTTCATATGCCCTCTGTACCTCTTCTGCAAACGACTCTGTTTACCGCTGCTTTTGTCACTGAGCTCCATGTCTGCACTGTGCATTCCTTGGAAAATACATTTTCCACATTCAGTGTGAAAGCAGCTTAAGAAATCCCTGAACTAATGAAATTTCACCAGTGGACACCAGAGTAAGACATTGGTTAATAAATGCCAATGTAAAGACTTTTACATTTTTTACTTTTGTAAGTTATGATAATGTAGGTCCTATTTATTCATGAAGATAATGAGATTAAAGAAATACTACAGCATTTTAAAACTCATTCTCCCAAACTCTCACTCATTACCACCAACAACAACTAATAAGTTTTGGAAATATCTGTAGACTTGAATCCCCCCTGTAGTAAGAGGTACCAACCTGCTGAATTCCATAAATAACTGTGTAATGAAAATAATGAATTCAAAACAGTTTATAACGCTGACCTACCACAGTTCAACAACGTCTGGTTGCATTCTCTATTGCTAATATATTTTGGTATAAATGTATTACATTTACAGCAATCTCTACTGTAACATAACCTACAAACTAGTAGGGCAGGGCAATATGAACAATGATACAATGTGAAAAACCCAGGACACCCCATGAAGTCCTTTTTCCACCTTTTTTACCATTTGTAAACTATTTGAAATGTGATCTTCATACACATCGAGTCTTACATAAGCCCCCTCAATAGTCTGCACGTGAGAGCATGAAGGGGTATAAAGGGGAGCAGCTACTATGCTACTATGGGAGACAAAGTAGTAGATAAGTTTCTTTAAAATAATTAAATAAACCTGCCCTACCTTCAATAGATGCCGCATCCACCATCACCCTCTGCATCAACACGGGTTCGGAGCCAAAATCAAAGACCACCGTCTGCCGGAAGGTCCCAAATATCTCTGTGTTGAAGGCCACTTCCACCGTGTACAGGCAGTGATCCATGCCGTTCTGCACGAGACCCGCACCGCTCCACTCCTGACAACCACTCTCGCACACCTGCTGGGGCACCTGGGTGGAGGTGTCCCCCGCTGAGACAGCAGTGATAGAAAAATGTGGCCGGTTGGCATCGTAAAGCAGGGCGATCCGGTGCAGCGTTCGGGCAGGCTGGAAACATTAAGCAGAGAAGGGTTAGTCATGTACAGAAAGCAGCAAATACGTGTCTCACTCTCCCTAAATCTTGAAGTAGAGGTTCAAAATACATTAGCAGGTCCCCGTCCAGCAGAATACCCCTATAACAGTGCATCGCTGACACCCACAACAAGGGCTCATCAGTTATTTACATTGGTGCGTTCCTGCCCTGTTGAACAGTTGAACACAGGCTTTAACAAAACTGTCCAGACTAGTTTCTGAATGTTTGCATGAATGTTCAAACCAACAGACAAGGAAATACGGGGTGAAGAGAGAAGGCTTTAGGATTCACTATTCGTAGAGGAGGCCTGGCAGATCTCATGTTCCTGCTTTTCCTCTACTTAGTTGCTGTTCCGTAGGCAAACCACTTAACTTCAAACCACTCAAGAAGCACTTCAAAACTGTACCTCAGTAACCACCAATGCCCTTCCCTTGGCGGATGATCTCAATACATTTTCCCTTGCTTTAAAATAAAAGACAGTTCAGATTTGTGCATGGTGTTCAATTTAACTGGCAGGGAAAGCAGGGACGCGTTCAGAAAGACCATAATGCAGCTAAACTTTCCTTCAGACAGGACGGTTTCAGGCTTTAAGTATCACACTGCTTTGCTGTGCCGATTAATTAAGAAAAGCCTGAATGTGGCACTATTACTCATTCATATTCTCTTCACTGATGTAACAGGTGTTCCCACAATACACATACACATGTCCAAATGTTTGTGGACACCCCTTCTAATGAATGCATTCAGTTACCTTAAATTTACACCCTTTGCTGACAGATGTGCAAATGCACGCACACAGCTTAACTAGTTCCTGTAGAGAAGTACTGCCAATAGAACAGGGCTCTCTAGAGCAGATAAATATGAACACATTGGCACCATGCCTCAGGGCTGCAAGACATACTGTCCTAAAAAAGACGAGAGGTGGAAGTAATATAGCCAAGCAAATAAAACTACATATTAATTTGTATTGTGCAATTGATTTCTTGTGAAGAAAAAATAAAAAAAGGCCACCATATACACTAATTATGGTGTTTCCTAGAACTCTCTACCAGTCTCTGACACTAGCTGGGAAAAAGTTTTTTGTACCACTCAGAAATCTTTCAGCTGTGTGATGTTTGAGGGCTTTCAAATCACTTCACAGTATGTAGAATTATGTAGAATAAAGGTCTGGCATGTTGCAAAGTCCACTTCAGCTTCATTTTGTCTTAACTTCACCGTAATATACGTTCTGCTTTAGACGCTGCTCAGTGTTTTTATATTACCCAGCCTTACTTTTGGTTCAATTTATGATCAAATACTCATGTGCCAGTCAGACTATGTCAGGCACCTACCTTGCAGTAAAGTGAGAATGTCCAGGAATGCGAAGACTTTTTGGTGTTGACAGTGACTGACAGATCTGAGCTATGTTCCACTGTAACTCCATCCACACAGTCATTGAGCTGCAACCATATCACAGAGAAGGGAAAAAAAATCAATATGGGGACATTAACACCCTCTGTGCGACACATCATCTTAAATGGCAACTGTGCTAGCTGAGTCTGACCAGTGATCACACGGTCAGACAGAATTTCCTCAAAAGCATGGTGGTGCTGTTCTTTACACCTTCAGACCACAGCCATTGTGGAAAATATTCTAAAACCTAGTGCACACACATCTCTTTGTGAACACTCATCTATAAACAAGTATCCCCAAAATTGCAACTTTACAGCAGACAGCAGATTCTTTGAAAAAACTCTGAATCATTTTAGAGCATTTCTATTGGTCTATTCATCCACAGTTATTAACGTTAAAGGATACCGAACAGCTACAGGGTTCAAATCATGAAGAAAAATGACATTTTCACTGGACAGCAGCAGCATGACTGATTTAACAAAGTGCTAAATGACAAAGACATTTAAGTAATGAACTGGGAGCTGTAATTGAACAGCATACCACTCTCTCTGGAGTGAGGGAGTTGATCCACTTCTCTATGAGCGCTTCCATATAGTTCTCAGTGTAGTGCTTCCCTTCCTGCTGCTGCTTCAGGCGGATGAGTCTGGAGGCATATCGTCGCTGCCACTCTGTCAGCTCCTCCTGAGAATGGGCTGATGTGCACTGAGCCCCGTACCGACAAAGACCCTGCTCTAGAAACCTACAGGGATGAAGACCAACATTAAAACCATTTAAATGATGTGAAGCAGAGTCCATATTTCACCAGTATCACATACCATATATCTCCAAAATTTTGAGGACACCGGTTCTAATTAATGTATTCAGCTACATCAACCCATTGCTGAATAGATGTGCAAATTCACACACGTTGGGTCTATTTCCTGTAGATAAGTACTGCCAAAAGAATTGGACTTTTTATCCAGATCATATAAACATGAACCTATTAGCACAATGCCAACTGCCAGGCGTCGGCTAGAGGGGTATAAAATTCCTTAGCCTTGAGCTGTGGAGCAGTGGAACTGGGTTGTGTGGAATGATGACACTCCATAAAATTATTATGGGATGAGTTTAGGAATTGGGGATGAGGTGGATACTACAAAATCTAGAAGAAAGCCTTCGCTGGTCTTTTTACCTTTTAACACCAGCAGTATAACAGTGTATATAAACATTTTGATTTGTTCTTCAAATCAGTTCACAATTCTGTGAACCTGGCATCTTTCCCCAAGAAGTTTGGATTGTTTTCAAACAAGCAAAAGTCTAAGGGCACCAAAATGCGTCACAACACACCACGTGACAACATTCTCTCTGCTTAGAAGTCAGAACTATCAGGGTGGGAGCAAGAAAGTTAATACAGGAAGAAGGTGCTCTCAGAGTTTGTTTGGGACCAGACTGAGACCACCTCCTCTAAAGGGCCTCAGTGAGGTTGTATTGGTCTGAAAACAAGTGCAATTTCTGTCTTCACATCTGACCAAACAAATCCCACTAAGGGTGAAAAGGAAACAGTGTTCAATTTAATTGGACCAAAATGTGCAGGGGTGGAAACGCCCTTAAACATGGCAACCGCGTTGACACTGTAGAGGACATATTCAAGGAATTACTTCACAACCAACCACTGGCTCTGATTACATACCAACCACTGAATTGAACAATCTAATACATAATCAATATATACATATACTTATACAAATCTTATACATCATTAGAGCTGGGGGTGGGGGGCAAGGGGGGGGTGTTTGTGCTCAGATTTCAATAATCAGTGTCTGCTTAAAGCACAAACTACAAATACTGTTAAATGAGCTTCCAGAGCCTGAAATTAGAGTGTGGGTACTGTTTAACAAATCCAATGAACTGTACAGCTGTTTATATTATCTAACAAATGGCCATCGTTTGCTACTAGCCACATCCGCTACTTGCACTTAAATAAAAGTATCACAGTCACAGCATCAAAGAGTCTTCTCACTGCAGTAATCTTAGCTATACACAGAACTGGTGGATAAGGAGGTTTACACTTGGCAGCATTCACACTACAAAAGTAACTCTAGAGCGAAGAACACAAAGGACCGGAGTGGCTGCGGGTTTTCCTTCCAGCAAAGCAGAAGCACAGCTGAACAACCTGAGCCCAAATGATTACACAAGCAGAGTCAGGTGTGCTCCACGCTGTGGATAAGACTGGGCACCCACCCGTGTTCTGGAGTGTACTGTTGGTTGTGGAACACAAGCAAGCATATGCAAATTAGCAAGAGTACACAAGCCCAAGCAGAACAATCAGAATACAGAACATCCGCTTTTGAAGCCTACAGAGTAGCAGTGCTGGCACCCAGGCTCTAGTTCTGTTTAGTGTTTCAGTGCTTCCTCACATCTACTGAACCTGAGGAGTTGAACCAGGTTGTGTTTGAGCAAATATCAACAAAGTCCCTATTGGGATGGGATTAAACTGACATGGGGTCCTAGGGTAACTCTCTCTTTGATGTGGGCCAGACTGGCCTTGTCTGTGTTTTCTCCATCTCTGAAAAAAATACATGCAGGATTTACCTACTGATTATATTAGCCCGATCTGGGGTCACATGTCTTTGATTTTCCAGACAGGTGTCGCATCACATTTGAAATCAACACCTCTGGCTTCTGCATTTCATTGTGAAATGAAAGTGAAATCAGATTTTTATTGGAACTTGGATGCAAACAGACAGACAAACTCCAGAGGTGTTTGGGGCAGGGCCAGTGGTCCTGGGGCAGATTTTGACTTACTAGACCTGAAATACCCACCTCTGCATAAATCATTCATGCTCTGGTAATATTGTCATCTGGATATAATAAAAATACTCCAAAACAACACATTTTAATCTGAATACAACTGAACTGTAGCTCTCCAGGACCAGGACTGAATACTCCCAGTTATAGAGAGCATAGCATGCAATTTGTTTTCCTGACAAATTGATAAAATGGAATTCTGAGGTCAATTTTCAAAGGGAGGATTAAATCAACTGTGAAACAGAACTTTATCTCTCATTACTGTGGAACTGTGTGTTTCATCTCCACAACAAACCATGTTCTTCCACTGCTAACCTGCACAGTTCGATCCTTCTGAGAAGAGTCTGTCGGCCCCATCTTATATCACATTACACTCCCTACAAAAACAATACACACAGTACTAACGCCAGAAACGTTTTCACCAGTGAAAACATTATATACTACAATTCTGCTCCAAAAACCTTTACAGAAGAAACAGATTAAAGCTATTGTTCAACATAGTGTAACCAGTGAACAGATCAGATCTGATTCCAAAAACTTCAACCCCTTTCAACTTCCTGAAGTATTCTCCAGTAAAGAAATGAATATGATCTTTCTTTATAAACCAGACTATAAAGCTCCAACTCAGTTTAGTGAGAACAACCAATTTCCAGTGTGAAAGTGCACACATATAAAAACAGCAGCAGAGAGGTCAGATGTACCTTTTGCACAATGTGTACTCCTCACTGCTAGTGACTCCTCGAGGCGGAGGCCGGAACTGCCAACCCTCGAGAACATCTGCTCCAAGTGCCGTGCAGACAAAGAACCAGAGAGAAAAAGGGGAAGAGAAAAAGAGAGCACGTCAGCGTATACACCCTACGAGTCATATGACCAAAGCTGAAAACGGACTTTTGATTTTTGTTGTGCAACTAAAGTGGTCCGGAGAGGAAACTCACCCTCCTCGTTCTCCTCCGGCAGCTGCGTCATCTTACTGTTTATGGCCTGCCAGTCAAACAAGCTTCATGACTCAAACTCATATTTCAGACAAAAGTCCCCCAAAACACCCCACAGAGCCTCACTAAACTGAAGTCATACAAAATTCTAACTATAAGTTAAGAAATAATGTCACACTCTCTCTCTCTCTCTCTCTCTCTCCCTCTTTGACTGAATGAAAGCACAGAGAGAAAACATTACAGTGCAGTCTGAGACTTGTTAAGACATGCCTCATTTGGCAGCGTAATCTCTAATACAGGTTGCAGGATACATTAAGAAAGTAGCACAAACTTACCTCAATTTCAGAAAGAAGTATTTTCAGTCTCGTCATATCCTTTGCCATCATTCCGTTCTTAAACAAAATAAAGGAGAGGTTGTTTCATTATCTAAACATTTGCTTGTGTTACTTTGCAAGTGGAAACATGAGAACAAAAAACTACAAGCCAAATTATCTATAATCCATCTAAGAATTTAGCGGGTCTTAGATTTGATCCCTAGTTCAGAAAATTTAGAAATTCTGGATATTGTTTGAATTAAGACTGGGCAATAAATACATTTTATATCAATACTGGGATATAAACAGAGCAAGATAGGAGCTGAAATGATAGCATTTATATCGAGTTGAACGTTCTTACATTAGGTTTCAATCTCCCTCGCTTTGCTCCACCCCATCAGATATTTTTGTCCATGTTGCCCAGCCCTAATTTGAATTCATTATGTAAATTAAATAAATTCATTTTTGATGCTACTTTATATTCCTTTATTTTGAAATTATTTACGTTTTAAATCATTTTTATTATATTTTCTTTTTTTGTCTCAGCTTCCTATTAGATATTATAAATGTAAGACTGCAACTTAAGACTCATTTTATACATTAACCCACAAAGAAACTGGCTTTATGCTATGAGTTCCAAACTTCTATACCGTAGTTCAGCTCTGATAACAAAAACAGAGGCAGATTCATTTACCAGCGGTTCTCCATACAGAGCTTTGGAAAGAATGCTGAAGACCTCCTGTAGGCTTCCATCCAGCAACATGTTCTGAAGTCCAGCCCGGAAACTACCCTCTCCTTTCCCCAACTCTTCAGCAAGCACTGTGTACACACAAACACAAAATTATGATTGAACAAAAACTGCCTTGAATTTACGGTGATCTAATATTCCTCATATTTATTAAACCAGTGCTGTCAGCCACAAAGAGCAAGTGAATGTCCTTTAACATGCATTTCATTTCTGAGAAACATCAGCTACCAAACATCAGCTACCACTGCTGCCTGTGGTTTGCAGGACAAACTCTATGGGTGGTGAAAAAGTCACCAGATACTGGTCCGTTCAATTCCAAAATTAAAGTTTGCCAACAACTCAGTTTCAGTTTATTTGAAATACCTGATATATAAGACAGATGTCTGGTCATGCTGGTTGTATTAACATGCTCATATAAAGATAGACTGTTGCCTTTTGTTCTTTTACTGTTTGTTGCTCTGTGTTGTGGTGCTCACTAAACTGGAGGATGTTTTCTCATGACTTTTTCACACCTGAAAGTCCAGACCAAGGTCCACTCTAAGGTTTGAGTCTTTGATACATTGTATAGATTTGGTTCAGTTCATTTCGTTTTCACACCGCATTGCTTTTTTATACACATGACACCGATTGGTTTGAAGAGGTGTGCTGAAATCTGCACCTCTGTCAAAATCCAACTATCATCAGGAGTACGTCACACCCTGAAGTGAGCGTGGAGGATTACCACCATATTCCTTTAGCATGATGCACTTGAATGTGAAGGGAAGACGGATTTTCTAAACCATCCAAAAAGAGCCATCCCACTGCCAATGAACTGGACCATGGCTCAGCTGATCCAGACTGAGACCACCTCTTTAGGTCAGACCAAAGGTCTGTGGCACCTTTCACACCTGCTAAGGTCAAAATGCCTGGACCAAATAATGTAGGTGTGAAAGCAGAAATCTATTTCTCCAAGAGGCTCATTAGTTTTACAAATCTTAGTCAATTTGGCTTTGAGTTCCAGGTTTCGAAAGTGGGTTTCTGCAGCCATGTATGATCTCAGACACATCACACAATAACCAGCTTTCTGTGATGCCTGTTCCACCTCAGATGAAACATGTGCATCGCATTGAATTCCACTGTAATACAACATACAAATGTCTGTATATCACTTCAACAAAGAGTGAAAGACTACAGCCGCTGTAAAACTATAACACACTATTAAACTTTGCCAGATAAATCATACGAACATTAGATATGTTTAAGATATATTCTGCTAGCTTTGCATTCTGCGTTACAGATACTGCAGAATGTAGTCTACTAGAGATGTCACGAGAATCGTTACTTTAGCGCCATGTCAATACCAAACTTTTTTTAAAACACTGCATTTCTTGCTTCCTGTGGTATCTATGGTTTCTCTCCCAGACCACAAGAGGGCAAGCATAATAAGATGTGCCTACACATATAGATGCAAAGAGAAGAAGATTGCTACAACAGCAGCAGAATGAGATGTCATGTTTGGAAATATTTGGGGTTTGAGTCTGACAACCAGGGTCAAATTATCAACAGCACAATGCCAACATGCAAACAGTTTGAGAACATTTTTAACGAAAGCAGGAAACACCAAAAATTCAGCTAAGCACCTCAAAGCTGTACAAAGACATCAAAGGGAGCACGTTTTCTCATTGTAATTGTTTGTCCAAATAAAAATCTGTATATTTCACTTAATTCATGACAAACTAATTTTCTCTCCATCTTGATGCAAAGCCACAGCGTCACTTGAATGGAGCACATAAGCCTGCAGTTAAAAACTGAGCTGAGGCGGGGAAGAGTTACATAAGCCACTGTCATTTAGTCTACATTTCTTGTGCGAGAACGTTTTGATGGAGAAGGATTGTAGAAACATTTTAACTGTATGTAAGCGCTGTAGTATGAGGAAGACAGATGAACGTGGCAATATGTCGACCACGAGCGGCGTCACCTTACTGTCTTAAGGAGGCCATTGGAAGCCAATACTTTTTACCGGCATTTTAGCAGCTATTTGCTGAATGATCCAAGCGGGTTATGGCTTTTCCAAAAACTACAGGAATATTTTCCTCAGCAGACATGAAGCTACATACCTTTGTGGAAAACACAGGGTTTAGGAATGCATAAAAATTGAGACGAAATCCCCACATTCACTTACTAAATCATCAACATATTATCCAAAGCACCTTCTGTTGTCCCAACCACAGACAGATGTACCGCCAGAGCAACAGCAAGTTAACTCACTGCTCACAAGTTGCAGTGTGGAAACTATACAGGGCTCAGTACAAATACATTGTCATAATAATGTACATTTAAACAAAAATTTAAACTTTGTTTTTCAGTGCAGTCTGGTAGCCAAGTAATGTACAAAACAAAGCTTCCTGCATATTGTTTGGAAAGCAAAGTTACTTTACTCATCTTTTTATGCTGATCCATGACAGGAAACAATCCGATCTGTAAAATTTGTGATCCATCCCACCCTGAGAGAATATTTTGCGTTGTGGTATTGAGAATTATAAAATCTTTGTGCCATTGTTATCGACATCCCTATTGTCTAGTACAGGGTTTCTGTGAAGCTCACTGTTATGGTCCACAGGCCCAGTTTCAGGGAGATACAGTATTCCATAATGGGCCAGTAATGACACTTCAAATGACTAAAGATGAAAATATATTAAATTTGTATATTAAATATATTGTGTTTAAACTACAAATATTATGCAAGCATTCATCAAAACAAACAATGATTAACGCAACACCAAGTAAACATTATGAGTTTGAGACAACGCAGAGGAAGGCACCCAAAGCACTTAGCTAAGCCGAGATACAACAGCAAATTAAAAAAATAATCATCCGCAAGTACAACTCAGACTAGGTCAGGTATGCGATGAAAGCAGAAGTAGATGGATTGTTGACAATGGGACTGACATATAGAAACAAATTTTACATAAAATTAAAGACGTGCACATTTTGTATCATCTAATGCAGTAGTTCACAATCCTGGTTCTGGAGTACCACTGCCCTGCTTGTTTTAGTGTTTCCCAGAATTCCTGCACACCTGATCTAACTAATCCACTACCCGACAAGCCCTTGCTAAGCCAAACTGGTTGTGTTCCAACAGGAACCCTCCAAAACAAGCAGGGCTCCAAGACCAGGACTGAGAACAACTTGTCTAATGTTAGCAACACTTTCCTGCTTATTTTTGAGAGGGACATTTGGGACAGATGGTTTCAAGAAGACGTGCTGCTCAGCTCCTGCTGAGGCCCTAATTCTCACGATTTTAGTTTCAGCACTTCGAGAATTTAGATGTTTTCTCGTCATGCTTATATACACCTAGTTATATACAGGTGGGCCGTATCATGACCATAACCACACTAGCCGCTGTGTGTTACGACTGTACTGAAATTTGGCACTGACTGATATTATGCAAACTGGTACTCTGTAGTAGCAACATGTTTTGGTCGGTACTTTTTTCACTTTTGAGACCCAAGCCTAACTGCTACAATATCCAGTTAAACCTATGATTGTTTATTCACATCTTGCATGTTGGTACAGCTGTACGTTGCTTGGAAACTTGGAAAGGATCACTCACCATGCTTACAGTCCTCATCAGCTTGATCATAGTCCTTCTGTAGAAATAAGAGACAGCAAAAGTCACGTTCTAGCTTAGGAATGGGCAAGTTCATCTATATTCCACAGTCTTACCCTACCTAGTATTTACCATTCTTTACCAAAGCTGACAAAATCCATCAACTGGAAGAAGGAACCTTCAAACTGTGTTCAGGCCCTCCAAACATGGATGCCAAGTCTTTCTCTTGCTTACTCAGTTTTGCTGTTAACATAAGGAAACATTCTGCATCTAAACCATTCCCAGCTGCTTAGTTAGAAATGAACAAATAATTTTCCAAATGTCAATTGCAACTCATTAAGTTTATGAACTGTTTATTAAATGTGATGCACAATCTGAGTTTGGGAAACAACCAAAGACATTATGATTGTGCCCAAGAACAGCAAGCTTCAGAACAAAAAAGGCATTCCTGAAAAGCACAAACTCCTTTCTTCAAGCAAAGAAAAATTCATGGTTGTAATCTTGGGCCACAAACTGGCACACCGGGAGCTCACCAGCTGAAGCAGGCCTGCAATCCTGTAGAGCAGAGCACGCTTGCGGAGAAGGGCCGTGTTGGGGGTGGGGGGACACGGCCCCAAGGCCAGCAGGGCCTCCGTGCTGTGGGCCACTGCCGCCTCATACTCCCGCCTCACTAATGATCCAATGGCTTCTTCACATGACTTCTGTGGTCTCCTGTCCTCCATGACTCTGGGACAGAGTGTCTGAGGAAGAGATTATAGGTTAGAGAGGAAAAAAAGAAAGAGATGTCTAAATTCAGTTCAGCAAAGCCACAGACCTGCACAGTTTGGAGGTGTTACTCCAAACGCTACAAAAGCAGATTCTAAACGCTCAGAGAACCACATCAGATGTGATAGAATACACATTAATGGTCTGTGGTTGTGAATTGATGTGCTTATTCTTATTAATCTTTGTCAGAGAAACTCTCTCTTTAGCGCATTAACTTTATATTGAGGTATTTCTCAGGTACTAAAACAGGAAGGCAGACTGGAGTGGAAATACCAGTCAAATTGACAATCAATTGGCACAACACCCAGTATAAATACCGACCTAGGGCTTACATGTAAACAGGAGCCAATATTTTATGTGTTGTACAGTGAAATCCCGATTACATCCTGCGAAATTCAGAAATGAAGGTTTTTGGTTCTCATCAGACACAAACGTTGTGGAGCACATTTTATACGTGATTCAGAAGTGAAAGATGTGTTGGCTGCTCATACTGATGTCACACCCAGTTTAACAGGACTTAAATGAGAAGTATAAACACATTTAGTAAACACTACCATGTAAAAGCTAAATGTATGATCGACTCCATACAAATTCCAAACATAAGGTAACATCCTTATTTCTATGGAAGGAAAAAGCTAAAGCCAGTCACAAACATTCTCATGATTTTAACTTTGATTTTTCGAGGGTACAGATGTGAAACGCAATCAAATGTGGACTGCGGTAGAGGCCATATCACTCCGTTAGGACAGCCATGGTTCATTAAAAATCCTTTTGGGGTGGCCTGTGGTAGGCCAGATTTTTATAGACAGTTAAAAAACATAGGAGGCCAAGAGGTCAACTGTTAAACTGACAATGTAACCAAGAAGTACACTAGAAATCATGTGATGCTGCAATAACCTACTGACATTAAATAATACAGTTAAAACATTTATTTTCAGGAGAAAGGATTTTAATAAACAGGAAAGAGGTAATATCACCCCCACCCCATACTTCTGGTAAATAACGCCTTTAATGTCACACTATACAGCTGCTGTACAACAACTGATGAGAACCCTCGGGGGCCTTGTGATAGTCACCTTAGACAAAAGGCTGAAGCTGTTTTTCCTGTAGTGAGTATAACCGTGCCTTCCTATCTATTCTTCCATATTTTCTGCAAATGAAACAGTTCAATCAAGGTTTTGCAAATTATATAACTAATATTTATCTGTCCAGACTGATATCATTTACTGTCATGCAAAGACATTTTTGCTGTTTTTCAATTTTCAATATAAATGGAATCTGACAGTTGTCCATTACTTTGTGAGTAAAACATGTTTCCATTGACTTCCAATGAAAGTTATGGAAGTTGCCCTACTTCTGTAAAACCTCCTTTCTGGAAACACAAGGTTTTTGCATGACAGTGATGATATTCCTAAATAATATGTCAGCATGATGATGAAAAAAATGTACAAAATATTACGGCTTGTTCAATCATACTTGCAAAAATACATGGCCATTTTTGAAAATACTGCATTTAAACAACTTCTTTAAACACAATATGAACCTGTCAGCCTGTCAGTTTTAGACAGAACAGGATTTGTCATCCTGTGGGGCGGAGAGCATGAGCGGGTCGTGAATCACACTAGTGCTCTGCAGGTTCATCCTCAGGGGGAAGCAGTGATCAATAGTGGGCTGGTTATAGTTCTTTAAACCATAGAAGTCTACATGAAAAATTATTTAGCGTAAGTACAACTCAATTTATGCTCAAACTAAAAACAATATGGAATTTTTGATAGAATTGATCATATTAAAAATAACACTGCTGAAGTGACGCAAAGCAAATTAAACCCTTTTCGTCTGAGACAACGTAGCTGATACAGACAATTAGTGAACCACGGATGTAGATGAAACACTGTCCGCAGAAAACACAAAAACAGCACCACAGGTCTAGCGCGCTCTGCTGGCTGGTTGCAATATGACAATGAAAGTCCACGCATTCCCAATAATTTCAATGGCAAAATGTTATTTGCAATGATTCAATCGGCAAGGGTAATTATACTAAGTTCTTCAAAATATGTTACTGCACTCCATACATTACAACCTTAAAGTCCTTTATTATTTTCACTATCTGTGTATGCAACAGCATTATCCCATCTCAGGACATTGACTGTAAAATTTGAACACTGTGTGGGCAAAAAATATAATGCGATATCCAGGTCAGCAACATCACCATCTGTCAGTTACTCTGATCTTGAGTTACGAAGCCTAGAAAACAGCATGCAACCGCCAGCAAAGTGCAGATCTCGGGTTCGAAGAGTCAATACGCAGCATCGGCTCTGCTGTGTCGAGACCCCGGGTCGTTGACAGCGTTGCCCCAGGCCCTAAATTCCACATTTTCATCACAGAAGAAGACAAAGGTGTCTTCTTGAGGTGATCTGACTTTGAATCTGTGAGACCGGGACTTTTTTCCTAAAACACCCCCATCCCTCATCAACACCTGTAGCACTGATCTCCAATATCACAGTGTCCCCATCACGATACACCGACAGGGTCGAGTATCGTCCACAACTACAACATCAACAAGCCACAGCGTGCCCCTGTGATCGCCCTGATCACACCAAAAAAGGCAACAAGAGCCTCAGAAAAATATAAACAGCCTATCTTTGGATTCCGGGTCAGTTAATAATAGATGTCCCTGTGTGTGTGTGCATGTGTGTGTGTGTGTGGGCAGAGGACAATAACGGCCGTTATGTGTACTGTAGGACAGGGAAACGGCGGAGTTACTTCTAAACTTGGACTAAAGGTGAGGCTGTGTGAGGCCTCGGCGGGCTGTGCTCTCCTGCCCCGCTGCCCCAGGCTTGTTTATCTTCACCGTTAGCTCTGGACCTGGCCTCGGGGCAGCAGTTCGGGGACAGTGTCCACCGCACAAAGTGTCCACACACATGAAGGACGGAGAAAAAGACGTGTCTGCTCCCGCACGTCGCCGCGTCCCCCCCACCCCCCGAGCTCCGGCTCAGCCGCCCCGCGACGTCGCGGTCTGTGTGCGGCCTGCAGCCGGAGCTGCCCGGACACCGCGCTGGGCCCTGGACCCGGTAACCTGGCGGACGTGAGCCGTTCGCCGCCGCTCGGACAAAAACAAAGCGGCGGCGGCGGGTCGACGGAGCCCCGTTAGCCGCGGCGGCTAACGCTGCAGCCCGCTCCAGGCCCGTGCGGCGCTCGGGAAGCTGCCGGGGACAGCAGAGCCCCTTCGGCCGCGGCCCCGCGCTCAGACAGCTCCCGTCCCTAACCGCAGAACGGAACCGAGGCGAGGCAGTGGTCCCCCGCGGCTGGACGGCGCAGGGACGGAAAGGTGTAGGAGGAAGTCTGCGCTTACCTAGCTGTACTTTCTACGCCATCTTGGATCCACTTGTCAGCCTATCGCACGGCATGATGGTCAAATAGTTCTGCGCCCGGCTTCCTGGACCCGCGGGATAAGCACCCCGCGGACCGCCCGGCCAGCGCTGCGGGCCGGACAGCCACCGCGCTGTTTTCTGTACCACACCCGCGAATAAAGCACCGAACACCCTCCGAAGAGGAGTAGATGTGGGAGTCCAAGTCCAGGAAGTCGGTTATCCGTTTCGGGTTTTGGCTCCGGCCGCCCGGCGGCTGTGTGACTGATGAGCCGCAGCGGAGCCGTTCGGGCGGCCGGAGCCAAAACCCGGAGCGGAGTACCCACTGTCTGGACCTGGATCTCCTCTACAGAGCAGAGCTCCAGCTGATGACTGTAGACTTCTGTTAGTCTATGCATTGGTTCATGTTTATGTTTGTGGTAGTGGTCTTCCTGTTTATTACAGCGTCCAGCCTCGTAAAAGTACAATATCTGAATTGTGCAGAGATTTTAGGTGGCGTATGAGTGTTGGGATGGAGGGACTGGTCATTGGGAGTTCAGGGGAAAATGCCACTGGGCCGCAATAGGGGTGGGCTGGTGAGAGTTAGGGGGAGGGGAAGAGGGTCTCTCCTCCACATCATCAGTCAAAAGGGTTAGTCAACGAAACCCATCAAAAGGAAGATCAACTAAACAAAAGTCATTAAAAAGGAAGGTTGACTAAACAAAAGTGATAAAAACGGAAGGTCAACTAAACAAAAGTGATAAATAGGAAACATCAACAAAATAATCAAAAGGGAACATTGACAAAACCGATCAAATGGGAAAGTGGACAAAACAAAACCAATAATAAAGGAAGGTCGACAAAACTCATCAAAACAAGGTCGACAAAACAGAATCTCAACAAAACAAGGTCGACAAAACAATATCAACAGAACAAAACTGACAAAAAGGGAAGATTGACAAAACAAAAGTGATTAAAAGGGAAGATTGACAAAAATGATCAAAAGGGAATGTTGACGAAACCCATCAAAACAGAATTTCGACAAAACAAAAATAATAAAAAGAGATGATTGACAAAAAATTATCAAAAGGGTTGGTCAATGAATCCAATCAAATGGGAAGGTTGACTTAACAAAACTGGTTAAAAGGGAAGGTCAACAAAACAAAATTGATAAAAATGGAAAGTTGACAAAAAACAATCGGGAAGGTCAACAAAACCTTGACCTTCCACAAACACACACCACCCCTTTTTGCTAAAACTGGGCTGGTGTGTTGTATAAAAATCTTGGGCTGAATTAAGTTATCAGCCATGAGTGTTACCCTTGATCACTAGCCACAGCCATCCGTTGTCCAGGAGACCAACAGAGAATAATTGTAGGAGGGCCCTTACTCTCCCCAAATCACTCAACATGATGCTAGCTAGCACTAGTGTCTGTCAGCTGTGTAACAGAACTGGCAGATGGTTTATATTCACAAAGCATGTAACGTGGCCCAAATCCAATTTTCTCACCAAGTCCAACCTATAGTGTTTAGGGCACATTATTTGCCATGGACTGTTACCTCACAATCCCAACCCTGACAACCTTCACTGCCATCGTCCATTTTCCCTTCTCCTTGTTCTTCTTCTTTTTGTTCATTTTAGATTTTTTCACCATTGTATAGCTTCTCTGTGCACTGTGTAAATAATGCTGGATTAATAAACCAATATAAATTATTTAAATTTACTCTTATTTTACATGAACTGCAATTCAGAGTTAGGAGCATTTGCTTTCTCCTGTCTTCTAAAGTCACCATTTTTGACATTTTTTATAATGATTTTACGTTTTACATTATTTAATTAAATCATAACTTTTAATCATTCAATAACTTTTACACTCAAGAATATCTGTAAGATTGTAAATTTATCCTACCATAAGAATGCATGTCTTATCTAAGGCAATGGGCAGCCCACTTTAGAATATTAGACCTCAAGGTGAATTTGAGGTCCATCACCAGTAATGAAACTGAATGAGTTTTGACATCCCTGATTCATGACTGGACTCAACTCATCTGTTAATGATATGGATAGTTAGAACTGCGGAATATTCTGTCTTCTGTTTGGATCTTCAGGCTTCTTAATGATCCTTTCATTTCCTGGAATTGTATGCATCCATCTTGTTACTGGCTGTCACATTTTCTATTTACCTTCAACTTTTCCAACCATAATTATCTTCACTGAATGATTTTTTTCCTCATAGTACACCGTGTCCAAATGTTTTTGGACATTCCTTCTAATGAATGCATTCAGACACTTTATTTGTACCAGTGTTCAAATACACACACAGCTTCTCTAGACCTCATAGAGAGGTTCTGCCAGTAGAACATGCCTCTCTGGAGCAGGTAATAATGAATTTATTTTCACCACGTCTAATGCCAGCATTGAGATGTGGAGCAGTGGAGCTGTGTTCTCTGGAATATGGTGCTCCATCATATAGTTTTGTATGAGTTGTGGATGATATGGGGTTGTAACCTGACTGAAGCACTTGTTTCTGAATGCAATCAAATCCTCACTCCAAAATCTTTTAGCAACAGTGAGGCAGGATAAACGTTTTTAATATCTTTGATTTTGGAAGAAACAATTAATGAATAGGAGTCCCAGAACTTTTGTCCACACTTTAAAAAATTTTTGGTTCTTCGAGGGTTCTTCAGTAAAGAAAATGGTTCTATATAAAAGAACCCTTTGCATAATTAAAGGGTTCTTATTCAACATGAAAGTTGTAGATGTAGATGGTTCTTCATAGAACTTCTTTGAAAAATGATTCTATATATAGTATAGTACGATATGTTACACGATACATCATAACAATAATAGAACCACACATACTCCATCAATCCGAACCCTTTCACAATTCAAAGATCCCTTTAATCAAGCTAAGGGTTCTTTGAGTGTTCATTGTTCTAAATAGAACCATTTTCTTTACTGAAGAACCATTGAAGATCCCTCATTTTAAGTGTGTAAATAATATATGTCCAGAATCAGAGCTTTAGTTAGTTTATCTGATCTTGGATTCATTTGGTCAAGGATCCATTTGTTTGTTTTTTTCGGTGCCATCCATGGTGCTCATTAATGTTTCTGTTAACCCCAAAGTTCAAAGGCATCCATTTCTGTCCTGCTCTTATGTTGGACAACTCTGATCAGTAGAGTTAAGTCATAACATTTGAAGATCTTTTCGAGCTCTTTTATCCTTGTTCTGCTGGGTTACAGCGTCATACTTATTTACTGATGAAGCCTTTTTCTTTTAATAATTGATCTAAGCTCCCCACCATCACTGCATCTTCACCATCAGTAGTAAAATGTGATGTCTTTCCTGTTTGTGATTAAAGACCTGTGATGATGAAAGGTCAGATACAGTGGATTGTAGTATTAAGTCTTTGGTGATCAGTAACCAGTGTGAGTACTTTAGTTAATGGCCAGCCTGGATTTGGGCCTGTTCTGTCCAATCTAAGTCTAACTTTGGAACATCATTCCAAAGAGTGGAGAGATTCCTGAAGATCTCATAAATAACCTTGTGGATTTCTAATATGTTGGGAAAGGACGAGAGAAAGAATTCAGAAACAACAGTCTAGAGTACTGCAGGCCTTTCGTGCCTCAGCTAAGAGCTCACTTTAGGATGCATGATATAAATGTTTGTCTCATGTTTGAAAAGAACCTCCTACAATTCTGGTTGGAAGCTTATATGCACATATAATTGACACGAATGCTGTTTTAATATTGAGCATTGAACACTTTATTGTTCTTTTTCTGGGGTAGAATGCATGTATAATCTACTTGTTAAATAAATAAATAATAATAATTTAAAAAAAAAAAAAAAAAAAAAAAAAAAATATATATATATATATATATATATATATATATATACTGAAATGATTATTCAATGATGCCAGCACTCATTGGATTGAGCAAACACACAATATCCAATCACAAATGTAAGTGACTCTCAGTATGTTAATTCATGCTGAATTTTGAAGTATGTATAGATTGGGGAGTGAATTTTCATGGTGATCCTTTGAAAGGCCAAATCAACATTAAAGTGTTTGACCAACAAAGAGGTCAATGTTCAATAGTGGCCAAACTCATGAATTGGATCTAACTGAGAATCTGTGTCAGTAGCTGTATAACATTCTGAGCCACAGGCATCAAGCAACTAATGTGAAGAAGCTGCAATATATTCAGCAGGAAGAATTAATGGATATCACTGCCAGTCAGTGTCCAAAGCTGGTAGAAACATAAAGTCATAAAAGAGACATAAATCCTGTTCTACCCAAAGGAGTTCTCATGCGAGGATCATTTTTCATTTTTTTTTATCTGGTAAATAATTTAATAAATTGCCCCTTCAATTTAACCCACTTCTGTCTCAATGTAATTAATTGTTCCCTCAATTTCACAAGCCATTCCTTCAATAATGAATTGTTGTGTCAATTTAACAAACGGTTTCCTCTATTTAACAAGCCGTTACCTCAATTTGATATTGTTCCCATAGTTTATCGAGCTGTTCCATTAGATTAATAAGCCTTTCCCTCAATTTAACAATCCGTTCCCTCAATTTGATCAATGATTCAAATAGTTTAACAAGCCGTTTCTCAATTTCATTCATTTGTATCTCAATTTAAAAAAAGTTCCATTAATTCCATAAATTGCTCCATACTAAAGTGTCCTATTGTCTGCAGAGGTGGGGAACCCATGGCTGGAGGCCAGACTGCTGATTTTCCTGTTTTACAGATTAATTGAATCAGTGTAAAAAAGTACAAAAGTGATTCATTGGACTGATTTATTTTCTGGAATTCCACCCCTGATTTATTGGACAGATTTATTCTGGAATTTGCCTGAGTCATTGTATTGGTGTATTCTGGAATTCTGCCCCAATTTATTGGACTGGTGTATTCTGGAATTCCGCCTGATTTATTGGACAGATTTATTCTGGAATTTGCCCGAGTCATTGTATTGGTGTATTCTGGAATTCTGCCCTGATTTATTGGACTGGTGTATTCTGGAATTCTGCCCCGATTTATTGGACTGATGTATTTCAGAATTCCGTCCCAATTCATTGGACTGATTTATTCCGGAAATTTCACCCCTGATTTATTGGACTGATGTATTCAAATGAGGGAAAGAATTGTTGGGCTTAGTTTGAGGTTGGTGACCCCTCTAACGCAGGGGTCACCAACCCTGCTCCTGGAGAGCAGCCTTCCTGCAGGTTTCAGCTGCAGCCCAACTGCAGCCAATCAGAGCCTGTGAAGGCAGATGAGGGGGTGGATGAAGGTGGAATCTGAAGTCTGCAGGAAGAACCCTGGAGGAAGATCAGGCTGGTGAACCCTGATCTAAGCATTGCTTGTCTTCCTTTGTCACTTTCTGGGGGTCTCCAGAAGAGCCCACGCTATGGGCTCTTTAAAGTGGGCGTGCCATGGGTGTGTCACACCCCCCTCTGCAGCACAGGGGGCACTCCAGGAGCGGAACCCTGCGCTCCACTGCAGTGGAGAGCGGCCTGTTTGGCGCCGCCTGGCGGTGACACTGTAGCTGTGGAGCTGATCTGCTCTCCCATCCACACACCGAGCATCCCAGCACTGCTGCGAGGAGGACAGAGTGGCCGTGCTCGGACTGGGGCAGCAGCTGCTGGTCCCGACTGGGGCAGGTGGGGTCTCAGTGCTGGTCATGAGAGGGAGCGTGGAGTGGAGTCCAGGAGGAGATCAGGCAGATCCAGTCTTGTAAACGGAGATCCCTCAGTCCCACTTTTCAGGTCTTCATGCTGGTGAGCAGGACGGGAGCGTGTGTGAGCGTGCACGCGCTCTGATGAGGGGCTCGCGCAGGCAGCAGCAGCAGCAGCAGCATTCAGGTGGCTCTGATCTGATCTGATCTGATCTGTGTGGTGCTCTGAGCAGCAGAACTGCTGAAACAGCTCCAGAGTCCAGTGAGAGAAGTGCTGTCCTCCTGAAGAGCTGAGAAGGTGCTGTGGACCATGTTGATGAAGGAGTACAGGATCTGCATGCCCCTCACTGTGGAGGAGGTAAGCCAGTGCTTCTCTGATCCAACACCCTGCTGAGCTTCTGAACTCCTCTGAAAGCCCTGCCAGCAAAACCAACTTCTCAGCCTGTGTGTGGTCTTCAAAACGAGGGTTCTTCAGTAAAGAAATGGTTCTATATACAACCACCAAACACTGCTTTGCATGAATGAAAGGGAGCAGTTTTGAACAGGGTTCTATTATACAGCACTGGAAAGGGTTCTACCCTTCTTACGTTTGTAGCTTGTAACAATAAAAGAACCCCCCTTTGGTGCTGTGTACAACCCTCTACAGTCTGTTCAAAGAAACCTGGATGCAAAGAACCCGTTAATCATGCAAACTGTTCTTTAAGTGTTTGTGCATACTTCTTCTTTTTAAGTGAGTAAAAGACCAAGAGTACCCAAAGAACCCTTTTCCTGAATAAAGGGGTTTCTTAGATTGATGAACACTGTGTGCATGGTTCTAAATAGAATGTTTGGGAAAAGGGTTATATTTGGCATCAAGTGGTTCTTCTGAATAATGGGAAATGCACTGTAGAGGGTTCTATACACGCTTAAATATAAGGGGTTTTTTTTCAGCAAAATGGTTCTATATAGAACCGTGAATGGTCAGCCGTTTGCATGATTGTAGGGTTCTTTGCATTGTGAAAGGGTTCTTCAGATTCATGGATAATTTGCTGTAGAGGGTTCATTATAGAACATTTTTGACAAGGGTTCTATATAACACTGAAATGGGTTCTTCTGCTATAAACTACATCTCAACAATGGTAGATCCATTTTTGTTGCTATATAGAACCATTTTTCAAACAGTACATTCTCTAATAGTCTAAAGAACCATTTCATGATGCCAAGAAACCTTAAATCATGCAAAGGGTTCTTTGGGTGTTCATGCTATATGGAATAATTTCTAATCTTTACTGGAGAAGCCTTGAAAAACCTTTTGTTGGAAAAGTGTTCTATATAGCACTGAAAGGGTTTTACTGTTACAATGGCAAACTTGAAATAATAGAAGAACCCATTTTGGTGCTATACAGAACCCTGTTCCAAAAGGTTCTATATTGAACCTTGCACAGTGCATTCTTTTAATCATGAAAATGGTTTTTAGATCTACATAGAACCATTTTCTTTACTGAAGAACCCTCATTTTTAAGTGTGTAGCTAATGACTGAGAAGGGCACATTGTGAGTGAGTGTGTCAGCCTAGGTGTTTGCCTTTGCTCCGCCTGCATTAAGGTAATGGAATGGAAGACGGTGATTATAGGCTTTAAAGCTGCTCCACCTGTATCTGCTCTTGTCTTCATCACAGGTCACAACACAGACCCTCATAAACAGTCATTAGTTAATTAGCTAGTTCAGAAGATGCAAATACCTCTGTTTCAAACTTAATTTTGTGACTTGAGCTGAAGCTCTTTGGCCAGGCTGAAATCCACATGGTGGTGCTGTTGGAACTCCATAAGGTAGCCATTGCAGGTTTGGCTGAACATGAGAAACTTAATATCCCGTTCGCTGTGTTTTCAGGATGCAGGTCCAGTTTGATGAAATGGAAAACACAGTTCTGGCAAATGGTCAGATCTTGGTTTTAGGACTTTAGGATCAAGGCGTCCCACAGATTCTTGGCAGCAGTTGTGAATGTGTTTGTGTGTTGGTGTCCATTCCTTTCAAACTTTCACTGCCACTGTCAGGCCTCAGGGGCCGTATTCACGTCCTGTCTCTCTCACTTTGCCAGGCGATTGAAGTTCCAAGGAATTCTCAAAGTAGTTTAATCAATTGGCTAAGGAACTCAGGGGAACTAGGCATTATTCCTAAGTAGCCAAAACTGGGGAACATTGTGGATGTTCTGCTGATGAATGGTGCCTCCACGCTTAAGGGCCCATTTCACCGCAGTTTTTTTTTTTTTTTTTATGTTTCTGTGAAAGAACTCACTTTCTTGGTGCATGTGCACATGGATATGTCTCTCTTTTTGAGCCTCCCAACCCAAGACAATCCAGAGATTCCATTATCAGGAATGAAATGTTCAGTTGGAAAGGGAACTTTCAAACTTTGTAGGCAGTACCGAGTCGTGGTTTATCACTGCGCAGGACGTTGACAGTAAACCTTACACTTGAGTCATCGTGGCTCGTCACATGCAGCAACACAACACAACGTAAACACGACACAAACCTGTTGTACTTGATGGTGGTGCAGGGCATTCCGAATGGAAAAATGTAACCAGGTGAAGTTCTCTTTGCAGTATCAAGTGATCATGATTGCGTAGAGCAGGGATTCTCGAGCCTCTCCGCTTCACGGCCCACAAGAGAAAGAAACCTTTTATGTAAAATTGTTGTTGCCCTTAATTTCACTGAAAAAGTGAGAATTAGGGCCTGAAAAGTAGCTTTAAAGAGTGTAAAAGTGCATATAGACCCAGCGTGCTTGCACACAAGGGAATATGTCCTCCAGAGTTTTCCCAGCCACACAGTGAAACACACACATACACACTGGTGAAGTCACAGACTAGGGGGCAGTGAGCACACATGGCTGTGACAGTGGGCAGCCCTACTCATGGTGCCCCGGGGAGACGTGCCTTGCTCAAGGGCACTTCAGCCGCGTCCTGCCAATTCAGGGAATAAAACTGGCAACCTTCCAGTCGCAAGGCTGGTTCCCTAATCATGAAAACCTCTGTCTCAAATGTCCCTCACGAACATCAGCAATAAAGATGGATTATTAATTTCAGATTGTATTTCAGACTCCAGACAAATTGCCTTCTTATGCGATCACATGATCTTTGATGTAGTCTGGGTTCTGCTTGTGGATGATTTTTTTTTTTTTGCTTTTTCTGAGGAAGTGTCTCCTTTCTTAAGAAGCTTCCACATCTCTGATAATCGTCTGCGTCAGGTGCCGAGGCTGATGGTGTTTAATTTGCCTTGCGTTGTTCTGCAATATAACTTGTGCAGTTCTATTAATGTTTATAGGTGAACACCTTTTATCTGTGTTCACTTGTGCAATGTTTCCTCCCCCTGAAGATGGGCCGGTGGACCACCAACAGTGCTTCCTGGCCGACTGGTGGTGGAAACCCTGCTGTAGGGAATACAAGGCTGCTTGGGGTCAGTGGAATGGAATACAGCTAAGATTTAAGGTTCCAGTTCCTCCTAGAGCTGGAAAAATTGCTTTCTGTTCACAGTCTTGAAGTTAATCCTAAAGCTGACCACTGGTGAGCTTCACAGACCAGCACAAATTGCCCCCCAGCCTCAGTGGACAGAAGAAAATAAAGTTTATTTGTACTGTCTCAGCTACAGCCGACAAAAACCCACGTACTAACTAATTCACGGTTGGGTGTCAGGCACTGTGCTAGGTTCTCCAGCCTTAATGTAGCTTCAGCTTTCGTTGACTCACTTCTAGAGGCAGTGGGTGGATAGAGCTGTCTTTCACAGCCCTTCTTGGCTCCTGTTCTGGAAGAAGAGTGAGCGTTCTGCAGTCTGGAGGAGTCTGTGGTAGTTTGAACAGCATAGGGAATCTGATGTACCTCGAGAAGCCATCGTTTCTTGGCAGGCGTTGAGAAATGTGTTCTGAATGTTTAACTTTGCAAAAAAAAAGTCTCTATTTTTGAATTGTAGACTTCAGCAGAAGAGCTGCTGTTCAGACGTATTTTTTCTCACTTGTAAAGCTCTAGGTCATGGTTATGATTGTGTGAGTAGATAAAAAAAAGCACTTTAAATGGAGTGAGCAGTGGAACAGGCACTCAAACCTGCTGGTCTGATCGAGGCTGATTAAACGGGGTGAAAGGTCTTTGGTGCTTGATCTTTGTTTATTTGCCCATTTTCCAAACGCAATTCCTCTGGGCTCTAAACGAAATGTGAAATGCTGTGGTCAAGAACACACACACACACACACACACACACACACACACACACACACACACACACACACACACACCCCTAGTGCATCTCAAAAAATTAGAATACAGTGGAAAAAGGTTTAAACTGTCATATTTTATATTCATACATTTGAAGTGATATATTTAATCCCCTTTGTTTTAAACTTGATATTGTGATTAGTAATCTATTCACATTTGAATACATTTAAATAAATTCTAATATTTTAAAGATTCTGATTCTCATGAGCAAAACACCACACTGATCTACAGTAAAAAAAAAAAAAAAAAAAAAAGAAATATCACTTTGTGTAATGGTTGTAAAATATGACAGTTTACCTTTCTGAATGAAATTGGGATCATGAATGAGCTTTTGAACTATATTAAAGTTTTTTGAGATGCACTAGTGTGCGTGTGTTTTTATGATGGGACCATTTCTGAAAAGCCCCCCCTTTAGCCTCTTAGGATCTAGTTCCAGTTAATGGGCCTGAATAGATGAATATCATATATAAATATGCACCCAGTGGACCTCATTTCCGTCTCTCAAAGCTCATTTTCCCTCACTGTACATAAATATATGTATAAATGTATGTATAATAGAACTGGGTGATTATTTCTATTTATATCGATACCAGGATGGAAACAATGTAAAAGCTGAGGTGAAATCGTTTGTATTGAGTTTTAAAGTTGTTAAATAATGTTCTGTTTCGAACTTCACCCCCTGCTCTCAGCACCTCCTTTACTCTGTTACGTCTTTGGTTCCATTCATGTTCTCACCCACTTTATATAATACAGAATAAATGAAGATCAGATTTCAGTAATTTTAAACAGACAGATGTCGTGATGTCCTATTCTTTTCACCCCATGTATCGTATATCGCCATTCATCTTAAATATATCGGATATGCAGTTTAAAAGACTGGTGGAGACATGAAAACTGTGATTGACCATCAGTTATTTATCCAAATAATGAGTTAAAGCTACTATTGAGCTACTCGTTGCTCAAGTTCAAACATTTAACATTGTGTTGTTTAGATATGATGTTCTAAATGTAGATACAATGAATGACTTATAGAATAAGATGAAAATGACTTTTTACAGGCCTGTGTTTGAGTAAGCTGAACAAACCAGAAGCACTGATAATGAGGAGGGGCTGCTTAATGCTTTCAGAGCTGTAGATCTCAAACAATGCAAATAGATCCAGTTAATATTAATGCTAAACAAAAAATACTGATGGTTTAACTGGGAGAGAAGTCGAAAAACACTATTTGGTGACATAACTGTGATTGCCAATCACAGCTTTGGCATGCTCTCCACCAGTTTTCCAGTGCATTGTTGTTTTTCCCTCTTTTCCCAATATTTCATAGGTTAGCCTGGGAGTTCTGCAGGACCCTGTGTGGTGACTGTGTTAATCAGTGTGATTAGTTAAGATCCGTTTTGCACAATTAATGCTTTAATTATATTAATGCCAAACAAGTAATTAGCGTCAGTTAGTGTACAGGGGAACAATATGAAAACGTATTATTGTTCTGATGGCTGTTGTACAAAGTGTACAAAAACCGTATGTTTTGAATTTCCTAGTAATGAAAATTCCAGCACTTGATGCTTTTTCCGAGCTTTGTGTTTGGACTTTAAAGGGCACATATCAAGCACTAATGGATTTATGTAAATCAACTCATTTGGCCTCCAGCAATTTAGTCCTTCACATTCTGTACATAATTATAAACAGTGTTGTCGGTTTGGACTTCACAATACAGGCCATCCAACCAAATATATAGTTCCAATGTATTTGTAATTAGGTTCATACAGTTCTTTGTGCAATGCCAGAGAAAAGCCACCTTTCTAAGAGTTCTTGATATTCATATCTCTTCTATAAACGTGGTTCTTCTAAGACATCATTTTAAAGAACCTTTATTGTGTGTGTTTCAGTCTTCAGAAATACTTTTTTCAGTAACAGAAATGGCAAGTTTTTGTCAGACCAGTGATGGACTGGCCATCAGGAGAACTGGGAAAAATCTCTGTGGGCCACTATGAGTGTGGGCTGCTGAGAGGGTGAAGGGGCGGGTCTTCAACAAAACAAGATCAAATGGGACCCCCTCCCTCCACTCTCTCTCTCTCTCTCGCTCTCTCTCTCTCTCACACACACACACACACACACACACACACAGTCAAAACCAAACCGATCAAAGGTGACCCCCTCACTGCCCACAAGGTTGACGAGATGAATGAGGGCCAGTCTGTATAAAGTTCCAGTCCAGCCAATCACAAAAGATTGGCAAACTCCATAAACTCTATTCACACCTGGCATTTTAAACGTGTCTCCAGTGAATGCTTGTGATTGGATTGTTTACATTATTCCTGCTGGAGGAGTGATGCACGTGAATGCCGACCTTTCCCATTGCTTCTGTTTTACCACTGAAATGTCTAGCAAGTCTGTGCTCCGGTATCTTGTGCAGATGGTGGACAGTGTGGTGGTGGGATTGTTTTGTCTTTTCCATCCAGGGCAGTGGCATTGCTGATGCCACCTCACCAACCTTGCTCATATCTTCCTGCAGACTTTGGATTAAATCCTAATCCATCTGTCTTGATCAAATTAATTACTGCCTTCAGCAGTAAACTGAACATTTGGATTTGAGTTGTAACCTGCAGGAAGGTTGCTTTTCAGGACCAGATTTATTAAAAATAAATCACAAAAATATAACCTGTACATAAGAATTCACAGCCTTTGCTGTGACACTCAGAATTGAGCTCAGGTGCAGCTTGTTTCCACTGATCATCCTTCAGATGTTTCTACAGCTTGATTGGACCCCTGTGGTAAATTGGGTTGATTGGACATGATTTGGAAAGGCACACACCTGTTTATATAAGGTCACATAATAGAAAGTCACGTGAAAGCACAAACCAAGGCATTAAATCTAAGGAATTGTCTGTAGAGCTCTGAGACAGGATTGTATCGAGACACAGACCTGGGCAAGAGTGCAAAAATGTCTGCTGCATTGAGGGTCCCAGTGAACACAGTGGCTGAAAATGGAAGATGTTTGCAACCACCATTAAAATTGTGGAATTGTATTGGCAGTTCCTGTCACTACCTGGTGAATGACCTCCCCTGGTCATGGACAGCTGCACTTCGTTAATGGAGGAGCATCCAACAGATATTGATGGTCAAGCCATCTTGACTCAGTCTCTTGCATCAGGTTCACACTAGGTGACTTGGAGTCATCCGATCCCTGTACTCTTCACACTACACTTGATTTGTCGTTGGGAATCTTTTCATGTACACGACTGATCAACAACACAAGGTGCAATCTTTGAAAGGTCTTGCTAATTAGCATTGAATCAGACGTTGGGAGCAGAGAAAGCACTAAAATGTGCAGGCTGGTTGATGTATTGCTGCACTATTGGCTTTTTCCTCATCTATGTTCTTGTACTACAGTGCACAAAACCGTTTTTCGGTTCCACTGGTGATCACTTGGTGAACTCTTGGATTACGTGTTTCGGCAGTTCTTCATAACGACTAAACCAGCACCAGGTGAACGTTGAATTACCTCAAACAGTCAGAGTTAAAATCACATAGTGTGAACCTGGTTTTGGACAGGTGAGATTGTAAATATACAAGGCCCATGTGAACTGCTCCACGGGCAAGCTTGAACAGGGTCATTGTGGATGACCTTTAATGAAGTTTTTCCAATCCTTTCAAACTGCATCATCTTCCCATAAACTGTAGTGTGAATACAAACGTAATTGTGTAAATGCCAATTAAAGCCTGCTGAAACTGAGGTTAATTGTATTACTTAATTGATTTGTTGTTTATCTGTCACCTTTAGCTTCATTAGAGCTCCATCTGATTTGATGTACCTGCGTTTCCAGGCCAGGAGAAACCGTGTGTCTGTGACTGAAATGTTTGAATAAGTGAATGTAATTCCCTCTGAAGAAAGTTCAGCTGTGCTCATAAACTTTTTCTTTTGGCTCTAATAAATCCTGTTCCTTCAAAAGAAGATGACGTTTGTGAAAAGACGTCAGCGATAGCAAATCTCCCGCACTTCTCATAAAACCTCCAAACTGGCAGCCGTTTCAGAATTACAATAGCTTTGTTCTTTAGCGAGCCATCTGTTAAGTGACACCACAGATGTACAGTGTTCGTGGTGGGTGTGTAGCTTGCTAATGCGCATCATTTTCAATGAATAAAGCAATTATCTGACAATAGATTGTGTCAATGCTTTGATGGCTTCACTCTCCACCCTTTTGTGTTTTATCTGTTTTGAAAACACAAATTTACTTTTTTTTTTTTTTTACTTCAACCTTATATCTTCATTTTTTGTCATTTTCCACTTTTTGGCATAATTTTAATTCTCAAAATTTGATGATGAGTGGACCAATAGACATTCTCCAAAATGACTACTATAAAGCTTAATTTTTTTTCTTTCTTTGTAAAAGTTACCAGATATGAGGGTTTGCATGATGGATACTGTATATGCAGTCATGGCTAGAAGAACCCCTGGATTTTTTTCCAGAAAAGGCACCATTTCTCCCAGAAAAATATTGCATTCTGTTATACACCTTTATTTCCTAATTATGCGTCTGCAGATTCACCTGGGGTAGGCACATGCTGTCCCAGCCATTGTGGTGCACGTGCAGCCCTGGACATCTAAGGGCATCACAGACCTGTGATCGCTCCGTCTTGCATGTCTATACGCCACTGGTCCCTCTAAGAAGTTTGAAGACTGTGGATGGATAGATGGATAAGGCCTCAAGACATTAGCAGCAGCAGATCCTCACAAGTCCTGTGAGTTGTGAGGCAGCACTTCAGTGGATCACATCAATGAGCCTGAGGTGTCCACGACGCTGCCGGTGGTTTACAAGTTGTCCTTTCTTGGAGCCCTTTTGGTAGACCACTGTACACTCCAAAAGCCCCTGCCACCCCCCGCTCACATTAGTGACCACCTGAATAGTTCACAGCTCTGCTTTTAAAATGATTAACTCCATTGTGGCTTTTAAGATGAGGATGGTTGGTGATTAAGGCCCAGCTACTTTAAGCTGTTTACGTTGGAAAGTTTTCCATTACTCAGGAAGCGTATGGAGCTTGAGTATGGTTTAAACACAGCATGAATGGTGCCACTCACAGACGTGCGCGCGTGCATGTGTGTGCGTGCGTGCGTGCGTGCGTGCGTGCATGCATGTGTGTGGGGTTATTAGCCCAGCCCTGCTTTATTTAGCATTATGTAAACAGAATAAACTAAACCTAATATTATTGTCACTTAGAGGTTTAATGCATCCTGAGCCTGAAATCCCACGAGGCAGAGATATAATGGAGTCATTATAAAACAATTACCGTGTTTATAGTGTGTGGTGTGTGAATGTCATGGATAGGTCTAATGCATGATGGTCAGGACAGGCCATTTGTGAATTTTATGGAGGCCTGACCTGCCTGGCAACAGCACTGTGGAAATGCAGTTTATGGTACTGTGTGTTGTGAAATAGCAGTGGATGTACAATAGCAGGGACATACTGTCCAAATAGGACTTCAGTATCTGTTATCCAAAGCCCAAAGGAGTGTTCATTAATAATATTTGGATTAATTCTGGTATTCCGAAATATTTGGAATTGCTTCAGATCAGAGTATAATAATAGGAGGGGGAAGCCCCATGAGATGATACTTTCACAGTATTCCTGGCGTGATATGGATTAAAGTGGATTTAATTATCATTACTCTGATGCTTTCAAACATATTTGGTCACGTGGGCAAAATGAGGCATGATGACCTGTTTAGATGATTAACTAATCTAACTTTTTTTTAGTTTGCATTGACCCCCACAGCAAGCAACACACATCTCCAGGGAATCTAATTATCCTATTCACCCCGGGAAGCTGGGAGGAAGAAATACAAAAGACAAGAGAGGGGACACGAAATGTAGATTAAAGGAACTAACTGTCAGACAGCTTTTACAGATGAACACATGTGCAATGTAACATAAAGCCTGTTGCACCCAATAATGTTCCACGTCAAAAAAATTAAAAATCACTGTTAATAAACATGGGCACTGGCATCACGCTGATACATGCAGGTGTTTCATGACAACAAGGGCTTTTCAATTCCTGAGGGTGCACCACAATCACCACACAGCATTCTGGTCATGCAGCAATTAATTAAAGCCATACTGAGACCACAGGAAGTCACAGTAGAGTTGAAATGTACACAGAAAGGCAGCGCAGTCTCTTTGTACAGAAACAAATGCTGAGGTCTTGTTACCTCAACTGAAATTACTATCCAAGCGCTGTGTAGCTCAGATCGTTTAGCTTTATAGTGAGTAAGAGAGAGAGGATAAAAGAGTATAGTGAGAACTGTATCTGGCTGAGACTCATTCAAGCAATACATGTTGATATTCTGTATAAATGCATCCTTTATTTGTCATTTCAAATTAAAATTGTATAAAATATCACAATTGCGATTACAAAATTTGCTAATTACAAAAAAAAGCAGCAACTGCAATAATTGACATTTTATTTATGTATTTTTAATCTTTTGATTACGAAATTTACTGCAGCATTTAACATTTAATTGATTTTTGTAAATATAAACACGTTAATGTAAAAAAAAGAATACTGTATATTTTTGACCGTTTTGTTGCATTCTTTCTTCTTTCTTGCAAACGGCTTATGGTTCTGTCAATTTCTTCAGCCATCTTGTAGGCACTGCTCTTTTGAGGTCTATCTACAGATTTTTTTTTAAATGTGTGGGACGTGTTTATATTGTGTGTTTACAGAAAACGTAATATAATTTTGTCTGCTTTTATTAGAGTCCGTGGATCTGAGTCTGAGATTGTGGATCCATTTTGGAACCCGTAGAGACTATTTCTCTCTTTCAGAGGTCACATATAAAAACACTATGGCCCTAGAAAGAGTGAGATCCACCACTATAACTTTATGAATAGAACTTTATTACCATGTCACACATTTTATGTCATGTCACACTTTATCCAGAGCGGTTTACACATCCTGTTTTAATTGGTATGAGATGGGTTTGTGCAGAGTCTTAGTTGTCTCTTACCGCATTGTTTGTAATTCATAATTAAACGAATTAATACTTAATATATTTGTGTTCTTGTATCACTACTATTTTTTCACGCAAACATTTTCTGTGTTCTGTACATCATAATAATAGCACATATATAATATATATACAGTGTAATATTAATAGCACCTGTTTTTGAGTGGCGTGCTCTTAAGAAGCGAGCCTCAGAAGTAGCACTGTGTGTGGCCTCTCAGGTTGAGTGCATTGAAAACATGGTTAAAGCCAGCAACCTTGTGTGTAGTGCCTTTAATTATAATGGAAAGCCTGGCCAAGGACTGTACGTAACTGTAGCTCTAAATGTTGGTTTGTATCATGCAGCTTTTTCTGTGTTTTTATACCATCAAGGTCAAGCGTTCACTCAGCAGAGTACAGGGTATAATATATTACTGCAGCTTTCGTAAATCTGATTTCTTTTTCTGTAATGCAAATCCATGCATGTAGTCCCAGTTTTATACAGTGGCATGCAAAAAACTTAAAAGTTAACTTTATAGATTTGAAACACTAGTCTTTCAGTTCTTGTTTGAGGAATTTTGAGCCAAACCTTCTTGCAAAAAAAATTCAGTTCAATTAAATGTTTGGTTCATCTTGTGCTGCTGTTTTGAGGTCTATCCTAAATGTATTGATGGTTGTTGGGTCTAAAGACTGTTAGGGTTCAAGGAGATTTATTGTCATTCGAATCCCACGTGGTACAAAAAAATTTGATCTCAAAAAACAAAGTATTTAAAAATAGAAATAAACAGCATATAAAACCTATGGTATAGAATTGTTAAGGAAATACAATAACAAATAAAACACAATAACAGTGCTTAATAGCATCATAAATAATGTGCAGTAAACAGCAACATGATTCACAGTTGTTTATTTTGATGTGTGTTTGGAAACATACTGCTGGAGATGCCTTTTATCATTTCTCTCATTTTTACAGAGCTTGTTTCCAGATTTGGTATTTATTGCTATTTATTTGAATCCATTATTCCCTACAATTGAAATGTTCCCCATGCCACCGGCTGCAACGCAACCCAAAGCGTGATCAATTCAGTCAGGTGGCTAACAGTTGGAAATGTTTTTTCACAAACCTTTGCACCCTTTTTTTCCCCAACACAAACATACCTTTTACTGATTGTGACCAAAAGAATCATTTTAAAGAGCAACAAGAGCAGCCTTTTAGTCCCGCCTCCTTACTCAAATTTCAGGGTTCTGGAGGAATGGCCAGTGGTCATCATAACGTTACATCGCTACCGTAGTGTAGTATGTCTGATATGGCCCTCTGTCAAAATTGTTAGCCTGGCATTAGTATGCTGGTTACTGGCCTCCTTCAACATAATCTGCCTGTAATCGCAGGCAGTTTAGTGGCCTGACCATCCAGTCAGGCATGGTTGACCGATCATTCTGATGCTGTAGTTAAATCTCTGCTGGTCTAACTGACATTTTTATTCATGTTATCAAGGAGCACATCTTTAGATGTTCCCATTATGTTTCCCTGTTTATCTGCACATATTGATCATTTTGGAACTGAAGGAATACAATGAAACCAGATGGTTCTGACGAGGATATTGCATCTTCATATATTCTTGGTCCAAATCCTATTTAACAGAGATGAGGTCACTAATAAAGGTCTGTGATGAAAAGGACTATCACTCAGACCCATCAGCCTGGCAGATTGGTTTGACTTTATCTGAACTGGACTCTGGCTTGAATAAACTTTGCTCTATTTCTCTCCTAATTGCTATCCCTGTGGTTCAGCGTGGGGAAAGGCAGTTTGTATTACTCTGTAGCCATGGCTACATTTCGGTCTAATAACAGAGGCAAGACGAAGCCCCAGAAAGTCTCTCTTTTCTTGTTGCTACAAGTCGAGTACTTTGCAAAGACTGTGCAACTATGTTTCCTACTGCTGTAGAAACTGATATCAGGGTCATAGTTGGAAATTATTTTGAAATTATTTTATCAGTCATAAAAAAATCAGCTAATGTTTATAAAATTATTATTTTTTTGGCTGAAACAAAAACGAACAGTTGGTCAATTGGTGCTCTTTAAATTCAAATGTCAATGAAAATGGACTTTAACAACGTTAAGCTTTGTGAAAGCCTGGGATCATGACCCTGGACTACTTTTTTTTTTTTTTTTTTTTTTTTTTAATTTTACCACTTCTTTGCATCATTTCCTAAATTAATTAGCCTTAATGTATTTTGTCTTGTTTTACAAACTACAATTTTTATTGAACACTGAACCTTCTATACATCCCAGCAGACAGCAAACACGGCACAACATTACATAAACTGCATTCTCAGTGCCATTCTCTGACACTAACCCTTTAGCAAGCATGGCCCCATGGTTGGTACAGTCCCACATGTGGGATTGGAATGTTCAGCTTCATACCTGCTTCCCCATGAAACACTATGTTTCTGTTCACTTGAACAGCACGGGAAAGTTTCACTTTCCCAATCGTGCCCCTGATGACCATCTCACAACCTCCAGGCACACAATAAAAAGATTCTGTAATCAGTTAGAGGCTCTCTCTGGGACGGCTGTTGAAGGTCAGTATTAATGATGTCCATAAACAAACAGTAAATTGTGCAGCCTTAACCTTTAGCCTAGGTTCTTGGCATAGCTCAGGAAGCTCTCGCTTTACAGTGCAGCTGCTACGTGTGACATAACCCATTACGCTCTCCACCCTCGTATATCATTTCCGAGGGCCCAACAGCACTGCCCTGGTCCTCCATTTAGACCAAGCTGGGCAGCTGTGGGTCAGGCTATTGGTGGAGAGCCATTTGTTCAGCACTTCACAGAGGAAAAAGTTCTTGAGTTGCAGCATCTGTGTACTGTCACCAGCCCCACTGTCTCTCCGAACAGCTGACAAATCGATTTCAATTACCCTCGCGTCACACCTCACCAGGCAGCACTCCGGCTGCTGTGCACACACTGCTCGGCGAGAGCTGTTCCGTGTCACTTTAGCATGAACTCTGAATTGAAATGCTCTGTGACCCATGATGAGAAGCTGCCAAATGGCAAAATGTTCTCTGGGGGTTTTGTGGAAATGAATGGAGGCACGTTTGAGATTTGAACGAGTGCTCTGTGAAGTCAGTGGAGTTGTGAATGTTATTGAAGTCTGGAATATTATTAGCGATGTAACCATTCCATTCTGACTCTTTAATGAATGATTCAGTGCATCTTCAAATTTCATCCCAATTTCATCATGATTCGAGGTAGCTGGTTCAGCCTGCAGTTTAACAGCAAACAGCTGATCACAATTGGCTACAACATGAATGCATCTCGTATGTTATAAAAGTCCAAAATAAACAGAATAAAACTTTATTTATTTAAGATTACGAAGAGAGTTTTCCACTTCCGAGATTATCCCCCACCTTCCCAAAGAAAAGTCCACTTGGAAAGAAGCAGGCAGGTCTGTTTTTTTTCCTGTCACTTTAGTATGGAATGTTGATTACTTGCTAATGGCATATTGCTTTATTCTTACCACTCGAGATCCGCACTTTGCGAGCAGTTACATGCTATAATTTACAGACATTATACACATAAACTACAAGACTTGCCCTTTCTTACCCTTTCTAACAGTGTCACATTGTTGTGTGATGAATTATCAATGCTCAACCTGCATACAGACTCCAACTGATCTGTAAGAAGGGGCAGGGCTTACATCATCATTGTAAATAATCCATCAAAAATTGTGCATTTCTGTGCATTTTTCAATTTCTGGATGTCTCTGATATGAAGTGTTTGTTGTCCTTATGAGCAAAAACAAAAACCCAAACAGCTGTAAACATTTTTATCAAAACATATTTTATGAAAACACATCTAAATATCTAAATTCTCTTAATTTCAAATGAAGACATATTTGATTAACCCAGAAAATTATGAAAATAACAATAACCCCGAACCCGAATTTTTGATCTCCAGACCAATAATAAGCCACATTTTACATCATTCTTAAGAAGCATGAAAGGTTGGGTCATTGTTTTTGGCAAAAGAGCACCACCAGGTAGATGGGAGGATACAGTGAATCACATGCGGGTCACAGAACATGTAAAGAAGTACAAAATCTAGAACCTGCAGTAACATATACACATACAACCAGATGAAACAAGTGGTTGTATAGAGAATACACAAATTTAAACAAACTTGCACAATGCACCCTTAATAAAAAAGAGTTTGCCAAGTGCTGAAAAATGTTCTGTAGTAGTAGGAACCAGTTACCAAAAGTAAAAAAAAAAAATACATCTAAATGGATCCGAGTTGTGTTTGTAAAGAGTTCAGAGCTGTTTTGTACAGAGAGTAGAATAAAGCACAGATTGTAGGTAAATGGATTGCTTAAATATTACAGTAAATAAGGGACTTTTTCCATTTTGTCACACCAGGAGATTCCAAGAAAGGATGAGATTAGACTGATTTGATCTCTTCCAGCAGAGCTTTTGATCTGGCATGCTCAGGCATCCTGCACTGCAGAGAGCATTCCGTGCCAATCAGAAGCTCCGCTCATGCCATTCTCGGCTCACCTATTTTTGTGGTATTGAGAAATGCCTCGCTTTTACTAAAGTCCAGTTGTGTGCGATAGTCTGAAAGAGTGTTTTCGAACCAGCTTTGTGGATGCAGTAAAACCAGTTTGCACATAACAATGTTTATTTAAAACCACATAAATACCTCACATTAATCTTACATTTATAATGTCATTTTGTTGCTGATATAGCCCTGAATGATGATCATATAACAAAAAACACCCCTAAAAAGCTTACATAATTAGGGTTAGGCAATATATCATGATATTGGGATATAAACAGTGCAGGATATGGGCGATATTGAGGCAATATTGCATATAGAGAGTTTTAAACTTTTTACATAACATTCTGTTTCAATCTTGTGTAAACCTTTCTTCTGCTTCCTTGGTCTGCTCTACCTCCTGCTCTCAGGTCATGCTCACTCAAACCACTTCAGGAGATGGTATGAGATACTTCTGACCCATGTTATATGGTAGGGCTGGGCAATGTGGACAAAAAAAATCAAATCCCAATATAAATGGCAATATATAATATATGTGAAAAGTACAGTGTGAAATAAATTAGGACATCCAATGAAATCCTTTATATCTTTAATTATATTTAAGCATTTTATCTTCATCTCTTACTGAGTATGAAATCATCTTCAGGCAAGAGCTGTGTCTAATGCCCCCTCCATGGTGTGTCTGTGAGAATATAAGGGGGAGGAGGAGAGCAGAGTAGAGGACGAGGTTGGAGCAGAGTGAGGGATCAGAAAAAAAAGGCAAGATATTTATTTAAAAACTTGATATAAACAATATTGCCTCAGCTCATATCCCACTCTGTTTATATCCAGATATTGATATAAATATGCCCTATGTAGTAATCAGATTTCAGTCTAACAGGAGATGCATTTGACAAGTTTAAATGTGCTTAAAATCAGATTAGTTTACAATCCAGATACTAGTCACGTTAAGTGACGAGGTGTAAACAGGGTCTGTTTCAGATTCACATGTGCAGTTGAGCCATGGAGATGGATTGCCTTCAACAGTAGAAGACCACATCAGCTTCCCTTTCTCAGCCAAGGACAGAAGGCCAAGGCTACAGTGGACACAAACTCACCACTGGACAGTTAAGAAATGGAAAACGTAACCTGGTCTGATGAATATCAATTTATGCGGAGGCACAAAGGTGGTAGGGTCAGAATTTGGTGCCAACAGCATGAATTCATGGACCCGACCTGCATTTTGTCAACAGTCCAGGTTGATGGAGTAATGAATGTGTGATGGTGTCAGGAATGTTTTCTCTGCACACTTTGGGCTCATTAATCTCAGCCAATCATCGCTTGAAGCCACAATTATATGCGTGCAGTTGCTGACCATGTGCATCCTCTCATGGCCATAATTTACTGATGTCTAATTCCAGTACAGAAATATTGCAGGTCAGCATGTTGAGTGAACATGGACCAGAATCTGAAAAGAAGGTTAAAGCATTATGCCACAAAGAATTGAAGCTGTTTTCAGGGTGAAAGGATGCCCTGCCAAGGATGCCCTGCCAGAAGTTCCTAAAGAACTGTCCTGTAAATGTAAATCCAAGTGGTATCTACTGGCTGTAAAGTGTATACAGTATATCACCCTGACCCCTCTCATACTGGACTCCTGCTGGAGCATCGCTTGAACCCCTCCCTACCCGAGCTCGGTTAAGGACTGGTCGCTGAGCCCTGGTTCAGCAATCCCGCTGCCTCCTGGAAGCGAGGCCTTGCACAGGTGGTGCTGTCAGCATGGTGTTTTCATCACGGACTGCATCTCGCCTACTCGGACATCTGTTGCTTTTGTCTGCAGGGAGATGCTGTCCATACCTGGCTGACAAAACAGTGATAATGAAGGCTGGCTTGACCTTGTTCCTGTAGTCAGGCTGATTGAGTGAGCTCTACGTTCGCTCCATGCCGGCAGGAAGAAAGGAAGGGGGCCAGCGTTGTTTGAAAATATGCCACCATCTTTCTCCATCTGCTGTGACTTCACTTCACGACTCGGAAGTACGTAGCTCCAGTGTGGGCGCAATCCTGGGCAGTCAATCAGAACAGAGGTAATTAACATATCTCATTGCGTCTTTGAGATTCTCTGTTCCAGAACCTTTCACACCAGTCCAGTCTCAGTAACTTGGTTTTGATTTTGTTTGGGTTTGGAAAAAGACATTAGCTCCACCCCAAATTCTAGGCTGCAAGCATGGTAGCGTGCATTCATTGGTCACTCAATCACAGAAGGCTATTTCAAAGTGAAGGAACATTCATATACATCCTACCAATGCACAACTGGGACACAACAAGGAGACCAATGGCCCTTGGTTACCCACAGTTCTTTGCACGCATACCATGTGAATGGAGAACAAAACAGGAACACAAAAATGGTGGAAAATAAAGCCTTTGGAGAAGAGTTTTTGATATTTTTGGCCCCAGTTGTCCCATTAAGTCGGGGCTGGGCCACTCCAGTACATTCACAGAGTTGTCCTGAAGCAACTCCATTGTTATCTTGGCTGTGTGCTTATATTCTTTGTCCAGTTGGAAGATGAACCTTCATCCCACTCTAAGGTCGCGAGAGCTCTGGAGCAGGCTATCAAGGATGTCTCCTTACATTCCTGCAGTCATCTTTCCCTTGACCCTGACTAGTCTACCAGTTCCTGCTGCAGAGCAACATCCCCACAAGAGGAATGGTATTGGCTAGGTGATGAACAGTGCCTGGTTTCCTCCAGACATGATTCTTGGCATTCAGTCCAAAAAGCTCAATCTTTTTCTTTCTCATGGTCTGAGAGTCCTTTAGGCACTTATGGCAAACCCCAGATGGGCTGTCGTGCCTTTTACTGAGGAGTGGGTTCTTGGTCACCTCCCTGACTAAGTCCCTTCTACCACGATCACTCAGTTTGGCCAGGTGTCCAGCTGTAGGAAGAGCCCTGGTGGTTCCAAACATCTTCCATTTATGGATGATGGAGGACACTCTGCTCATTGGGACCTTCAATGCAGCAGAAATGTTTCTGTACACCTCCAGAGATCTGTGTCTCAGTTACAGTCCTGTCTCAGAGGTCGACAGACAGTTTCTTAGACTTCATGGTTTGGTTTGTGCTCTGACATGTGCCTTTCCAAATAATCAACTGAATTTACCACAGGTGTCCAGTCAAGCTGTAGAAACATCTGAAGGATAATCAGTGGAAAGAAGAGGCACCTGAGCTCAAATTTGAATGTCATGCCAATGAGTACTTATGTACACGTTTATATTTTTGTTTTATTTTTAATAAATTTGCAAAGTTTTCAAACAAACTTTTCTCACTTTGACATTGTGGGGTATTTTGTGTAGAATTTTGAGAGGAAAATGAATTAAATCCATTTTGGAATAAGGCTGTAACATAAAAAGTGAAGCACTGTGAATACTTTCCGGATGCTCTGTAGTTAGAGATTTCTTCAAAAGGCAAGGGCGAGTCAGTGAGGGCCTGTTAAAATGAGTATTGCAACTGAGCTAGTCTTCATTCCTTACAGGACCAAGGGAATAGCACAGCATATCTAGAGTGGTTGAAGAAGTGAGTCACACACTGCTGAAGGAGCACACTTTGAGACGTGACACAGAGAGACGTGATGGCACTTCTCTAGTTCAGCCAGAACCAAGCAGAGTTAGCTCTTGGGCTTCCTTATTCAGGAGGGGAGCTGTTCAATCTCAGGTCTGACCCTGAGATCGAAGCATCCGCCAAAAGTGAGTCCACTTGGAGGAGAAAGCTTTCTCCCAATCAGTCCAGTCTTAATTGAGCATCTGTTAGAAGCTCTGGGAGTCCCCTGCTGGTCATGCTGATTCCATCAGCAGGGCTCCCCTTGAAGGACACTACGCTTCAAATTAATGGAGAAGAGAGAGTGAGGGAGACGAGCAAGGCTAATCACAAGGCTAAAAATGTATCCAGACTGTTAAGCTCCAAATTTGATGACAATTTGGCATTTGAGTTAACTCCCTGATTGAGCCACTTCATTAGCTGGCCTTGTATGGGATGGCACACGGCCACAATGGACCTTCAAGCATGTGCCAAGAGGTGCCTGACTGGTCATCCCATCTTTTCCTAGTTTTTTGGATATGTGGCACTTTCATATGTGATCTTTCATATATGATATGATATATGATGTGAAAAATACAGTGTAAAAAAGTTAGGACAGCCCATGAAATCTATACTATATTTAGGATATAGTACATATGGATATATCATCCAGCACTACTGCATGCATGTGCTTAGTGCTGATGGTGGCGGAGACCAAAGTCAATGACCAGTAGCTGAAGATACTCAAAACCGATGGTTAAATTACTGTTTTGAGAAAAAAAGAATCACTAATAAAATCTGTAGCCTCAATAATGCATAAAAAAATGTGAGTTTCGCCATATGCACGTCAACCTGCTCCTTCCGGGGGTGTGCACGAATGCTTTTTTTTTGCTATTGTTTGTGCTTCTCTTAATATATTTTTGATAATACAGTGAAAAAATATACTTCAAACAACATAGTTCAAGATTCTCCCCCTTTTATATGCATCTTATTGTGAGATTTTATGGTGTATATCGAGAGTTGTGATGCATATCATCGTGTCTAACTGTTCATTTTCTGCACCTCATCTGTAATTGGTGGTTTTGGATCTGTCTGTTTTTGGCATTGCTGCTTCAAATGTGAAGGAAGGCTTTTTGGCTCACTCCACTGTCTTGCATGCATCCTTGCGCTGCCTCCACCCAGCTCCTCGTGCCCTCACCTCCATTCCCCAGGTGTTGGTTCACAGGTGATGTAATCTACATGAATGCATGTGGGTGCTAGGCTGTCTATCACAGTGCAGTATGTTTGATTAAGCGCATACAGCCCATCACTGAGCTCTATTACAAAGACACTTTGCCATCTCTGATCATTTTATTCCTAAAGCTCTGTTGAAGCACTTTTCACTGTACATCTCATTTCTGTTTGTCACAATGTCATTTGCCTTGAATGAATGGCTAGTTCTGAATGTATCAGTGTCCTCTACACAATTAGAAACGAAAGTAGATTCACGTAGTTGTAATAACTATTAGAGTTTGTCTGCTGGCTTTAATAAAATATGTCAGAAATGGTCAAATAGTACGTATGAGGCTTCATTTACACAGTTAGGGGAACTGAAGGCTGTAGTCCAGCACAGTTTGCAGGTTTTCCTGCTTCGGCACACAGACTAAACTGGGTAATGAAGGGGTACAGAAATCCAGCCCACTGGACCAGCTTTCCCAACCCCTAACTTATACGATGGAGGGTCTAGGATGGTTAGAAATGATGTTTGGTTTTAGGAAAAAAAATCCACCTTCAGTCATTTCTTGATGCTTCAAGAAAATATTACTCACTGCTGTCATGATAAGACAAATCGCCCCCTTTGAGCTATAAGGTTTTGTCATTTTAATCAAAATTGCTTTCATTACATATTCATATTCAACTTCTTAACATTAAAATGCATACATCTTTAAACACTTTAGACACTTTATCTAGAAAACAAAGTTTATATCTCCATATATGTCAATGTCTCTATAAGGACTTTAAGGCTCAATATCTCATAACTGCTCAGAATGCAGATCTTCTGGTTCCAAGGGGACTAAATGTAAATAATACATTAGTTTCTGTCTTTTACCAGAACGAGAAAGGCACGTGAGCCACACTGGTGAAGCATCAGAGTGTAATTCACTGTAACATATACAACACCACCACATAAGCCTGACTACACTTTCCAATGACAGAAATTTCCCCACAATTCCCGGGGGGGCCTCAACAATCCATTCCCATCAAATAATGTCAGGTGCACTACATTTCACGTACAGTAGCTTCAAGCCAGAGTAGATTCTGCCCCTTTCAATCGCATCTTATTGCAAGATTGTACGTGTACATCCCGAGTTAAGTGGCTATGAAGAAGGGGAAAAGAAAGCTTTCTTTTTTCATATCATCTCAAAGAACTAGTCCTTCTTCTGCCTCTCATGTAATTGGCGTATTTATGGGAATAAGTTCGGTTTGAGACATCTCACTGAGGACCCGTCACGTTAGAAACCCTTCTGGTTATCTCTCCACACAGTGCTCTAGGTCAGAGTTCTCAACCTTTATTTCAGTGACAATGAAAACATGAGAATGAGGGCCTGAACAACAGCTATAAGAATGAGATGCTTTAAGGGACACAAGGGTGAAATGGAACAGGACGGCGTGTTTGGGTGTTGCAGATATGCCTTTAGAATTGAGGCATGAAAGGTTGACCAGCTGCTCCTGCTGCTCTTCAGATTCTGCTGTGATATATTTGGCTTCGTGCACCTATAAATGAAGCCCAGCTACACGTGTAGACATTGTTTAGCTGTCAGGAATTCCCTTTCAAAAAAAGGTTTTGTGTGCAGACCTAAAATAGGTATCATATCATTTTACCGTCATCGTCACAATGTGAGCATGCACAATATTCACATAGCAAGACATGCAAGGTCATGCAAGGTCATTTAAGGTAATTTAATTAAATGTTATAATTTTGCTGCTTGGTGTAAAACTTCAAAGTAATATTTTCCATGACAGATCAACCTGAAACATATTCTATCTCTCCATAATTATTTAGTTTATTCCAATATATGATGCACAGAGGGCATTATTAAGGTCATTAGCTATTGGTTTACTGAAATTTAGTAAAACAATATATTGTTATTATCGTGATATATCTTGCAGAAAATATATCTAGTTTAAATACCTGTCTAAATGTGATCTTGCATTCCTTTAAACATTTCATACATTTGCTTGTGTTTTTGATTCGTCCTTGATTTTGACATGCAAAATGTGCAAGTTTTTTTGTGTTGTTTATCTTAAAAATTATATTTTCTAACATTTAATATTTATTAAAAACATGAGAAACAGGTATAATAGCAATTAATACCAGCAGATTCCTCACAGCGGACATGTTTGCTGCATTTTGAGATTTGATTGCAGCTTTAAAAACGTTATTTGGTATAAATGATACTTTTTACTTGTTTGGCTGAAGACTGAAAGTGTTCTTTTGCCATTTTTGACCAAAATATTTGGTGCATCCTTAAAATATCTTTATTTCAAGTAACATTTTAAAATGTATTTTGACAAACTGTTTCTGACAAAATGTCCACTTTTTAAAGCGAGTAAGTACTTGTCTTATAGTGTCGCTTTACAGCTTTTAATATCGTCATAGTCTCTGAACATATGTGACACACTGATTTGAAACTGTCATTTGGTATTTGCACTTCTGCTTTCTTTGTTTAGTATGCCGTGTGATTTCTCTGGGAAACCAGAGTACCCGGAGGAAACCCACAGCGTTATCCACTGCGCCACCATGCCGCCATCTTCAAATCAAAGCTTCAAAATCATTGTGTTGCTCCACTGACTTAAAAAAGAGAATAATGCCTCCATCGTTGCCTCTGTGGGCTCAGTTACTGGGCAGTATGATGTTCATGAGAACTGTAATGCAGTCATTTGTTTAAAATCCTTGAATGTTACTCTGCGTCCTCAGTCCACATGCTTCTTTCACTTTCAATGACATCTCAGCTTGTCTAGAAATGCATGTGTAACGTGTGTCCTTTAGGGACTGCAGAGGAAGTCCAGAACCAAGAAATACCAATTCTCACCTAATGCTGCTTTATCTATTCTCTGACTACCTTTCCAACCTTTTTTTTGTCTCTTCCCTCTGTAATTCTGAATAATTCAAATCACAGTGCTCATCTTTTTGGACAGATCTGATTGGCTGAGTAGCATCACAACTGATATTTACAACATGTGACTGGTCTGTGAGTTTCCTGGGCCAGTAAACCTTTACTGTAAAGGCTAATAAAGTTACATCTGTTAAAATAAACAGTTCTGAAATAAGGAACGTCTCAGTGGTTTATCGGTTATAAGTCCAGCTCTGAAAAGTGTAGTGTCTGGGTCTGCACCCTGACCAAGGTCCACCTATTACTGACTGCTGCTTTTAAATCACATTCACAGGTGTGAACATATATATATATATATATATCTTGATTTAAGTACAGGTTGTACTTGTAGCCTCCTGAAAAAGTTGTGTCCAATCAGCATGCCACTGCTAACCATCTATGTGGTCTCCTCGTCCCCAGCCAGTCAAACCTGCCTAATGATTTGTCTCTCAGCTGCCCAATTAGTCACACTAATGGCTTGTGTCCTTAGCCCGTGTTGAGCAGCCACTTTGTTTGATAAGTGGATTTTATTAGAAGCTTGTTTGCACCTGATGAAAAGCTCCGACTATGTTTATGAATATTCATCCTCATAGGGTTCGTGGTGGTGTGCTTTGCTCTTTTTTTGTGGACGAGTGATGAATGGGAATTGAGAGCTTGCAATGGGAGGAACAGGAACGTGTGCTTGGACTCATTTTTATTGCGCACCATCCATCGAAGCCGTGCCTGTGGAGCTTTACATTCAGACCTCGTGCTGTGAGGTACAAAGTGATTGTTGTCATTAGCATTGATTGGGTTCCTGCCATTGGCCCCTAATTATTCTATGCATATGTTACCATTGTGTGTGTGTGTGTGTGTGTGTGTGTGTGTGTGTGTGCATACGTGCATGCATGCACGCACATGTACCTGAGGGAACTCTGTAATCAGTAACTCACTCGAGGGTGGTGGAGAATTCACTGGTTGTTCTTTGGCATTAAAGTCCACTTTCTACCTACAGTTAATTCCTGTTGAACAGCAGGAACATGCAGCATTCTCGAGCACTTTATTAGGAACACTAGTATACTAACAGTATGTAGGGCCTCCTATTGCAGTAAGAACAGCTTCAGTTCTTCATAGTATGGTTTCCATCTTTGTTCATGTTGGGGACTTTCATATTGCAATTCCCTCCATCACCACTTGGGTACCGAAGTGTATGCATTTAATGGATACCAAATGATGTCGATACTGATTCATATCAGATCAACTGGAGCTAAATTTCGTTACAAGCGCCCTGAGGGCAGTCGTAAGCCAGAATTAGAAAACAGCTGCTGCTATTGTAACCAGAATGATGAAGCAGGCTGGTGAACTAGATGCAATGCAAAACATGAAAAATGATGTGGAATACAGTTTTACAGCCTGTGTTGTCCAGATCATTGAGTGAAATTTGTATCTTGTAATCCAATGTGAAACAAAACAGAAAGCATTATTCCCTGGGGATTTGTGTGCGCATCGTCCAACTGAAAACAACCATCAGAGGGTTCATGCACATCGGGTTGGATTACGCAGTGCATTCCGATTATTAAAAAAAATCCCCAAAAAAAACGCTGTCTTTCTGATTTTTTGTGCCATATCTGACTCAAATAAAATAAAAACCAGCCTAAATTAATTTTATTACTTTTATTTTTGTATGTATCAGTATTATTCCTTCTCTGGACTGTTATTCTAAAATTTGAAGATTGTGCAAGCAAAGAAAGATGGCAAACATCCCCTCCTTTCTTGTTTTACTCTATTACCCAATATCTGGGTCAGTGATGTCATTAGCACAGTCCTCTCTCGCTGATCAGTCAGAGTCTGCATGCAGGTTGAGCATGTACACGTGGACAGAGGAGCAAACGTGCACTGGAAGTTCCTTTGGCATTCAAACTGGGATTTATTCAGTTGGAAAAAAGTGAATTTTAGCTCTTTTCCAAGATGGTTAGACCGGGTTAGCGGTTTATGATCTCTGTATCATGTCTGTAGTTTACTCTGATCCTGAGTTATGAAGCCTAGAGAATGGTATGTACCGTATTTTCCGGACTATAAGCCGCACCGGAATATAAGCCGCATCAGCAAAGTCTAAAAACAAAATCCTGGAAAATAACATGTATAAGAAGAAAAAGCTGCACCTCATTATAAGCCGCATGGTTTAAAGCGTGGAAAAAAAGTAGCGGCTTATAGTCTGGAAATTACGGTAACTGCCTCCAAAGTGCAGATCTTGGATTCTAAGAGTTAAAAAAAATGCTGCCCTCACTTTGGAAACAGAAGAAACATTATATTTAGTAGATGAGCACACGTGAATGCAAATGTAATTCTGACTTTTTCAGGTGTGGACATGCCAGTAACAAAATGTCATCTTCTCTACCAGGATTGCTGCTGATACTACAGTAAATGGTAAAGGTTTTGACCCTATTAGCAGAAGTTTTTCATTTCTTGCACAACAATGATTCGATTAAATCGTGTGATGGATGTCCTATTTGCTTCATTTTCTCATGGCATCCAATATTTGTCCCTCATCCTCTGAGTTTTCCGTGAGAACTTGACGGCAGCTATAGTAATGATTGATAACCTCACATAACCTCTTTCCCCTTAATGTTAGGATTAAACTGAGCTGGCTTTAAGTAAATGTCATTAGAATTGTGATCTGGCTGTTCAGACTGACAATCGTGAGAACTCTAATGCCTGGGCAGTTTGCATGAAGTGTCCTCTCCCATAAAGGTCCTCACTTTACAGGGCATGATTGATATATTTGCCCACAGGCGTCCAAAAAGCCTTTGAAGTCTCACGTATAACAGTATTAACAATATCATAAATGGCCTTGTAGAACTAAATTGAGCTATCAGGCTGGATCATCCTGTTGTCGGGGAATAAGTGTGTTAGTAAAGTCCTACAGTGCACCGTCACAGAGTTTTCCATCCATTTTTTTTTTTATGTGTCAGCAGGAGATTAGAGCCGGGGTCACGGTCAGGAACTGGGTCAGAGCAGGACAGAAATAGCAGGCTGTTTCATGGCTGAGGGAGTTGTGTGCTGATAATACTATATTATAGACAGGAAAATGGCATTCGGCCCTGACCCAAGTCATAAGCCTCTCAGTGGTGCAGCTTCCACGTTCATTTTTAAAATGCCATTATCTGCTGATCTGGAAGCCAGGAACGAAGGGTGCAGTGTGTAGTTGGTTAGCTATTACCAATGTAAAGGCATTTGCAAGACTTTCAGGATTCCTGTTTCCGGCTAGCAGCATCCTGAGGTCTTGTGTGTTGTGTACATTTGGGATGAGGCTGTGTTTGTTCATAGCACCAGTCCTTTTCTGAGCTTTGCCTTTTCACACATTGCTGGTCAGCCTTGACGGCTTGCTTGCAGTTGAAGGCAGCAAGTAAAGCCTAACGGTAGACCATTGCTGATCATTCCTATTCCTTAGTAACAACGTCCCTGTAGGATTTCAGTGGATGTCTGTTTGACAGAGAGGCCGCCCTATATTTGCACCACTCGCTTCTCGACATGTGCCTTTGCCGGGAAACTGACAGTGTTTCGGAAACACAACGAGCATGACGCAAGGCTGACTGGCCTAAGAACTAATGCTGTCCCAACGGAGCAGCCCAGATGCCAGTCTGCTTCAGCTCACACTGCTGCCTTATCCATAAAGACAGAACATTTTTGAGCGCACAAACCCTCCGCAGTCGTACTTCGGTTTTCATTATCATCACAGCTGGTAGCTCAGGCAGTTCCACTTGAGTCCCCACGGTACAGTTTTATTATGATAATTGAGTCATAAAACTAACATCGGTCGCCTCTGTATGGATAAGACTTGCAATGTGCAAAGTGTCAACAGAGCTGGACAGGGTTCTCCTCCAAGCATGATGAGCTGTTCGGTGATATTCAAAATGCTGTGCTATGTCTATGAACCGACGCTGATATTGGTTCCGTTGCATTCGTGGCTGTGACAAAATTTGTAGAATTTGAGTTAAACTGTTGCCTTTGTCATTGGTGGTGGGCAGAATCAAGCTGGTAACAATTTAAAATCTGTTGAATATTGTTTGTAGTAGTTACGTCATCATTTGCAGTGGTTGCCGAATAGCTCGTAGTGGTTGCCAGATGTTTAATTTATGTAGTTTATTGTGATTACTGATTAATGTATTTACTTGGTAGTGTGTAATAACATATTAAACAAAATAATTACATTAAAACCAAAAAATAGAGGTGTTCCTACAGTACCATTTGCAACCGTTCTATATATTTATAACAGTCCTTTGAATGCTTGCATGGTCCTTGGCCTGGTTGAAAGGTTCTTTTGAAAAAGGTTAAACCTTCTACTGACGCAAAGTCATATCATAAAGTACCAGAAAGTGTTTCATCATTATTACGAACCAAAGAACCACGTTACAGTTACAGTCTTAGAGAGCCCTGGATTCCAGGCACGAGTTAATGTAGACAGCCTTCAGACCAGAACTTTTCACTACATTTCTCTTGATTTTTTCATCTCTCTCTCTCGCTCTCTCGCTCTCTGTCTGTCTCTCTCGCTCTCTGTCTGTCTCTCTCGCTCTCTCTCTCTCTCTCACACACACACACACACACACTCTCTCTCTCACACTCTCACACACACACACACTCTCTCTCTCTCTCTCTCTCTCTCTCTCTCTCTCTCTCTCTCCTTCTCTCTCTGTGTGTCTCGCTCTCACGTTGGTCTGCTTATACAGCGAGGCTCATTACAGGCAGCACAGCAGGTCAGACTGTTTAAAGTCAGTGGTGGAAGCTGAACCTGACTGCTGACAGGCTCTCGCTGCTGTACTGAATGAAATCTAGTTAAGAATAGACTGCTCTCTGGGGGGAGGGGCTGCAAACACACAAAGTGTTATTTAATCGCCACAAAAAGTGGGTCGCATTTGATCATGGAAAGAACAATCTAGTTGCGTATACTCTCATTTCTGATTGACTGATGCTTTATTCCTCATTGATGATTGGCTCTTCTGATAGGTACACTGTCTTACTGACGCTGTTCAGCAAATTTTCCTCATCACATTCCTCAACTGGCCTCCAAAATGCGTCGGTTAGTTATCAGTGCTCCGCCATTTGACTTTAATACGGTAGTCTGTGAAGAAGGCCTGATAACAGGACTGGATGGGATCAAGTGAAAGAACAGGCTCTCAGGATGAGGAGTTTTATTGGACCTGTCTGTTATTGTGTCTCCCTCTTGCGCTCTCTCTCTCTCTGATTCTATTTCCTTTTTTCCTCTCTCGCTCTCTATATCTCTTGCTCTCTAAATCTCTCTCACTCAGTTTCCTTTTTTCCATAACACTCTCTCTCTGTTACTATTTCCATTTTTCCATCTCTCTTACTCTCTCTCTTTTTAACACACTCTCTGTTTCTATTTCAACTGTCCCCATCTCACACCCCCTCTCTTGCACACTCTCTCACTATTGGTCTTGTGCTCTCTCTCTCTCTCTCTCTCTCTCTCTCTCTCTCTCTCTCTCTCTCTCTCTCTCTTTGATGAAGTGAAATGATATGGTAGGGGTTGTCAGTTTGTTGCTTGTGAATAAATCATAAAAGGTGTGTGTGTGTGTGAGAGAGAGAGATAGAGAGAGAGAAATGGCAATAATAGAGAATAGTGATAGTGTGTGTGTAAGTGGTGGTGTCGAAGGAGAAGAAGCAGAAATAACAGTTCCAACATTCCAACACAAGTGAGTGGGTTTAGGGGACGGGTGGTGATGGGGCATTGTGGGGTGAGGGCTGGTGACAGAGAGGATACATAGTTAGTGTGCCCTGTCTTAGTATTATTATTAGGGTCAGTGAATATAGAGCACACCATTCCCTGTTGGTGGGGGGGGCTCACATTTCATTCCGGTTTGCCCCCATAAATGCCCCTCCATAAGCACAGTGACATTTCGGCTGCCTGGATTTAGTGCAGTGCAGCACGTAGCCCTGCATTCTGGGGCATAAAGGTGACCATCCTGCTTCTCTTTAGGGGGACTGTAGAGGCATTGTCTCCTATTGGCTGGAATGAGTATATTGAAAACTGCTTGAAACAGATAAAAGAGCATCATTTTGATATGTTTACGTGGCTCTTATAAAATTCAATATCATAAATACGGCCTTGGTCTGTTGGGGACTTTAGTTGTGTTCCTTTATTGCTTGTATACCTAGTCCAGTGTGGTTGGGGTGCTAAACTGTACGCAAAATGTCCCTAGGTAGTACATCAGATGACCTCAGAGAATCTGCTGTATGCACTAAATATTAATGATGTAAATCATTAAAGCATTTTTTAAATGAAATGTCAAAGCTATGGATTTCAATTTGTCTTTTTAGTGCTTAACTTTGTAGGTAAGACCCTATAATGGAACTCCGCAACATATGATAAACCTTTGGGTTGCCAAGTATGTCAGGTATACTCCATAGTTCACTACACTGCTCCTGTTTTCCTCTTTCTGAAATGTCTCACCTACACCTACTGCATTGACCATGAGGATCATCATCCTACGAGGGCTGCGCGATATTGGAAAAAAACAACATTGCAATATTTGTTGTTCTGCAAAAATATATTATGATATTAAATAATACAGGAACCAGATTGTTCTAGACGTCAATGGTGCTCTGTAAAATATATGATGTTGGGCACATATGCATTGTTGAGGAAATTGAGAACATTGCAAATTTTCTTGCAAACTTGAAGCAGGACAGAATTTAATTTGCCTTATGTGATCGTGCATGTCCTGCAATGCGACTTGCATACACACACATTGTGATAATGAAGAAATGATATATTGTGCAGCCCTACATCCTACCATACTCCACGCAATTGGTGAAAAATGAATGACAAAAGACGATGTATGATGTGGAGTCCACATAGATCAAGTGTGTGTAACACGTTTCTGTGAAATGAGTTGTAGGTGGTACATGATTGAAAAAGTTGGAGAACCACTGCAGTTGTCAAATAATTGATTAATTCATATGAATAATGTCAAATATCAGTATATTGAGTTTTGTAGTTACATGACTGTATTGGATATTGAAGCTTTCTGATATTGGTATTGCAAACGCAGTTATTGCTGAGGATTCAGGATAAACAACTGTTCTAAACATAATCCGGTCACATTTTTTTATTGACAATGTTAGCGAAAGAACACTGTTGGTTGGATGTTTTACAAAATGCCTACTTAAAAAAAAATCCTATTTAGTTTATTAAGTTTAGATTGTGAACATAACAAGATTTCCAATGTAAAATAATATGCTATAACATGCTATTGTAGGTACTTGGTATCTGGCAGGTTGGCAGTGACACAGTTGCGACCAAGTTAATGTTGGCCCAATCTAGCCTGCAGGGCCCTTTGATCTTTATTATGTAGGGAACACGTTACGGAATATGTGTAAATGAGCACAACCAGTGACACAAGACAATTACACACCTTTTAACCAATGCTTTTCTCCAATAAACTCACAGAGAGTGTTGCTCGTATGCATGTTCGACAGGCAAATCTAAATCCTCACGTGGCTTCAACAACACTGGTTTTGTTTTGTTTTTTTTTGTTTTTTTTTGTTTTTTTTTTTTAAATTGGTATGAAGACATGGATGTTAAATCCATATCTGATTTCAGATATATCTGCTCTCTAATTGGTTGGCTGGTTGTTGGTTACAAATGAAGTGTGGAGTTCTCCTATTATGAAGTGTTCGGTGTTTTCACTCTTCTGTCGTCAGGAAGACCCACTGACCCAGCAGCTGAAATGCCTTATCTTTAACTGCTCTCTAGGTCAGGAAAGACTGCTCAGGAATGTGGTTGAAAGGGCATGTCTGTCTCTCTTGCTGTCTTTTGCGCTCTCTCTCTCTCGCGCTCTCTCTCTCATGCCCATCACTCTCATGCTCCTCTCTCTCTCTCTCCCCCCTTCCCTGTCAGGGGGGCTTTCATCAAAAGCATTCTTATCCTCCCACTCTGACCTTTCATTGTCACACTCTCTGAATTTTCCTGCCTTTATAAATCCACTCTCACTACGTGTCGACCTGTAATTTCCATGGTCAGTCTACCATTTCCTTACCATATCAGTTCTGATGAAAAATGTCCTCTCTTTGTATCTCAACAGTCACCAGTGCTTCCCTTTTAAGGTCAGAGTCAAGTGACAGAATATCCTTCAGTCACCCAAAATACTGCCTCACAGCTTTCCTTACACTGCACAGTGCAGCTTTACCCTGACCACAAACATACACCTGACCACAAAACACATGCTTAAATAGATATGCCAATTGGACACCCCTTTACAGGGAACGTGCTGCACATAGTGTATGATATAGCTTTGGATTAAATAAGTGAAGGTCTGTCGAACAAATGAAAACGTTTAAGTAGAACATCTCCTATACAGATGGGTCATTCTCAGCACTGTAGTGACACTGACAGGGTGGTGTTGGTGTGTGTCGGTGGAGCAGTGCTGCTGGAGTGTTTAAACCCCTCAGTGTCACTGCTAGACTGAGACTCATCCATGAACTAGAAACAGCAACCAGCCAACAGCGTCTTGTGGGCACTGATGAAGGACTAGAGGATGAGCAACACAATCTGTGCGGAAACAGACGAGATTCTGTCTTCTGACTTTACATCTACAAGGTGGAATAACTAAGTAGGAGTGTCTAATAGAGTGGACACAGTGTGTGTTGCACTGGTATGAGGGAATCACACTAACACACCACCAGCGTGTCAGAATCGCTGCAGTGCCCAGATAATACAGCCTCCGTGGAGGTCCTGTGGGGTCCTGACCTCCTGAAGATCAGGGTGAAAGGAGGATGACAAAGTATGCCGATTAACAGATGGACTACAGTCTGTAATTATAGAACTACAGTGTTCTTGCCGTGTTGCACTCAGCAGCATAGAAATCGGCCACTTGCTTAGTAGACATCAATACGGAGGCTAGGCAGCCAATCATTATGTATGTGAAGTGAAGGTAGCCTGGGGGCAGTGACTAGACCCTGACTCTTTTTATGCAAATAAGATGGTGCTCATCCCAAACATAAGGGCTGGAGCACCACCAATCAAGAGAACACCATTCCACTGCTCCACAGCTCAATGCTGGTGGCATGTATACTGCTCTAACCCACACCTGGGTGTACTTCTGAACAGGGACTAGGCAAACTGTGTGTGCACATTTGTACATCTGAGTCGGCAATGGTTGCAGCTGCATCCTTGCACCTTCTGCAGTGTTACTGTACTTTAAGGCAGGTATGAAGGAAGTACATTATGATGAATGCTCCTTGCACCACCTGCATGGATACTACTGCACTTTATGTGAATAATACTATTTATTGTGCCCCTGGTTAGATACGAACTACATTTCTTTGGCTCTGTACCTGTTCTCTGCATAATGACAAAGTGGAATCTAATTGAAACTTAAAGACGCTGAATTCCTATTTGGAGATATATTGTACTATATACCGTATTTTCTGGACTATAAGCCACTACTTTTTGTTCCACACTTTAAACCATGCGGCTTATTAAGAGGTGCAGCTTTATATTCTTATATATGTTATTTTCCAGGTTTTCTTTTTTTTAAGCAGGTGCGTCTTATATTCCGGTGGGGCTTATAATCCGGAAAATACGGTAGATCTGAACCACATTATTTCAGGTGTAAATGGGCTCAAAAACACATTGGTATCTACCTGTGGATGTCATGGCCTTCATCAATGTAATCGAATTTCTCCCAATGATAACATATTTTACATAAAGCCATGTTGCACTGCAGCACTTGAGTAATTTTGTCCTTTTTGGGAGTAAGACATATGTTGAGAGGGCTCTCCCTCTGTGCTGGGTTTGCTATAGTTGTATAATGCAGTTCATTATGCATAGCCTCGAATGCCTGGTTCAGCTCACTGAACTGTGTGATTGAATAACATCATGAAATATGGAAATTGATGGAAAATGAATTCAGTGTCAGCGTCTCCCTTAAATGTATGACACTGAGAAAGAAAGTGGTAATGGCAGCATGATGGCCATCCTTTCATTCTGCCTGGGTTGGGCCCTCAGTATAATAGAGTTCCGAGGTGATTTCAAGATGGGAATTGGTTGAAAATAGACTGGAAACGTGTTTCAAATATGGCTTGCTCAAAGTTAAGATTAGAAGAATACAAGCAAAAGCCATTTTATAGCGTTTTAATATTGCATAATATGATCTCTCTGCTCTGTGTCAGCACCGGGCTTTTCCAGCGTTGACATCTTTAATCGGGCTGAGAGGCTGAAAATACTAAAACCAGACATTGGTTCATTACAGGATACTGGTAGAATGATAAAGGAAAGTTCAAACAGACCACTGTCATCCCAAGAATTGTCTATAAAAAGTACAAGATCCTTGAGGACCTTTTTGGAGGTTTTTAAGGTGCTCCATGGAACCTTGAAGGAACCCTTGTCCTTTATTGAAGGTTCTATGAAACACCTGAAGAGGTTCCTCCACAATGTCAAATGAAATAATATGCAAAGGTTCTTCAATGATCTTGTATTTTTAACAGTACAGGCTGAAAATGAGTCACAGTTCTTCTCTGCTGCACATGATGAGCCCCTCACCATGAGTTTGAGGGTGCTTTCGCACGTTGGTCCAAACATAAACAGCTGGTGTGAAAGGTGCTGTGGATCATGGTGTTAGACCAACACACCAGAATTTGTTCTAAAAAGGTGGTCTCGGTAGGATCAACTGAACCATGGTCTGATTCGTTTGCAGTGTGAAATCACTTTCTCGGACGGTTCAGACTTTCAGACCAATTAGAAGAAGTTGAGTCATGCTATTGTCGCAAATCAAACAAGGTGAAACAGAACCAGCATTGTGCCAAAATCAAATCTTCTTTCATGCATGTGCATCACGCAGCTGTATGGGCGCAAACATGCTTGTAATATCTGTATCTACTGTAACTGGATTAACCATTAGAACTGTAGACCAATTTATTTTGGAGGTTTTTATAGTTTGACATACTTTTGTTCACCAAAAAAAATCAGAAAAGGTATTTATTGGAGACACGGGCCAAATATTGTTATTTCCTGGAGAGCCTCGGCTACTGAGATTTAAAAATTAAATGATTTTATAAAATATTTGAATTAATTTGACAATCAAATAGTTTTGCTTCTAAAGACTAAAAATCTCAGAAATCCTGAGTGTTTTTGAATGGACAGTCCAAGAATTTTGATGAGTTATTTGAAATGTCTAACAAAACCAAAGGAATGTGGTGGTGATCTGCTGCTCTCGTGCACCTGAAGGGAGTCAGATTCTGGCAAAACTCACCACATTGACAACACGACAGCTTCGTATGAGCACCTCCCTACAAACCAATCATTACCTCGTATAGGGAGATGCAGCCCATGAAGGTGATGGACAAAACGTAGTACATTTCTTCATTGCTAAACTGCAGTGTTAAAATGGACTTAACTGGACCAAGAGTATAGAATGTAACAAAAACCAGTACCTTGGTTCAGACTTTCAGGTGTGAAAACACCCTGAGACACACCCTGATCAAGTAGTGGTGATAACCTGAACCTAGTTGTCTGAACACAGCCATAGGCTCAAGACATTGACAGCACATCTCAAGACTGAAAACGCAAGCAAATAAGAACATTTCTTGGCATTGCTCAAGAAACCCAAGTGCCCTTTTTGTTGAACAGCTTGAGAATCGATGATGATTATTCCTGTAGGCAACAAATCCTGACCGTGAAGGTACAACCTTCCCTGTGTTTAAGCAAAGAGCACAATGTTTCCAGCTCAACTTTCAAGGCCAACTCTGAATGTCGGACATTAATGACCTGTAGACAATGTTGCTGAGTCCAGCTGCAAGGCCCTCTGGCCGTGAGGCATCTCTGTGATATCCAGATGGTAGGACCTTATGGGAACATATGGGAAGAGGCCAAGGCAGCATCTGTGCAGGGGTCTTTAAGTGTATTGCCGAGAAATGCCCACAGGGCCTTTGGAAGAGTGTTGTTCAACCCTTGGAGCTTTGTTGCAGCTTCATTAACTTCAACATTCTAGTAGGAGATGATATGAAATGTCTCAGAAGTCTTAGTCCAGTTGTGCAAACACACAAAGTACTTGATGCAGGTGAAGTTAGTATTGCTTGGCTGAATGGATAAGGGTGCATCAAGTTTTGAGGTTAAGCTTGTTAAGTGGTTCTGCCAGGGTGCTCCGTTTCTCGTGTAGTCCATGAGATGATCCAGAAGATGGTGAACCCCTCAAGGTGTGCTGGCAAGATACTAACAATAAAAAACATCAAAGGATGTGCAAGATATTTGTGTGGACGACAACAAAGTAAAACGTCGGCGATCCTTGAGGAACTTTTGGAGGTTGTTCAATTTGAGAGGAACCTTCAAGGAGACTTTAATTGAAGGTCCCTTGAAGCACCTTAAGAGCTTCCTCCACAGTTTCAAATGAAATAATATGCATTCCTCAAAGGATCTTGTACCTTTTACAGTGGACAGTATCAACAGTTATGACCATTTAACTGATTCTTTTATCCAAAGTGATTTACATTGGAAGCATGTTACACAGGTAGGAGAATGTAGAGTTAGTAGACTTGCCCAAAGAGTCTTACTGGTATAGACTGGCTGCCCCAACCACATTTGCAGTCTTAATCCCCATCTTAAGCACACATTAAAGTGATCATTTGACCATTAAATCAAGCCTAGTCAATCAACCAAGACGCGTTCGGTGTTTACACTGGAGTTAAGAATCTCTCAAAAGCTATGGTACACTGTACAAGTGCAAGATCCTTGAAGAACCTTTGGAGGTTCTTCACTTTAAAACTGTGAAGGAACCTCTTAAAGTTCTTCAAGAATATTTTATAAATGGATGAAGGCTTCTTTGAGGTTCTGAAAGGTCCTTGAAGCATGTCATGATGTTTCTCCACAGTCTCAAACCAGAATAACCTCCAGTTAAACTGATAAACATTTTATATTTCAATACACATATCTTAGATCTGCAGATCCTGGCCTTCTTCAAGGTGGCTTCATCTGTTGTTCTGCGTCTTTACTCTGGAACTCAGTTCCAGCTGTAATTCGATTTTGAGTCCATTATCCATTATGGACTTGAAAAGCTATATCTTTAATCATGTTGTTATTAAAAGTCTAACATTCTCTATTTATTTTTTTCCAATGATTTTGTAGTTTATTATAATTTGAACTTTAATGGCATCAATCCAAAAATTAATTGCCCCATGCATTGCTAATGTCATGCCCAAGTAGGCCCAGTAATCTCAGACACAGGCAGGGTAATTGATTTTCCTGGTAGATTCAAGCTTGCATGTTGGTGACTTTTACACTAAGCTGCTAATCCCTCTGTTAACATCTTCCCAGAATCGGTGCCTTTACTTGCTGTTATGTACACGTTTCAGTACTCAGTCTGACCTCAGATCAGCGACTGAGACCCCAAAAGCTGCCTGAACAGTACTGACAGCTGTTTGCTCCTGTACCAGTGTTCTACAGTCCAAAGAACATCATGACACAACCGGTGAATGCATGTCAGTAAATACCACCATCTTGCAAGCAGTTCACACAGCAATGAGTTCCACCTACAGACCTAATCATTTCATATTGTTGCTGTTAAACCGGTGTTTCTCAAACAGGGAGCCGCTAGAGGAGGGCCAAAGAAAAAAAACTGGCGATTGTATATTTTCCGTATTTCAGTTTTGTAGATTTAGAATTAGCTGCTTTTGCCATTTTTTATTACAATGACAATCGATCGTTCAAATAATAATAAATGTGTCGGCCAATCAGAATTCCACAGCCTTCCACTATGACTTGGCAAGTCAGCAGAACAGCGCCACATATCTTGTAGTTATGGTCAGGTCTGCAATATCTGGGAAGAAGGACAGCATAATGAACAGGTCTCTAGCAAAGGAAGGTCCTGGTCCATCAAGTGAAAGTAATGGTGGGGAACAGCCTAGCACAAAAATCCATATAAAATATGGTTGGCAGGCCGTAGTGCATGTCGTGATTGGACATTTTATCTAATGAGGCGCTGAGGCAATGCAAACTCCTTCACCTTGTCACAGTTCATCCTGAACATGTCCTTTATTTTTTACCTAGGGTGGGCCGTAGGGTGGGCCCTGATCAACTCGCATCAAATCAAAATTTATTTGTAAAGCACTCTTCACACGTTGTCACAGAGCAGCTGTACAGAAATCCAGAAATAAAAAGTTTAACAACAGATGAAGAAAGGATAAGAGATGGATCCCCTAGTGAGCAAGCCATTGAGTCCTCAGACTAAAGAAGTTACACTGCTGGGTAATAAGATTTTACACACATATGACTCCGCCAGTTCCCTCTAGGTCTGTCATAATTCCGTTATGACTTATCATAAATACAGTGCCTTGAAAAAGTATTCATAGTCCTTGATCGGTCCCACATTTTTCCCACCCTGTTTCGTGGTGGAGATAATGTGTTCAGGATAATGTGTGGTATTATTTTTTCAGCCACACATTCTTCTTCTTTCGGCTGCTCCCTTTCGGAGTCGTCACAGCGGATCATCTGCCTGATCCGCATTATAGTTTTGGCACAAGTTGAATGCCGGCTGCCCATCCTGACGCAACCCTCGTCATTTATCCGGGCTTGGGACCGGCACCAGCAGTGCACAAGCTACATCCCTAACGGCCATTTTTTTTTTCAGCCACACATAATGTTTTGCAACTTTGGTTTCATCTGATCAGAGCACCTTCTTCCACATTTGCCGTGTCCCCTACCTGGCTTGTGGTAAACCACAAACAGGACTCCTCATGGCTTTCGTCTTGCCACTCTTCCATTAAGGCCAGATTTGTGGGGTTCATGGCTAATAGCTATTCTGTGGACAGATTCTCCCAGCTTACCTGTGGATCTCTGCAGCTCCTACAGGGTGACCACTGGCCTCTTGGCTGCTTCTCTAATTAGTGCTTTCTTTGCCTGGACTGTCAGATTAGGTGGACGGCCATGTCTTGATAGGTTTGCAGTTATGGATGATGGATTAAACAGTGCTCCATGAGACCTACATAGGTTGGAATATTGTTTAGAACTCTGCTTTACACTTCTCCACAACTTAATCCCTGACCTGTCTGATGTGTTCCTTGGATTTTATGATGCTGAGACCTTCACAGAACAGCTGTATTTATACTGTGAATCAATTGCAAACAGGTGGATTCTGCGTTTAGATGACATCTGATGGCTGTTGGTGACACTTGATTTTATTTAGGGGCATCAGAGTACAGGGGGCTGTACAAGTACACACGACACCTTTCAGATTTTTATTATTATATTATAAAAAAAAAAAAAAAAAAGGAAACCATGTGTCATTTTCTTTGCACTTCAGTTACTTGCTGCTTTGTGTTGACGAAATAAGATGCCAATAAAATACAAGGGTATGAATAATTCAACATGCTGTTTATGGACATGACCTTGATTATTTTTACTGACCTCAAAACTACCTATTGTGTTCACTTGGTGTGTATTTTTGTAGACATTGATTTTAGCCAGTCACACTGTTCTTTTCTCTCATCTTCTCCCTGCCGGTGGCAGGGACTCCAGTCTGTGAGTGGACAGTGTATTGTGACGGTCTATTGTGTAGGAAATGAGTGCCGTGCATGTAATGATCAATGCATGAACGCTGGCCCCTCCATACGCACAGAACAGACTGTGACAGGGATAGATTTACACACAAATGAACCCCAGATCAACTCAATTTTAACCATAAAAGTGTGGAATACATTTGTACTGCCGCTGTAGTTTTATCACCATTTATTCAAGCCATATTCTGACATTAGTAGCTTGTATTGAGTGATGTCCTGATTCTTGTATCGGAATCAGGGGCCGATCCGGCATGTTTTATTGGATCGGTATCGTCTTGTTTAATCTCAACTTCGTTCCAAGCCATGGTGTTCAGGGCACCACCTGAAGGCCTAATCTAATGGACATTTCCAGCTAGCAGCTGTGAGGAACTTCCCTAAAAGTAAATACAAATAAATAAGAGCAAGTTCACCTCTGTAAACGAGTTATTTCACATCAGTACATGACGAAGAACAACAGATGTCAGTCCAGAGTACTGGAGTAAGTGAATTGACTTCAGTATTACTTAGTTTCCCATCTTGTCTAAACTGTGGATCTGTATTATTTATAAAGGCACAAAGATCGGATCAGAATTGATATTGGCTGATGCCCAGCATTAAAAAAAAAAACTCTGATCGGAAACAAAAACTGCTTTTGGCTTGCAACCTGTAAGTGACGTGTCCACTGTGAAACAACAAGCATTGCAGAAGGGTTCCAGGCCAGACCGTAACTCTCAAGTGGCCACAGAACCCATGTTATATTTTCTACTGTAATATCCAGAAATACATTATCACAAGCCTTGTCAGCTTCATCTAAGTAGCCATGTGCTGATCCCAGAGTGGCAATGATGGAGATGCTGCTCTTCCTATTAATAAAGGAGTGGCACATCACAGGGATTTTAAAACTCTCATTTTTAAGCAAACATTTTACACTATGTTGCTTTAAATGACTTAAGCCTCTCTTTGATTTGTGTACGGGTCTTATCCAATCATTTTTTTATGGCCTATGCACCTACAAAATCATATTGGCAGTTTGCTTTGGAATACCACCTGGAGACCCTGAAAGTCCATTGATGCTTGCGGTAGAAACACTGACACAGTCCTTCGATATAAACCATGTTCTGCTTACGCATTCGGAACAGTCACTGGCTTTCATCAGGGATATCCTTGTCTTTCCCTGTGTGATATTTTTAATTCTGTTCCTAATATGTCAAGATTAAATCCAATTAGCAGGCTACAAAGTGAATTAGGATAAATCCATCCTTCTGCCCCTGGGTAATGGTGCTTCTAGTACCTTTACCCTTGAATGTCTCCGTTGTCAAGGAAGGTTCCACACATCCCAGTGATGAAATGAGACCATGGTGTATGAGATATGCGTCGTCTTTGGCCTCTTTCTAATCTAATCCTCATGAACACGTTTGAAGCAGCCCAATAAATGCATGGAGTAGTTCTCATCTAATATGAATCGTATTGATTTTCATGGAAGTCCATAAGGTCCAAGGGGTTCTCTTTACTTGATGTGCTTCTGTGGGGGTCGGTTGACTTTAACGAAAGAATGGTGCAATTTCGCTGTGTATTTACCACCCCTCTGGGTCCTGTTCTCTCTCTCTCTCTCTCTCTCTCTCTCTCTCTCTCTCTCTCTCTCTCTCTTCAGCACTCACACCTTTAATGGCATTCAGAGACAGAGAGTGGTTTAGAGTGTAGAGCTCCAAGAACATAGCCATGATGAGCTCATCTTGCCTTGTCTGTTTCTCGGGTCCAAGTGTGAAATAGAAATTGGAGATGGATCCACCGGTGCTTTTGTGGCCGATACAATGTCATCTTTTAGCTCACCTAGCCAACTGCTGATGCAGATTGCAAGGGTGGAACTGCGTGCCTCCTTTAATGTAACGTATTTAAAGGTGTCTAACCTGTGCATTTGCTGAGAGAGTCTGTGAATTCCTGTACTTACAGATCTTCACCCTGTTGAGGTCTCGGTGAACTAATGCCAATAGATCAGTTGGCTTGTATTGATGATTGGTATGATGGGTTGATGAAGGGCTGCTCTAGGCTGTTTGGCTGAGAAGTGGGCTTGGACCTGGAATGTCAGGGATTCAGTCCCCTGTAATGGTTCGAAGTAGGGAGGGAGTGAAACAGTCATAACCAAGTGGAGCTGAAGAACCAAATGGAACAATCGTCAGTGGGAGGTCTACTCAGACAGTTCTAGTGAACAAGGTAAAACACTGCAGTATAAGGTCACCTCAAACCCCTAGCAATTACTGTTATGTTGCAGTTGCATGTTCTGGGTAAGCATGCTCAGCGGATGCTCTTAGTATTTCCAGTGAGGCAACAACACTTTCTCTTCCCTCAGAATTCACAGCAAAGGGGCAGCCAAGGCCTGAAGGTTGTGGGAGGTCACCCGCTTGTTCCCCTGAACTGACAGAACGGAATCTGAAGTACCCTTGAAAAAGGCACCTACTCTTCACAGTCCTTCTTTGTGCCCTTTCTCGTCTTCCTTGAGCAAGGCTCCTAACATAAAATTGCTCGCTGGGTGTTTTTACTGCTTTATTCATGTCTATATGTTTACTGCCAAGGATCGCTTGAATGCAGAGGTTGACTTCCATTGACGTGATCTGCAGTAGCTGTCAATTGTGTTTCTAATGATGATCAGCATCTTGCTTTGTGTGTGTTCTTGCCAGGATTTGACCTCATGCCCCCTGTTTTCAAGTGCATCATGGCAAGTCAGGCTGATTTGTGAATTTCAGCACAAAATACCCTCATATTCACTTTAACACAAACATGTCAGATTTGGGAAACGTCTCCCATTTTTCTTTGCAGAACCTCTCAAGCTCCATCAATTGGATGGGGAGTAACTGGGGTGACCACAGTTAAACACAGTGACAAACCCAGACATGTTGGAGTTTCGATACACAGACAATTTCAGGTATTGCACACTGTTATTACGGGTTATTATTACTCTGTCAGAATCCAATTTCACTTCATTGTGAGCTGGGGATTCTTTCAGTGCGGTTGTTTATGAGCGTGTCAATTTAAGATAGGTCTCATTTCTTTCTCATAAACACACGTGCAGTGGAACCGGCGCAAGTATACGTAGTACATGTAGAAAGTGGAATTTTTTTCCATTCGGTAGCAAAGTCAATAAATTTGATCTTGGGCCTTAAAATAAACATGCTTCCTGCTAGGCCAGGGGGTGGCGGCTGGTGTGCAGGCCACACTGCCTGGCTGCTGCCTGAGTTAATGACTTCATTAGAGTCTGAGAGCAAGGCCACTCTGAGCAAGGGAGCGCTGGCCTCTCCGTCTCTGCACCCGCGCTGAAATGAAATTAAAATGCATGTGGAGTCCAGTGGTGCTCTCTTCCTCTTCTGGGGTTACATGCTAACGAGAAAGCAAGAGGGGGGGAGGGGGGGAGTGCAAGATCAGTTGTAGAACCTTATGTAAGAATTGCTTGCTCTCAGCCTGCACACTCTCCCATTTAAATCTCTACTGAGACATCTACCAGACACTGCAAGATTTCTCTTTTTTTCCCCCCATTCAATTCAATTAAATCTGCTTTATCAGCCTGGCAAATGACCGTGCACATGTTTTATTAATGCTTGGGTTACAAAGAACCGTACAGTAACAAACAATTGTAGACGAAACGAAGAAATTTCAGTGCGTTTTAATTGGTACTACACCAAAACACATTGCTGACACACACTCTCTCTAGCGTCTGCTCCATCCACCAAGCAAATTTGAAAATGAAAATGTGAAAAAATAACATGCCCCCCCCCCCCCCCCCAAAAAAAAAAAAAAAAAAAAATTGAGAAAAATAATTGCAAAAATAAACATATTAAAACTATAAAAAATAAATAAATAGATAAACATGACCAAAACTATTAAAAAATAAATAAATAAATAAACATAATAAAAACTACTAATAAATAAATAAATAAATAAATAAATAAATAAATAAATAAATAAACATGACAAAAACTTATAAATAAATAAATAAATAAATAAGCACGTAAAACTATTTAAATAAATAAATAAATAAACATGACAAAAACTATTTAAAAAATCTAAATAAACATGACAAAATCTGAAAAAGGAACATTTTTGCAGACACTTTAGAATATTCTTGAAGCCACAATGTGAAAGTTTAAAATTTTTAAAGTTTAAAGTGTAAAATTTTTAATATTAATAGTACATGGTATGTGATTCTCTTATCTGTAGGCACAGGTGGCTGGAAGTAGCTGAGTCCTTTGGAGATGTCTGATTGTGAAAGCTTTTCAAACATTGCACCAATATTCTGAAATTCCAAATCCAAAGTTTGTTTCAGATTTTGTTGTTTGTTGAAAATTTTGTAATTACACACAATGATTGTGAAATGTTTGAATGGAAACCACGCTTCTCTCGCTCTGACACAAGATGCTGTATAGGCCACTCCCAGGCTGACCTCCTCAAACCTCAAGGAACTCCTGATAATCCAGCACATCTACTGGTTTGCCCAGCATAGTGATTCAGGCTGATAAGCTTCCATCAGGACACATCTTGAGATTTTTAACAAAACCCCACCAGTGAGGTTATTAGAATTCTTGTCTTGCACCAGTTAAGCACCTGATTTGTGGCAGCAGCATAGACTACAAATGAGTTCCTGCCTATTTATTAAGGGTTTCCACTTAGATACTACCTCTTTACTCCACCTTGTAAATGGAAAATCTGCTCATCGGCTCATCTGTTTCTGCACAGTTGTGTTGGTCATGCTTCTGAATATCGTTGGGTACTCACAGGACACTGCCCACAGGACACTGTTGGCTGGATATTTCTGGTTGACATGGACACTGAGAGGTTTAAGCGCTCCAGCAGCACTGCTGTGTCCGACCCACTCGTACCATCACACTAACACACCACCACCACCACGAGAATGACCACAGCCCACATAATACACCCTGTGGTGGTCCTGTAGAGTGCTGACCATTGAAGATCAGGGTGAAAAGAGTGTAACAGAGTACGCAGAGAAACTGATGGACTACTGTTTGTAATAATAAAGCTACAAAGTGCACTCTGTGGTTAGAGCAGCTGATAAAATGAACAGTGGATATAGAAACAAGGAGGTGGTCATAATGTTATGATCAGTGTATGTCATCATTAAGATAATATAGGGTCTACAATAAATGATTCAGATCTACTTTACATGATTCAGTATCTACAAGAAAGGTTTTAGTGAGAATGAAAGAATCATTTATAGTAGTTACTGAATTATCTGTCATCAGTTTCTAAATTAAATGATTCAGTACCTACAGAGTAATTCAGTACGTACATAATTTTCTTTTTCAGTGACTATGATAATTCATTATTTACTATAAATCGGTGTCATTACATAATTCTGTATTTAATATAAATTCTGATTCAGTGGCTATTAATGTTTCAGTATATGCAATGAATAATTCAGCATCTACTAGTCAGTACCTTCTTTAAGTGATTCTGGAACTGCTATGAAATGGTTTGATGAATTGAAATTATTACATACAAACATAATAAGTTTAAAGGGTCATGTTGAACATTGGGTTGCATAATATATCGTTTCAGCATTGTTATCACAGTGTGTGCATATGCCGTAGTCAACATCGGAGGACATGCAATAATTTGTGCAATGTAGACTTTAAAATTGAAAGGTGTTTGCTCCCTTTATGCATGAACCATACGCTGGTCTCATTTTCATGACCCCTACCAGAGGCAGATTCTGTCTGCCCAGTATAATTTCTTTAACTACAATATTGGATACACAGTGCTTTATTAATATCATATGTTGGATCACTGACACTGTGACTTCTGATGAAACATGTGAAATGTTATTTTTTCTCAAATTCCATTTCCCAAATTTCTTCAGATTTTCTTTTATTTCCCCATTTGAATTTTTGGGATTTTAAGTAGTGCAATTACATTTAACATTACATTTAAGGCATTTGACAGACCTCTTATCCAGGCAACTTTGAAAGTGTTTCAGCCACAATTACACCAAGGCTCTGCTTCTGCCTGTGGGTATTAGTGAGTTTGCAAGATCAGTGAGAGAGACCAGTGATTCCAGGGTGTAACATTTCAGTCTGGCTCACCCTCCATGACAAGACATGAGATCTGAGAGATGAGAACCTGAGTGTCAGAGTGGGAAAGAGAAGACGAGTTGAGTGTCATCAACGCATAACTGATGGTAAGAAACCCCGCGGAAGATATTGCTGCTAAGAGAATAAGTGTAGACAGAGGACTGAGCAGTAAGCCTGGTGGAACAATGATGGAGAGTCTGCATGCCGTTAGATGGCACCTGCCATGTTACCTGGTAGAATGTCCTGCAAGTACAATGCAAACCATTGTCATGCATAGCTGGTGATACCAAGTCTAGTGAGGACAACAGGAGGATCTTGTGGTCTATCAGGTCGACGGCTGCAGAGAGGTCAAGGAGAATTAGAACAGATGATAGCTTAGCTGATCTTGCAGCATGGAGTTTTCGGTGACCGTAATGAAAGCAGTTGGAGCAACCTGTTTGAAGCCAGGTTGGTTTGGGTCCTCTAGATTGTTCTGGGTGAGAAAGCAGGAAAAGTCTGAAGTTGCTGATGTCCATGCTGTCTGCAGTTGGCTTCTTCTAGATTAGGACCACTCTGCTTTGAAGGTAGATGGAACATGACCTGATGACAATAAGCTGTTTATGATGAAAGTAATGATAGGATGGTCTGGAGCAATTGTTTGAAATGGTGTGGACGGGATAGGGTCTAGTGGACAGGTGGTAGGACTGTTAGATGTGAGATGAAAGCTGTCATTTGAAGTGGACAGAAACAACATGGAGCGTAGGAAGCAGGTAAGGGGTTCTGGTGGGTTTTCCTGTATCAGCAAAATCGTCTTATTTTTTTTCTCCCAATGTCGTGTTGCCCTAATTAGTGCATTTTCACTCTCTGCTTCTAGTTTGCTCTCAACCTTTTTTTAATTTTTTCTTTGACAGCCTGTGTTTTGAATGTGCAAATAAGCCACCTGTGTTAAGAAGGGCTGAGAAGCTGGAGACTTTCCGTTACATCCCTACCTTGTAGCTTCATATTCACACCAAGTGTGATTGGAATGGCTGGCAGTATTTTCCATGGACTCGAGCGTCAGTAAGTGCACTTATGTGTGAAGTGGCTTTGTCTGGTACCACCGATACCACAGCCAGTGCACTCTGGGAGCACAAGGCGCACAAGCTGAGAAACACCTCAGGCTGCCCAATCCTGCTGAGATGTTGTGGCACGTTCCTCCTCGGTTAACTCCGGCAAAGCGTGAGTCTGGAATCAGAGTGTGCATCTCATTCTTATGGATTATACCCATAGTCGTTCTTTCATGAATATTACGTCACGGCTAAGGCCGTGGGGTTGCCATGACACTGCGTTGCAGCGCTCTTCGTCATCACTTTTGAATCACCTCAGATGAACGTGTGCAAATTCTGTAGAGAGACTGTGCACTAAGAGGGGAGTGGGTCTCTAATGGACCAACATTACATTCAAACTTCCATAAGTTTTGTTAGGAAAGGTCCCAAAATGAGTTTCTGAAACTAGCATGAACAAAGGGAATCGCTTCCCCTATGTGGAGCATGCATGTTAGAGTACCCTGTTCATTTATCAAACACCATTAGTGCATAAAGATGCTGCTTTAATCCTCTCATTCTAATGCTCTTACTGTAATTTCCCCAGCACAGTATGTGGCTTCCATTTGAAAATATCTTGGAGATCTTTAAATTATTGTAATGTGTGTGTGTCTGTGTATGTATATATATATATATATATATACTATATGTGTATGTATATATATATATATATATATATATATATATATACACACACATACACACACACTGAGGTGAACATTGTCAATTCAGCTGAAAGATCAGAAGTCACCCTACTGGCCCAAAAGACATTAATGGGTCCATCTTTGATGGTCAGGACTTAGTCATGGAATGTCAATACTCGAATGGCCAGTGCCTAGTTAAGAGTCAGGTCATGTTTGCCATGTTGACCAGGTTCCAATTTCTACGAGATTCTCATTCCGTCCTGAGATTTTCAACAGTGTTTAGTTTCAGGGGGCTGTGAGAGCCAAGGCAAAACCAGCTTGTGCCCCTTAATGTAATATGTTGTGGGTTTAGGATTATTGTGCTCTTATTGAAAACATCGGTTTTATTTGTTTGTTTATTATTTTTTGTTTATTTACTTATTTATTTGTACAAGTAGTGTGACGTTTGCTTCTAGGTGTGGTGTATTTATTTTTGGAGAGTACAGCTACAGTCTCAGTCGCAGCGCAAGCTTTGATGAACCACCCAAATCCAGCTGTTCATGTGATGGTCCAGCAGCTCTTACTGGTTGAATTACGAGGTGAGAGAATGTGTTAGAAAGCCCAGTTTACTCCTTCAAGAGTCCTTTCCACACTAAGTTCAGAGCTTGGAGATACATGGTAATGATTCCCAGCTGGTGCTTATTTAATAGAGGCTGATGTGCCTCACCACCCACCTCCTCGCAGCTCAACAGCGGCTCCTGCTGGAGAAAATGATCGAAGCAAAGCAGCTACATTTTGAGTTGATTTTATAAAGAGGAGGATTCATTTGAGCAGTGTGTATGGCACTGATTAGCTCATGTCGTTGCTGTTCAGTGGAAAACGTACAGGAGAAAGCAGAAATGCTCTTTGAATGGAAGTTCATGTGAAATAAGAGTAATTAAAGTCACATTGGAGCATTTCTATTGGTCCATTCTTTATGGAATAAATGAATAAAACATGGAGCTAACTAAAGATGGACCAAAATGGAGATAAATGGTTTTCATTGGCTAGTTCAATATAATGCCTAAATGAATTGATATTGATATTGGATTGAATGGAAATCAATGGTGATGCTCCGCTCCAGTGAGGATGCAGATAAGATGTCTGTCTGACTCTTCCTAGAAGGACGTCTTTGTTCAGTTGTCACTGGTTTGTTATTGACTGCTGTGAGCAGTTTCATCGATTCTTTGTTGCAGCTCGAAGGTATGATTCCAAGTTATTTACAAGGGATCCAACAGTAAGACTGCAGTCCCTGTTTACACAATACAGAGTTTAATTTTGGCCAAATTTAACATGTTCTTTTGACTAATTCTGACCAATTCTGACGTGCAGGCGCTGTTGCAGTTGAATCACCACCTTAAGATTGGAGCATCGGTGCATTTTTACACCCCCACAAACGCCACACACACAGGGACACAAGCAGGTACACACTCCTTGCTGATTGCTACACTCCATTGAGCTGTGTTATGTGGTGTTTTAGTGCTGAGGCTGCACTCTCTCTTTCTCTATCTGGCTGTGCGGCAGTGATGGATGGGCTGGAGATAGCAGGGCTATGTGCTGGGGAAAGCTACAATCAGCCTGGCTGACACAGGCAGCATTTTCTGCGGGGAAAAGGGCACCTTGCCAGGGCCCACCACTTTCCTCCCCACCCCCTTCCATCTCCTCATACACACACCACCTGCATCAATCCCCTTCTCCCTCGTGTCAGTTCAGTCTATAATGCTGCAGTACACCAACAGTAAATCGTTCCCTGCAGACAGACACTGTAGAAGATGTAACTCTGCCAGCCAGTTTGCTTTGCGCGTTCTTACACTGCTAAGGAGGCCGCTTCACATAAAGGGAAGGAGTTTTGAATTAAAACAACAACAATAACAACAACAATCATAATAATAATCATCATCATCATCATCTTTTTTTACAACAACATGCCAGAAATCAGGGGATAAATGGATTATGAAGTGGCATTACCTCAGAGGACAGCATGGGAACACCCATACCTGTATAAGCTGTGAGAGATTACCTCACACTTGCGTGCTCATGGCAACACAATTGATCAATTTGGAGTGCAAAGCATAATAGTGGGTGTCAGACTTGAATATTTCATTTCCGAATTTGTGCTAAGATTGAATATTCTTCAATCCTCAGCGTCACATGTGTACCAGCAATAAATTGTGTAAGGCATTCCCACCCACAGTGGACATTGCACTGGCCACCCATGGGTGTTTGATGACCCTGACCGGTGGCATCTGGCTAGAAGTGTATGTGTGAACAGACAATCGGGTGCGGCAGACATCACACCCACATTCGATGCAGGAGCCCTACGCACATATCCCACAGCATTCTTTAGCTTCCAGTGGACGTGGCAAAAGTCATGGAACACCATACATACAGTGTTGCTTACAATGATGCACTGTGTATAGCACCGTTGTCACACAATAAAAGAGGAATGGACACTGGTTGACTGGTATAAAAATCAATGACCAAACTAATAAACAAATATTCACAGTGCAATGGTACACAAATGTAATTTTTTTGGTTCACTCAGCCATTTGGACCTCACTGTTCAGTCCAACGGGGAAAAAAAGAACAAAAAAAGATGAACCCATGTAAGTATTCATTTAACTTGGACAGTTATTATATTTTGTTCCCTACTACCTTATAGCACCCCCTTGTGGTAGTTGGTAAGCCTGTAGTTTGTTAATTAAGCAGTAAAGTGTAAAATACTATGTGCAAAGGCGTGTGTGTGTGTGTATGTATATATGTATATATTGTGTGTATGTACTACAAATATGCATCCACTCACCAGAACCGACTCACTTGCTGCATGATATGTATATCCAACCTGGAGTCATTAGGCATAAGGCAGGAGCACCCCATGTCAGTCCAACACACACACACACACACACACACACACACACACACACACACACACGCACACAGGGGTGGGAAGAAACCTCCCGACCCAACCCTCCTCCGACAGTGACCCGAGCAGGGATCAAAACTACAACTCCAGGCCCCTGGAGCTGTGTGATACAAACACTTCCTGTGCCGCCTCCCCACTGAACTCACAGGAGCATTGTGTGAGAATTAGTATTTAAGTGTAACCTTACGACACCCTTAACGGACACACTTACAGGTATTTCTGAACAAGTTGAGAGATACAGAACCATCACCAAAGCATGTAGCCTGACGTGGCAGTTTAATTTTACAGGATTTTACATCAATACGACTCACTGTTATGTGGTTCTTGCGCTCATTTTTCCCACGTCACCCAAGTTGCGTACTGCAATTAGCAACATTCCAAGTCTGGAAGCGTCAACCTTAGAAAACCTGTTTTCCCTGTTGCAGCTCAGTGGAGCAGCTTAATAATTTAAAAGGACTTTTAAAGTGGAAATTCTACATGCTTTAAGAGCATTGCACTAGACGCTTCTTTTGTGAAATGAGAAGAACCTTTTCAGATTTCTGAATCAGAAATTGACTTTGGGGCATGTCCTTTTCGAGGAATTTGTCTTTTTACATTTCAGGTTCTTGCTGGGAGAGAGATTTGCTTCGAAATCTAATCTTTAGTTGGCAGCACTGGAGTCTGAAGATGGTCGGAGCATGAAAATGAATACCTTGCGAATGTGTGCCTCCAGACTCCACCAGCCTCCGTATTAAAATGGCTCATAGCACATAATTGTTCTTGTCAATCAGATTTGAGTTATTTTCCTCGTCTCCATGGTCACAGAACCCTCAACCACTGTAATTAGCTGCACTGTGGCTGAATAAGAATGTGGCAATCTACCTTTGTTTCGTGATTATAGTCCATGTTCTGCGATGAGTGCGTGAGCAGTACATAGTCATTTGGTAGGGTTTCTGCTTTTCTCTCTGAAGCTGCTGAGGCTCAGTCTTGGTCTTTTGTCTTCCGTGCTGGAGCTCTTTTCCATGACACATTGTTGAGGAAATTAGTTTCTCAAGCTTTCTCAGACTCGTGTTTTTTTGTTTTGTTTTGTTTTGTTTCTTTACCGTTTTCATCTCTGTTTCAGCACATTCATGAAGACAAGACAATGTATGATTACACCTTACAGCTCGGGTCCCACCCAGAATGGATTTTGGTTATGTTATGGGTTTAGATTTGACACGGGAACATGCTCTGGCCCTGATCTTTTGGAGATAACGGTCTTATATTTATAGTATATTCTGCTTTATTGTATGCTCACCAAGGTTTTTATTAGGAACATTAATATAATTTTTTCACATTATATCATTCACATTGGCAAATTGTGCAATTTATTTCTGGAATTTTGCCGAGTAGTTTGGGTTGTGAAAAAAACATGCAGGCAGAATGTGTTCAGGGTGACTGAATTAACTGTGAAATGAGGTTTTTATTCACATTACGGGTCACCTGACAACGTGATATCTGAAAATATTTAACTGTAATGGAAACAGGAATATTAAGAAAAGTCACCACTAAACTAAATAAATTGGTCCAGAATGTCTCCTCATATAAACTGTTACTAAAATAAAGTGATTCCACCTCAGCATTAATCAGCAGAACATCTAAACTGTGGGACTGTATTATTAATACGAACATAAAGAATTGGATCAGAATCGGTTTTGGCTGATTCCCACTATTAAAAACTATATACTATAAACTATAAACAGAACCACCACCAAAATCGGTGTCACTGCAGTGTCACGGAGAAAAACCCACCACCCAAGTAATACCTGCTCTGTGGTGGTGTTTAAACAATGTGCTCATACTTAACATGCTTTTGTCTTGATTGACATGACCAAGAAGATGACCAGATGTCATAGATGCCTGGTGTCATAGTGTGGTGTCATTTCATATGATTCCAGATCATACCTTTGGTCTTCATTGCAGGCCTTTTTTACAGCCCTATGTTATGTTAATGAGGTCCTCTGAAGAGCTCGGCTTAAAGACACACACTATGCCATGGGCAGTCACTTTACCAGATCTATCCCCAATTGAAAACGCTATTGGACGTGCTATGAACACCCTCCTGCTCCAGCCCTCCCGCAACATCTGCAGGAACTGAGTAGGACTATTCGTGCTGTATGAATTGAATTTTTGGTGGATTTTAGGAAAAGAAGCCAGTTGCTTTATATTCAACACCTTACTGAGAGACACTAATTTTGTATGTGTAGCTCACTGATCAGTCCCACCCAACACTTCCTTCTGGGTGCAACTATTTTTTCGATGATTTGTATTTATACAGGGTGGCCATCAGCCCTACTATATACAGTGCAAACCCTTATCTGCCCTAACATCAAAACCACCTGCGTAATATTGTGTAGGTCCTCCTTGTACTGCCAAAAGAGCTCTGACTTGCTGAGCCATGGACTCCAAAAAACCATGTGATGGCGTTTTTTGGCAGCAAATCTTTAAAGTCCTGTAAGCTGAGAAGTGGGGTCTTCATGGGTCAAACTTGTTTGTCCAGCACATTCCATACATGCTTGGTAATACATGACTTCTATTCACCCCATACCAGAACTCGATCGTCTAGCCATCACAACCTGACCCTTGTTAAAGTCGATCAGATCCTTAAGCTTGCCCGTTTTTCCTGCTTCCAGCTCATCATCTTCAAGAACTGACTGCTCACTTGCTGTAAAACATGTATATCTCAGCCCTTGACAGGTTCCATTGTAGCCAGATAATCAATGTTCTTCACTTCACCTGTCAGTGGTTTTAATGGTATGGCTGATCGCTCTATATATAGCAGGGTTGCCGGCACCCCTGCTGGGCTGTACAAGTTAATATGAAGGTTTTTCGGTGGAGCCAAGCAAATACCGAGAAGGGAGAGTTGAGCAGAGCCGCAGGCTTTCTTCATGCCAGAAGATAAACTAAAACTTTCATTGGTCATCTTGCAAAATAACCTAAGGCTCTGTCATCACAGATGGAGCCGTTATTACACAGAAGTCTGTTTGAAGAGCAAATCCAATCTGGAAATCGCCAGAGATGGAACTGATATCACACGTACATGTCCTTAAAAGACTCTCGTGCCCTCTTTCTGGGATCGCTATAACTGCTGATGGAAGATTATGGGTGAGCAAAGCGCCGTCACAACACTGAGCCGCGAGGGCATTATAGCTCTTGCGCTGTCTTTGCCTTCAGCCTGACGGCACTGCCTGTTATGATTGCACTATTGACTCTTTTGCCTGATGATTTGTTTAAGGCCGCTGACCACCTCTGAAAAGTGAGGAACATAACAAGCAACGAGTCCTTCAGTGAAGCAGAAAGACAAGACGCAAATGCAAAGCCTGTCTGAGGACGTTGGTATTCTACAGGGAGTTCCTGTATCGATTCTGCATCTGAAGGCTTGTTCTAGACAGACAGGCTTTTAAGGCAGGGTGGATGGTAGATGTTTTTAAAAGAAAAACTGCAGGAAAGGTGTCGGTGGCAGATTTGGCTTTGTAGTATGTATAAAACATCTGCCACAACCTGCAGTTTTGAGCTGTTACGTTTGTGATCATAGAGCTGTTCTCTTTCCCTCCAGGACTGAGTGGCACTCTCAGCTGTAGTACTGTTTCGACAGTTTATATCGCTGCTGTCGTATGAAAACTTGGCAACCCCATTTTTTCCGTGCTTTTCATCATGTCGAAAAAATTCCTGCTGTTTTGTTTAAAACAGGAGAGAACATTTCAGGATTAGAACAGTGAATTTCCTGAAGGCAGAACACTTGTGCAGCTTAAGTGGTTGCCTATTTCCAGACACTTCATAGGCCTTTGCCACGTGGTGTTGCCATGGTGTTCCCGGGTGGTCGGTATTCTGTTTCTAACAGGTTATTATGATGTAGCTACGTGGTTGCTATGGTATCCCAGGTGTGACTCCTGTAGTGTTGCAAGGTGCGTAGTATAATGTTACCAGGTGATTTCTATTGTATTTCAGATAGAGGTGTAAGAAAATATCAATACACTTTAGTATCGCAATGTTACATTTCGTGATCTTTACACTTGCACGCTGCAGGCTGCGGTTTCTGAGTCCTACATGCCGGCATGACATATAATCCAACGGCTAATACCACTCGGGAAAAAGTCTACAGCACTGAAGGCAGATGATGAAAGGGAGCAGGGTTATGACCTCATGACCACAGCTGCTCAAATGTCAGTATGAGTATTGATGCTACACATACCTTGTGTTCATTATTTGTTTGTGTCTTCTTTCATATGGGCAAATTTTGTATTGTAAATAATCAATACAAAGAAAACTGAATTGAATTAATAAAAAACTCATCACATTTATTGCATTTTCAGCTCAAAACAACTAGATTGTCAGTTTCTAACAAGATTTCCGAGCTTTTTTTCAAAGATAATTTGCAGACATAAAGTACATTTTTGATCAAAACATAATATAATTGGTAAAAATATCAATAAATAAGTAATTATCAATTTTCAGCTGAATAAACTTTTAAAATATCCAGTAAAACTGGCCTAGGGAGTAACAATATTGCAATATATCTCATTGGTAAAGAATTGCAATATATCTCATTGGTAAAGTATTGCAATATCACACATTATATCGAATTGTGACCTCTGTATCATGATACTTATTATATTGCCAGATTCTTTCTTATACACCAATATTGGTGTATGGAAACCAGCCATCTGTTCCCAAAGCTGAAAGCATGAAAACTGCAAATATTATAGCTATAATAATAATAATAATAATAATAATAATAATAATAATAATAATAATGAAGACGAAGAAGAATAGCATGCATACATTTACAATCCAATCAGCAATATTTCTGTTAACCAGTTATAGAGTAAATCTGTAAAAATGATCAAAAATTACCACAATGTTTTTGTCGTACAAAATATATATATATAATGAAGACTGTGTTCTATTGGGTTACTGTGTTTGGAGAGAGAGGGAGAGAGAGAGAGAGAGTGAGAGTGAGAGTGAGAGTTCTCAGAATCAACAAAGCCACAGTTTACTCTCCCCATCACAATCAGAGCAGCCCAGGAGAGCACTCAGAGTAAAGCAGAGCAGGAGCACTTAGTCTTTGGTGTTACGTAACTCCATTGCCTTTAAACACAGTGCCTCTCAGGACAACACAGCAGTGACCTGCTGGCATCAGCCTGCCTCTGAAGAACAAAGGCAAAGAACAAATTACTCAGTGCCACACTAAACCCAGACACGATTTACTAAAGCTACATTCACACTCCTGGTAAAGTGGCCAAATTCTGATTTTCTCACCAAATCATTTTTTTAAGCTGTTCAAGAACTTTTTATTGTGTGTCTTTTCAAATATTTACATGAACACATCACACACCTAATGGAGGTGGTCCACTCGCCAGTGTCACAGTAACTGTGTAGCTGAGCTAATCACAGAGAATGGGTGGGTTCAAGCTCCACATGAAAGGGTGCATTATTCAGCCACAGCCACTCATTTGCCTCTTTTTTTTTTTCCTTTGACACTTCAGCCACATCTTCCTGCAGTCATTTTCGAACGTTTTGGACATGGAGAGCTTGCAATAGGTCTAATTTTGTTGGGACAGATACATCATCCCCGATATTTATAGGTATCCCGCTTTTGAAAACACATGGCACATTTCACCTTTTTCTTGCATTGCTGGATATATATCAGTTATATATTTCAATACCACATATGAAAGTGGCCTAAAATCAGACGTGATTATGGCGGGTTCAGTGTACATTTGGCTGTTCACACGAGAAGGGTCCCTCAGTAAAGTACTCTCAGCTCCTCATTTTCCATGTGTATCTGCTGTGTAGACGTAACTTTTAGTTAGTATTTAGTTTGTCTAGTACTGCTAGAGGAGGACCTGGGAGCAGGGGCCAAGCAGAGCAAAGGAGCAGAAAAGAGATTGAAACATTTACATTTACATTTACATTTGCGGCATTTAGCAGACGCCCTTATCCAGAACGACTTACAAAAGTGCTTTGCTGTTTACTTAGAACATCCTTAGCTAGTAGACAAGGCTGGAATCTAGAGATTCCACACGTTTAGGCCGTGTTAAAACAAAAGTCTTTATGGAGTTAAATACTCCTGAAACAGATGAGTCTTCAGTCTGCGTTTGAAGACAGTGAGGGACTCGGCTGCTCGGACTCCCAGGGGAAGTTCGTTCCACCATTTTGGTGCCAGAGCAGAAAAGAGTCTGGATGCATGTTTACCTTGCATCCTGAGGGATGGTGGGTCAAGCCGAGCTGTACTTGAAGCTCGAAGGGCTCTTGGTGCAGCTCTAGTTTTGACCATTGCCATCATGTATGGAGGGGCTGGTCCATTTTTGGCTTTGTAGGTCAGCATCAAGGTTTTGAATCTGATGCGGGCAGCTACAGGGAGCCAATGAAGGGAACACAGCAGAGGAGTTACGTGACTGAATTTAGGAACAGAATGTTACTTAAAATATTACAAATCCGAATAAATGATCTCGCCTCAGACCCGTATCAGGCGCTGTTGATATCCTGATATTGAAATAAATATCAGTATGTCACCCAGCCCTAGTACACAATAAATCAGTACCGTCCAAAAATGCTCAAATGAAGGATAAATCAGTGAACTTGCGACAGGGTTCCCAAGACTCGCTGATGTGATCCATGGAGGCTCCATCTCACAACCAACAGGACTTAAAGCATCTGCTGTTAACATCTTGATGCCATTTACCACAGGACACATTCCAAGGCCTTGCTTGGGGATCCATTATTCTGTGAAAACCAGCAGCTTCTTTGTTAGTCTCTGAGTAAAAGCTTCCTGATCTGACCCAGAGTATTAAGTCGTGTTTGAGTGGAAGAATGGACAGAAATATGTGGGTTTTTTTTTTTTCTTCAGATATGAAGTGAGTGGAGCTTCATCTTTCATCCTCTCTCAAACATGAAAGCTTTAATGTTTTTAATGTGTATCGAATATCAGCATTCATCCAAAATATATCAGAATGTGATTTTTTTTTTTTGTGAAGATCACCCAGCCCCTCTGCATACCGGGAAAAAACCCTCAACACCTGCCTAACTAACCAACTAACTGTTCACTATATGGACAAAAGTATTGGGACACCTGCTCATTGCTCATAGGTTCTTGTTTATTTGCGCCAGAGAGTCCTATTCTACAGCCTGAAACAAGCTGTTTTCATTTGCACGTCTGTGTCAGCAGTGGGTGGCGACCTAAAGTAACTGAATGTATTCATTAGAAGGGGTGTCTACAAACATTTGGACATACACTGTATATCCCACCCAGTGTTAAAGACATCCCTCAGGACTGCATTGAGCAAAGGTGGCTTTCCTGTTGCTAAGCTTTGTTTTTATTTTTCCTTGACGAACGTGACCCCCCTCGTCGTTCTCTTTAATTTACCTCCCTAGGAGTACCTGCGCTCGTCTCATCTCCCACCACATCTGTCCGGCACACACAAAGAGAAAGAGGCACAATGAATTATTCACCAGCACTTTAACCTGTGCAACATTTCCACACGCTCCTCTTTACCCTGGTTTCGTTTGCTTACTGACAGGGAACAATGGGGGCAATAGCTCATTAATCAAACAAAGAGCTACCGCAGAGAAAGCAGCTGGCAACAAATGGAAAAGGTGGAGGTGAGCAGAGCATGACTGTGAAATATTCACCCACAGATACTGTAATCCAGAGCTGTTAGAGAACATGACGCTCAAGAGAAGCAACAGTGGGGAACTTGTATGTTGGAATTGTGTCCCCATTCCCAAAAGCCAAAAATTGTAAATAAAAAATAGTGATGTCCCAATCCTGATCCATGTATCGGGTCGGGGGCCAATCAGGCACATTTTAATGTAATTGCTTCAGCCTGTTTAATCTCAGTTCAGTTGTGAGTTCTGGTGTTTAGAGTGCGGTCTGGTGTCCTCAAGACACCATTAATGGACATTTCAAGTTGGCAGCCGTTAGGAACTCCCTGGAAGGTAAATCGAGTTTTGACTGTGGAGCTGTTTTACAATGTAATATCTTAAACTGTATAAAGCCAGTGTAGAAAGAGCTGTTTTACACGCATACCTTTGTTTTTAAACCTGCTTTCAAGAACAAGTTTAGAACCTAGAGGAAATGAGGTCAGTGCAGCCGTGGCCTGGTGATTAGGGAACCAGCCTTGTTTCTGGAAGGTTCGATTCCCTGAACTGGTAGGACATGACTGAAGTGCCACTGCTCTGGGCATGTGTGCTCATTGCCCCGTAGTGTGTAAATTATCTTGTGTGTATATGTGTGTTTCACTGGGTGGATGGGTTAAATGCAGAGGATAAAATCATATTTATTTTATATTTTATGCCAGCTAATGCACACTTGATTGTATAAAAGCAAATGACAGAATGTTCACCCTTTATTAACTAGTTATTCCACATCAATAGCTGGTAACCAACAACTTATCAGTTCAGAGTGTGTATTACTACACACACTAGAGTGCAGTGTTTTAAAGGTGCTGGGAGGTGTCGGTCAGGTGTAGGTGAACTGGTCAGGTAGGTCAGCCAGACTGGATAATAAGATATTAAACACAATGTAAACAGTCATTTTAAGAAACGTCTCTTTTAGACTAAATATCTAAAAGTGTCCAGAATGTGTCATTATATATAAACTGTTATTAAAATAAAGTGATTTTTACTTCAGAATACTTCAGTCTCATCCGATACTCAGCATTAAGAAACTCGGATCAGGTACTTGACCCGGGATATTGCTAAAACAATCAAATACTATGATGATAATAAAAATAATATTAATAGTAGTCATTGCTGCTGTTGATGTCCTTGTTTTTACTTTATTTACACAGTTATTCATGGTGTGGAGGAGCACAGGGAGCACAACAATGTTAGTCAATTGCCAATACCTGATTTTACAAACGGCCATTAAAGATACTCTTACACTGCTTACATTCTGGGAATCGGAGGGTCCAAAGCTAATTCTCATTTCAATTCCCAAAGCCACTGTTGGCTGTCATCACTGAACAGTAGTAATCTCTTGACAATAGAGCTAGACAGTTGTTTCACTCTAAAGGCTCTCGCTGCGTTTCTGAAGGATTTTGAAGGTTATGCATCTCTCTGTTGCAAGTAAAGCAATACACACATACACACATACACACATACATACATACATACATACATACACATTAGGGTGGGGTTATATGGACCAAAAATCATTTCCTAATATGTTTATATAGTGCATCCGGAAAGTATTGATAGTGCTGAATTTTTCCACATTTTATGATGTTACAGCCTTATTCCAAAATTGATTACATTCATTTTTCCCACAAAATAAGACACGCAATACCTCTCTACCCTACAGGTCTGATTGGTGGAGTGCTGCAGAAATGGTTGTAGAGCAATGCAGGAGCTCTCTCAAAGCCACCATTGGGTTCCTGGTCATCTCCCCGGCTAAGGCCCTACTGCCAAGTTTCCCCGGATCTGTGTCTTGACACAAACCTCTCTGGGAGGTGTCCAGATTATTCCTTAGACTTCATAGCTTGGTTTGCGCTCTGACATGCGCTATAAGACCTTATATAAACAGGTGTGTGTTTTTCCAAATCCTGTCCAAGCAAGTAAATTTATCACAGGTGTTCTCCCGTCATCTGAAGGGTGATCAGTGGAAACAAGATGCAATTTTGAGTGTCGTGGCAAAGGCTGAGGTAAAGGTGTATTGCGTTTGTATGAGTGGATCAGACACTGCAGTGCCACACACCACTACCATGTCAGTGTTACATGCACCCATGCAATACCTGCTCTGTGGTGGTCCTGAAGACTGAAGAACAGTGTTCTTTTTCTTATCAGCTTCATTTACCATACAGGGGCACTTTGTAGTTCTATAAATAGATTGCTGTCCATTTGTTTCTCTGCTCACATGTATAGCCTTCTTTCACCCCGAATATAGAAACAAGGAGTTGGTCATATGGTTGATTTGAAACCAGGGACAAAAAATCAATTTCAGACAGTCATCGTGCTGTGATTTGATCTCTCGTTTAACAACATGCCATTGTATTTTATATATATGAAGTTAATATATATATATATAAAGTTCATATATTAATTCTTTTATTCACTTAATGTGGAAACTTTAACGCATTGACACATTTTTATTTACACTGAAATATAGATGAATTCTCTTTATCTCTCTTGCCCCTCCCTCTATTTCTCGCTCCCTCATCATGATACAAAATTAGTTATTGTGAAAATAACCAGTGCTCAAAACCACTGAACACCTGCACATTTCATTTCAGAGAGTGTAATTAGTGCTGTTTAATTAGATGGAGTGCAGCACATTTTGAATATAATCACTGTACTCAGTACGAGAGTGTTTGAATAGCAGTTTTTAAAGAATCTGCCACTACTGATTGTTTACTGACTTCCATTTTGTCTCTGTCAGAATATTGTGAGAAATATCATGTATTGTGAGAATTTCCTTAAATATTATGATATAATGGACAGATCATGCTGATATAATTTTGCTTTGAACAGCAAAACACTTTAGTAAGTCACTCTGGAAAAGGGCGTCTGCTAAATGCCATAAATATAAAAGTAACTAATGGATATAATGAACATTTTTATATTTTAGCTGAATGATGATGTGTAATATCGAATGTGAATGGGGTGGAGGAGCGTAGTAGAGAGGAGGAGCCCAGAGCAGGGGGCGGAGCAGAGTGAGTTAACAAGCGTTATTTAGCAACACATGGATTAGAACACATTTAGAAGAGTTAGTGCCAAATATATACACAAGACAACCTCACCACCAAGAATAAACACAACTGCACAACGCTGCAGTGGCCCACTGCCTCAGGCCTGGTCTACTCACACAGTGTTGTATTAGGACCCAACAATGACCTCCATGCATCCTGGTATTAGAGTGGAGATGGTCGATTTTCCTGTTGATTTTCCTACATGGGAAAATAATTCTGAAACTCATTCTTCATGACTGTGTTAGGGGGTGAAAGTGGTTTGTGTGTTGCTGTGTGACTCTCCACGTTAACCTCATTTAACCTGAACAGATCTAGGAGAGGAAGGACTTTGCAAGGTGAAACTGGGGATTGAATACATTTTGCAGCTTTGGCTGCTCCTCGAGTGTTGGCATTCCCTTGGGAAATATACAGTCCAGCACACTGTATCGCTCAGGATATTTTATCAAGCCTCTGCATTGTGCTAGTGGTACAGGTGTGATTTTTGGTTAAATAGGATGCAGTGAAACTGCCCAGTGTAGAGAACGTTCCCAAATGTTAAGGAATACATACACCCTCAACTTCAGCAGATCTTCCAGCATCTCAGCACAATTAAAACAATAGTTAGGGGAGTGGTAACAAGCGTACTGAGCCAGGGCTTAACTTTTAGGACTCTAGGCCAGTTATGTTGGATCTTTTTGTAGTCTGACGTACTTGTGTTAAACAAAAAAAGTATTTGTAGGACACAGTCACACATAACAACACACACGTAATACATTTTGTGTACAAACAGCTCTTTTCTTCTCATTTTCCTTTATAACCCAACACCTGGGTCAGTGATGGCATTAACCCCACACCTCTCACTGTTCAGTCAGGGTCTGCGTGCAGGTTGAGCATATATACGTGTGGACAGAGCAGTAAACATGCACTGGAAGTTGCCTTTGGCATTTAAACTGTGATTTAATTAAGCTGGAAAACTAGTGAATTGGAGATGTTTTCACTTAATCTCACAAGGATTTGACCACCAGTGTTAGATATGGTAAGTCTTGTTGTGTGTCTATCATATCTGTAGGTTACTCTTGATCCTGAGATATGAAGCCTAGAAAACTTCATGTAACTGCCCGCAAAGTGTGGCCCTCAGGTTCTAAGCGTTAAGGCACTTTTCACTGCATGGTATTGATTTGATTGATGGCAGAATTATAAATGTCACTCTCTCCCGTTCCCTCTCTCCCTCTCTCGCTCTCTCTCTACACTACGAATGCATTGTGCATCTAAAACTGTCCAAGCAGGATAAACAATCCGTAAACACAGCTTTGACACAAACAGTTTCCAAGCAACAAGTAACTTGAGGATTCGTTTCAGTCCTAGTGTCCAAAGTCAAAGTAGAGTCAAGCGTCAGTGGAGGTGCTCTGCGGTGGTAAAAGGTTAGTGAGGCACAAACAGGGTAGAAAGCAGCCAGTATTACAGGGAACAGTCCTCACTCTGTGAACATCAGTTAGGTTTTTCAATGACTTGGAGATATGTTAGTCAGGTGTGGAACTGCAAAAATGTTATTTATCAGCATTAAATGGTTATCATTTTCACCAAGTGCTACAAAGGGTGTGTGTGTCTGTGTGTGTGTGTGTGTGTGTGTGTGTGTGTGTGTGTGTGTGTGTGTGTGAGATATCTGTAGATAAAATCATCGAGTTTACACATTGAAGAATAAGATCGGCTATAACTGTGTGTACTGTCTGTGTTTCCAGTACAGGATTGGTCAACTATACATGATCAGCAAGCACAGCCATGAGCAGAGTGAGAGAGGTGAAGGGGTGGAGGTGGTGCAGAATGAGCCATTTGAGGATCCCAACCACGGGCCTGGCCAGTTCACAGAGAAACGGGTCTATCTCAACAAGTGAGTATCATAACTGTTCAATTCCCCTCAATATCCCCTTCAAGAGTTATTTATTCTTACTTGCTTACTTGTTTGTTTACTTCTGCAAATAAATGGTTGTAGCTGTAGGTATCCAGACGATGCCTCCTCCTGCCACCGGGGGAAGGTCTCATGCTGTGCTGGCAGCTAATCAAGCCCTATTCCCCTCAGCTGGGGATAGAGCTATATAAGCTCTTCGATCTGGACACTGGGGGCTGGATCTTTTGACTCACTCTGAGCCTTTGTGCTCGTGCTGGTCATTTCGTGGATTTGTAGAGGATGTAAGCGTGGTTCGCTTGTATTGCTGAGAGAGGCTGAGAGTTTTGTACTCCTTTTTGCCGTAGTCTTTCGAGTTCTGGCGCTCGAGTTCCCCTTTTTCTTGCCCCTTTTTATTTCTACCTCTTACTAGGAAGAGGTTCATTTTAATTTTGATTTGATTTAATTTAATTTAATTTAATTAAATTTAGATTCCATTCTTTTTTGGGAAGGGTTTTCTGTTGTTTTCCCACTTCTTCTTGAGGTAGCCTTCTGCTTTGTTCACTGCCATTTGTATGCAGTGATGGTGCCTAGGGTTGGCTTATAGATCATTATTTGTTTTGATATTAGGATACAAACAGTGGGATATGAGCTGAGGTGATACAGTTTATAGTTTTGTTATGATTTATGTTTTAAAGTTTTATATTTCACAGAAACCTTTTTTCTTTTTGCTCCCTCACTCTTTTCCAGCTCTGCCCCCTACTCTCAGCTCCTCCTCTACTCTGCTTCCCAGTCGTGCTTCCACAGATACACCGTGGAAGGGGTGTAAGATGATTCAGTGTGTATAAAGAGAAATGAAAATCAAATTTCAATATGTTTCAATATAGTTAGAGACATTCAGCTAAAATATATCAGGATATGATTTTTTATTTGTCCGTATCGTCCAGCCCTATTACAGCTTGCTCCTCTGCCCTCTTGTGTGGCACAGCAGTAGTGCACTTGCCCGTCACCAAATTTGAAAACACTATCCTTTACATTGTCAGCAGACCTATAGAAATTGACTAAACATTTGAAGTGTGTTTTTTTGGGGGTAGAAAGAACTTTCAGTACTTCTTCACTCACTATTTGGCCATTGTGTAGTGGTGACAACTACTGCAAGCACATCCCTAACTTGTGAACCCATTCACTGTATCCTTTCTCAGCTGGTCCTCAGGATTCGGTGCACAAGCATGCGCTTCTCAGCAGCCCTGAAAGACACAGTTATTATAACACAGTGGCAGTGCCATCTATCACAGTTCTACTTGCAGAGCTTTCAGGCACAATTGCCTTTATGGAGAGGGCAGAGAGGTCATTAAGGGCTGTAGAGAGAGATACAGCCATGAGTGTGCCCTCACTTTCACCCCTGTGCCAACCTCAGGCTGATATGAAGGCAGGGGAGGAAGCACTCTTTACTCAGTTACGTGCAGTGTTTTGCCATCCCTCAAAGTAAGATCACCTTCATCTTATGGCTTCCCCGAGCAAAACCCCACTAGAGAGAAAGCAAATATGTTTAAAGCTTCAGAATGTGTCATTTACTCTTTTCTTTCCATTATAAATGAAAAGAAATGTGCATTGACCACCTGAGGTTTGTACTTTAAAGACTTCGAGATAGGCCAGTTGTGAGAATTACAACATTGACTTCATACATTAATGGACATAACGGACTCTATCATTTTGATGACCACAGTATTATCCACTGTGTTTATTTATCCACTGTTTGATTCTCTTGTCTGCTCTGCCTGATGAGAGCTGCAGTTTGGGTGCAGAAAGCGACATATGTTGTGTAGGAAATCAGTGCAGTAGGTTTCTGCATTACAGAGAGGAGAGGAATCCACCACCCACGCTGTTTCCCCCTCCCCATGATTTGACAAACAAGAAAATCATCTATAATCAAGGGTTTACCACAGTTCAGAATCAGTATGTTTATTTCCCCAAGTACCAAGTGTACAGGGAATTGTTCTTGGTGCAGGTGTCAACATTTATTTTTATTCAAAAGATAGACTATATAGAAACACAAACTATGAAATAGAAACAAGAAATAAGAAGTACACAAGCAGACATCCAATAAATTAGGCGTAATGCAAACAGCAAATACAAGTTAAATGAAGGCGTAATTTAAAAGTATGTAAACTGCAACCGCAAATTAGAGTGCATTTGTGCAGTGACTACAATTAAGTGTCTCTTAGGGAGGATAGTGGTGCAGTTTATATGGTTTATGTAATGAAGTGCAGGTGTAGCTGTTTAAAGCAGAGGGATGTGAGATGGGTCCTTGTTTAGGATGGAGGATCATGGCCTAGGGAGGTGGGGATTGGTCCGAGTCTTTAAGGTGCTCAGTCTTGGTCTTTACAAAGATGGACACTTCTGGAAGAGAGAGTGACCAGGGTGTCAGAGGCCAGCCATGCTCTGTTCCACCCTCTTCCTAATCCTAGATGAATAGAGATCTTTGAGAGTTGGGAGCTGACAGCCGATGATTTTCTCTGCACATCGCACTGTTCGCTGTAGCTTACGTTTGGTGTACAGAGACGCAGACCCAAACCAGATGGAGACGGTGGACGTGATGGACTCTATTCTAGCAGTGTAGAACAGGACCAGTAGTGTTTGAGGTAACCCTAATTTCTTGAGCTGTCACAGGAAATTCAAGGGCTGCTGGGCCTTCTTCATGACTGCAGTGCTGTGTCATGAAGTACCATCTGAGATCCTGCTGTGAATGGTGGTGCCCAGGAATTTGTAGCACTCAGCTCTATTTCTTGTGCAGCCATGTATTTCCCGTGGAGGCAGGGCTGTGGGTTTCTTTCTGAAATCTGTCTGGAACACAATACATAGTCTGCTGCCGCTGAAGTCTTTCATCATTTATTCAGGAGTTACAAGGGCTTTATAGCCCGTGTGTTGTCATGTCGTCCGTTTCAGAGCCTGGCGAGAGGGTTCCGGTCATGCACACAGCACCTGACCGTGTGCATGACTGCATTTCTTTGCAGAAAAAAATTCCATCCAGCACAATTCCACCCAGAATGGTTGGAAAAGTGAGCCAAAATTAACTTGTTTCAAAGCTGCAAGTGGGAGCATTTTCGGAATGAGCAAGGAGAGCACATAAACACAAGTGAGCTGGTGTTCTGAGGAGTTGTGCTGCCCATCAATATGTGCTACTTTGCTACACTACACATGCACTTAACCATGATGTTTCATTTTTTCCTCTTTTTCCTGACAGTTCAATTTGCATCAGGTGCATTATAGCATTACAGTCTGAATGTACTGTTATTAGTTGCTTGTAAATACAAAAGCACATTTCTTCTCACCTCAATTACCTTGTTTTACCCTTATATTAAAATTTAGGATCTCTACTATTTTCTGTACTGTACTGATGCTGCTGCTGGAACCTTAATTTCCCTGAGGGAACCCTCCCAAGTGATCTGTCCTATGCTATCCTATGCTATCCTATCCTGTCCTCCTAGGCTCCAGATATTTTCTGAAACGGTGTTGTTAATCTATCAAAATATCCTAGTTACAGGTGTCTTTAGGCAGCTTTAGCTTTAAATACAGACTATGTTAGCACACTTCAACTAGGTAGCACAACTTGTCTGGACTTATCAGACTTTTATTAAATTGGGGGTATTTAACATTTTAATATGGTGTAATGTTTGAATATTCTTAATTCTCAAAAGGCCATTGCTCTTTAAAAGGGTATAAATGCATTGCCTGGCTATTACCACAGCATGAATGGTCTTAAAATGACAGACTTAATAACTTTGATAAATTATATTATTATCATCCTCAGAAAGTGCATTTCTCAAACCTGGTTTGGAGTCCCAGTGCTCTGCAGGTTTTTTGTGTTTGTCTTAATTCCAGCACACCTGAGCCAACTAATAAACTAACTGATGAGCCCTTGCTGAGCCAAACTGGATATGTTACAGCAGGAAAACTCAAACAAGCAAGGCAGTGGATTCCCAGAACAGGAAAAAGAACCACTTTTTAAACCTTACATTTTGTTAAACCCTCAAAATGTATCAGTTGTGTACAGTCGCATGCAAAAAACTGTCAATAGCAACTAAAAGTCACCTGATTTCCGAAAATTTAAAGTTGCAGATTATTTGATATTTTAAACCAGAGTACTTTTGTTGTGCCTTTTTACAGTTTCAAAATAAAAGTCTGTCCACAGATATTTGAAAGTGTTTATGTAATACTATGAGGACCTGTCGAAACCCGTAAAAGCCCTTTTCAATTCCAGCTTTTTACAGATGTTATGATGTTTGAATCCAGACTTTGCTGGTATTTAATTGAATCCATTTTTCTCTCTACAAGCGAAATGTTCCCAATGCCACTGGCTGCCCCGTAAGCATGGGGTGAATGGATGGATCATGCTATGAGCATAAGAGTTGTGCTGTTTTTTGCATGAAATGCATACTTTGTTTTTCTAAACATACTGTACCTTTGCTAAATTAAATGATAAATGATTAAATGATTGATGAAATAATCAAATAAACAAATAAAAAGGCTGAAATAGTTTTTTATATTTTCTTTCTGAAAACGCCACATAAAAGGGCTATCAAGCCCACCTTCACTCAAACAGACTGAACACTTTGTTGGTTGTGATAATTTGTTCTAGGAATTTAACAATTAAAATAAATGCACAGTTTTTTTTAATGAGGGACATGTTTTCTTTGGATTGTGAAAAGCAGACACTAAGCAGGCGGTGTTTCTGATGTAACCTACAGCAGCTTTTACCTACAGCACAGTATGACCGAGCCAGCAGCATGTAGCCCAACAGAAAGACACTGTTTAGGCAGCGATTTAAAAATAAAATAAAACATGAAACATCACACATACATGAAAGACCAAAACAAAGACCTGACAAAGTGAGCTAGTGTGATGTGATGGACAGCCGAGCATGAAAGGACAGCCTTTTATCCCTTAGCCTCCCTCCAGAACGGCAACTGTTGTAGTTATTGAAAAGACTCAATCTCTAAAGCTAGCCAAGCCCAGTGGGGGTTGGTGGGTCCTGCTGGAGTTTTCAGCCCACGCACTGTACGGGAGCTCTCCCCCAGCTCAGCTGTGATCATGGACTCCCTGTGCAGTTTAAGTGAAGAGAGAAAGAACATAGTCACAGACCCAAATGTTTAGATACGTAGCCAACCTCCTGGCCACTGCACTCTGAGGGCCAGATGGGTTGTTTTGGTCAGTCAGGCCCATAAGTATTTGGACAGTGACACCATTTTTGCAGTTTTGACTCAAACCTCAATGGATTTGAAGTTTCAGTTTTAATTTAATAGGTTTTATAAAAATAATTTATCAGCTGAGAATTAGTCATACATAGTTCCTCCATTTTCACAGACTCAGAAGTAATTGCACAATTAACTGGCAGTTTCATGACCAGGTGTGTCCTCATGTCTTGACATGTTAATGGCATTAAAGGTCTGGAGTTTATTCCGAGCACTGAATATGCTTTGGGTTTTGGGAAATTCCCATATGCAGTCCAAAAAGATGGCAATGCAAGCAATGGAGTTAATTATTAAGCTGAAAAAAACCCCCCAAAAAAGGCAATCTATCGGAAAGATAAACTAATCAGATCAATTATTTGGTACATTTTAAAATGAGCTGGTAAACTTGTAGTAAAGCAAACTGGTAGTACAAAAACTGTGACTGCAATTTAAGCCAATGGCAATCTATGGCCAATGAGAGTGCAAAATACGGGGCTGAGGAAAAAGCCAAGGTGTACTGATACAGCATCAGCAAGATTACATATTTTAGTACTTTCCCTGCTCTCAACACATTGTGCTCATTTCCAGTACTCCCAGTTTCGCCAGTGGCATCGCTTCAGTTCATGCAAAATGTGTTTTTGGGGAGCAGACAGATCTTGTCATTTGTGCTCCAGTATCACTGATTGTGCAGTGTTCAAACCACAACTGAAGGATTCCCGATAACAAGAGAAGGTGTGTAGCACGACAGCTTCAACAATCTGATGACTCTGAAGGTCATGTGTGAACCTGGCATAATGTAGTTGATTGCAACATATTTTCCTTGATGAAGGAAACATTCACAATGTCTAGTCAAATGAAAAACACTCTTGTCAAAGTCTACAATCAAGAAACGCCTTCATGAATTTGCATACAGACAGTTTATATCCAGAACCACTGGTAACACTCAATAACAGAACAGCCAGATTAGAACAGACAGCTAGATAACAGCTGAAGAGCCTGATTAGTTCTGGAATGAGATACTTTGGACGAATGAAACCAAGATTAAGTTGATTATGGAGAAGGAAAGAAAGGCTTCATGACCCACAACACACCACATGACTGTCAAATATGGTGGTTAAGAGTTTGTTGATATGACTGCTGACAGAAGTAGCTGGGTTCTCAGTTCTAATGTATGTAGAGCTATTCAGTCAAAACATAGCCGTTTAAGACGATTCCGTTCTTTTGTCTTAAGAAGCTCGAATGAGCTGAGTATGAGCATGCTGTTCTCTCACTGAATGGAAAACTGAAGGCCTCGCCAAGCATCACAAGAAAGCAGCCACTGACTGCCAAAGTGTGGTGCAAAATACAAAAGACTCCTTATGTTTATAATTAGATTGTCCATTTACCTTTTGAGTGTGTGAGAACGGAGAAATGTCCCTTTATTCTTAAAGGGTTAATGTTGGTACCAAAGGGTGTGTTTTCAGTACTCTAAAATTTCAGTACACAAAATTAATTGAGAATTGTGGTTGATGGATGGAGTAGTCTACCATGATTAGGGCTGGCATTAAACAGACAAAATGGAGAGCTTTAACTCTTGCTTTTAGCATAATCATTTATTGCAGGGCTTCTCAACCTCTGGGCTGGAGACCACCAGTGGGCTGCAAAGCACCACGTAGTGGTCTGCAGGCCCATTCTCAGGGAGAGGCAGTAGTCCATAGTGAGCTGATTATGCCAATAAAAGTGGGCATGAAAATAATATGAGTAGAAATTGAGAGATCAAACTATAAACTTGAAATAAACAATAACAGAAATGAACAAATACAATATAGTAGAAGTAACTCAATACAAAATAAATATTATGTTATTCAGACACAATTGATCATTTACAAGTACAACCCAGACATGACAGTAGAGGGATTGTTGACATGGGGTCTGACATACAGAGACAGACATACAGACATAGTTAAAGTGAATGTGTCGTTTGATGTTTGTAATGCATCTTTCTGCTCTTTTGTGAGGAGGACCTTTGGGACAGATGTTTTCATGGAGACCTGCTATTTCTTTAACCCATTGTTTAAGCTATTGTTGAGACTCTAATTCTCATGCTTTCAGTGTCAGCACTCAAAATCAGTTGTATGTATGAGGCTTTGTTTTCTTGTGGGCTTTGTTTTCTTTTGCTTTCTAGTTTTAAACAAGGTTGAGAACCCCTGATCTATAGTGCACAGTTCATTTTCAGACAAGCCCTGAATTTGAATTGGATTTCAGAATGTCCAAAGCAACCTGTGTGACTTGACTGTATGATTGGACCACCTCTAAGGCCAGTCGTCGGCCACCCCGTGCCAACAGATAAAATGTAAATGTGCATATTGATCCACTGTGCTTGCACACGGGAATTTGTCCTCCCATCCACTCACATACACACATACACTGGAGTTAATTCACACACTAGGTAGCCGTGAGCACACGTGCCCCTTATCCATGGTGCCTGGGGAACAGATGGGGAGTTAAGTGCCTTGCTCAAGGGCATTTCAGTAATGTCCTGCCAGTTCAGGGAATCAAACCAGTGACCTTCTAGTCACATGGCTGGTTCCCTAACCACCAGACCATAGCTGCCCACAGACATGGCCATTAAATTTGTTTCTGCATTTGTCGGTCATCTTGCTCCAGTGTGAAAAGGTTTTTCAAATTTAGGTTCAGTTTTTTTTTTTTACACATTTAAATCACAAAAGCTTGAATGGAAAACTTGCTTTTGGCTTCAGATCCCACTGTCCTGATTGTCCAAAGAGTAAACATTTCTCTTTTTTTGTATATGATGGGGTTTTTAATGCTATGACATGTCATTAATAAACTGTTTGTATTAGTTTAAAATGGTATATATTGTATTTCAGTACATCACAGTATGTTGAATCGTAAACTCTATATTGTTATATACAGAAAATCCCAGGGCCAATCCAGGGTCTTGCCCGTAAACAGCCCTATGTTTAACATAATCAAACAATAACCATTACTTCCAAGCATTCAGAGGAGCCACCATGGTTGACTAGTTTCAAACTGTGTACTTGGCACACACTATTTGTCTTCTCAGACTGCAATATGAACATTTCTAAACAGCTGCCCTCTACAGCCTCTCAACATGAATACATAACCAGTAAAAGAATTCATATATAGCTGAATATTCTGGCCTACTAAACTGGGAAGAATGCAGGGGGAATAGAATATAAGGCCTACTGTATGTTTTCTATAGAATTTCTATTGAATGAACAATTGCCCATTCTGTGCAGCCAAAAATGCCATTCCACTCAGCATCAGTGGATTTTCTCTTGTCGGTGTGCCACACACACACACGCACACACACACACACACACGCACACACACGCACACGCACACGCGCACACACACACACGCACACGCACACACACACACACACAGGCAGGTGGCCGGTGGGCATAAACGCAGGTACAGCTCCTCAGAGCCAAAACAAAATTAAACACGTCTTATACAAGCCCGACCTTAACCGCCTCCCTTCCCACGCACTTCTCCAGGATGCAGCCGCCCTCTCCTCCGTCTCTTTTCATCTCCCAGCCTTTCTTTTGTTTTCTCCCGAGTTCCCTCCATCTCTCGATTTGCATATGTTCCTCTGTTCTTCCCAATCTGCATGCCTTTCATCCCCCACTGCCAATCCTCTTATCCAGTTAGCCCAATATCAGTCAGAGAGAAATGAGCAATGATGATTTTGAACACTGTGCCTGACACAGCTGCGGTCTACTAGCACTTAAAAAGGGATTAAGAACATAAGAAGGTATCTGATTGAGCCACTGGTGAAGGAGCTGGGACAAAATACTACGAATACCTCTTCAGTCTCTGTGCTGAAGAACATTTCTTTAAACGTCAGTAGTAAATTAAATAGCTATTTATAATGTGATATTTATAAGATATTTATAATATGTATTAATTCATGTATTATATATAGACATGATGATGCATTCAAGGACGGGGGCTAATGCAGGTATACAGCCATGCAAGGTATTTGCACAGTGGAAATGTCACGAAAGGAAGCAATCAAGATGTGACAAGTGTAGATTTTCAGTTTTAATTCAATGGGTTTTACAGAAATATTACATTAACTAGGGTCGGGTACTGAAGTCGAAGCTTTTAATGGTACCGACCGATTCACATCAGTGCCAAAAGTCCATACAAGCAAAACAGTGCAGCGGTTAAAACAGACCTCTTTGGCTGCAATGAGCAAATATATGATTGGAGAAAAAAGATGCAGAATGTCATGAAAATAATACCTTTTCAACCGTTAAACATGGGGGCGGATCAATCCTGCTTTGGGGTTGTGTGGCAGCCAAGTCAGTCCTGTTCTGGAAGCAAACATAAGATCATTTCTACAAAAAGGCACAAGCTGAAGATCTGACCATCATTGATAGACCTTAAAGCAGCTGTGCATGCAAGATGGCCAAGGAATCTGACAGAACTGGAAGACTGCAAGGAAGAATGGATTCAAATCCCTCAGGCAATCCCTTAAGACTCTTGGGTACAAAAAGCGTTGACAAGCTGTGATACTTGCTAAAGGGGGCGATAGTAGGTTTTAACCATGCAAGGTGCCCGAAGTTTTGCTTCGTGCCCTTTTTTGTTATTTTGAAAATGTAAAAGATGAAAAAAAATCATTTTTGCTTAAAATTCAAAGGGAATGTATTTGTGTGGTCTGAGGGATTTAACTTGTAGAGATCATTTTGTTTTCAACTTGCTTAAGTGTTCACAGTAACAATCATTTTGACCAGGGGTGCCCAAACTTTTGCATGCCACTGTATAACTATATATAACATACAATCACTAACAAAGTCCTGTATCTCAGAAATGGAGCTATAGATATAAAAAAAACTCCTTTATTCACAGTCGTGTTGTACCACTTCATCGATTGCTCCACTTCTCCTGTAATTTTCACACAGTATAAATGGAACCAAAGGGTTTCAAATGATTAAAAACTTCTAATATGACAGATGCAGTGTACTCTGAGGTTGAAGACGAAACCCACCGTAACAATAATACAATCCAATAACTCATTTCCATAAAATAATATGAGCTAATCATAGCAAGTAATGTAATTGATGCAGTTCAAACCCCCCTGGAATTATGCTGGCAGTAATTGCAGGTTTATTCAGATCCACTTTTTCCACTGATTTGCATCTTTATAGACTTCCTGTGATGCATGCCCATCCAGCACACCGTTACAGGTGTGCAAAAACACTGGCTGAATATGAGAATCCAGCATAAATGTTCTCTTACTCCTGCTGGCCAGACATTCAGTACTGGCTCTGAGCCCAGGTCGATTCCTTTTGCATCGGCTGCATTTTGGACTCAGTAGGGGGTGGAACCGACACCATTTACAGTCACTGAATCCATCTGAATGTAAATTTCTGTTTTCATCACCCTACTTTTCGTCACCCTAAAATTGCCACATCACATCCCTTTCGAAACTCCAGTCAGACCAGCTGTGCTGGAATTAACTCTCTTACATTCTCAGGAGGTCAGCTGGGATTTGGGTGTAGGTTATAAAGTAGCTTTAGCCACATTTAGATGCTCATCCAGTGATAAACTTCAATTAAAAACAGCTCATTTTAAAACTTAAATGATTCCAGACTCTTTTATCTCCTGTTAAATGAACCATAAAATACCCTCAGGTTATATTAATCCCATGCAGATCGACATGTTGGTAAAAATATTATTTTAAATCTTCTGGAAATTGAGTGTTTTGCAGCGTTTTCCAGTGTTACAATTTAGTTTCGTCAAGTCAAGGGTTTTATTAAATATTCAGCAAGTTTCCACAAAGCTAAACATGGATTTTTCCCCCACATAAATAAAATGTATTTAAATGTGTTGTCCATCATTCCAGTCCACTGTTTTGTAAAGAGTAAAATTCACTTTACAGTCATTTAGAAAACAGTTCAATGATTTTTGTAATTATTTAGTTAATTACAACATTTAGTGCTGGACATTTGTACAAATTCCTGGATGCTTATGGAGCCCAGGAGGTGCAGCAGTTTAAAATAATTATGAATTAGATTCTTTTTTTCAGTTTCTCAATTTTTCTTATTCATGTGCATGAGAGCATTAATCATATTCTCCATTTTCACTCTTTTTACTGTGGTAAAATTTCGGAAATTCACGTTGGACATTTGCGAACAGTCGCAATTTCACTCTTCACTCTTTCACTCTATTCATCAAAACAGATTTATCAGTGCCATTGCAGTTTCATGTTCTTTACTGAACTTTGCTTTTATATTATTATATTTGACTTTAAAATTAAAAAAAATGAAAATGTTGAATTAAAAAAAGGATATATTTCAATTGTTCCCTCAAATTAAAGCAAAAGTGAGGTTCAAACTGCTAATCTTATTCTAGGGTCTGCAGTCATCCAGAAAGTGTCCACCAGTTAATGGTGTGGTAAATTCAATCTTTTATTTGATGACTATAGAGGAGGTTAAATGTCTTTTACTAGTCTTTATATGTGTAAACGTTAAATGGCCAGGACCTATAACCTGGTCCAGAGCCGTCTAGGCAGTCAATGCAAAATCCTGGGGTGGACCTGTAATACTCACCTCTGCCCTAAAGCATGGTACGAAGAGCTATGTTTGTTACTGTTAGCACTGAGTGAATTCATATCACCAAAAAGTAGTCAAATAACTCATTTTGAGTCCTGTATAAACCCCTTTTTTGCAAAGTGTGCAGTCCAAACAGCAGCAGTTCATAACATATACCCGTATGCACATATGAAAAATGGAAAAGAACATTTACAGTAACTGGTCCCTAAACCCATCAGCGTGATGGATGAAACAGACTGAGTTATCTAACGTAACAAATGTAACCTCAGTGTAGACTGTGCAGCTGCTTTGGCTACAGAAATACAGACAAAGTGCCCTGATCAGGATTGGGGTGGAAAAAACAAATCATGCCAGTTAATCTTGAGCTGATGGATGGGCAATCTGGTCCTAGATCAGTGTAAATGAACCTTTCCTCCCCAGAGGAACCGTTAGCAATCTCTCACAGATGCTATTAACCTGCCTTTATTACTGCTCTTGCAGCTCATAGAGCTGAAAGTATGGTAGTCTTTTTCCCCCCCTCCTCATTTTCCGGTGAGTAATATATCAGCAGCCAATATATTGTTCACTATGAACTGGGGAATATTATTTAATTTTCATATTTTGATATTAGAATTGCAGCTGGTAGTTATAGTTAGGTTGGCGCCCTGTGTTTTCATACAGTCACAGAGAAGCTGCAGCTTTGTAACGAATGGCTCAGTGGTCTAATGCACTAGCACTATAATCCTAGGAACGCAGGTTCAGCTGGGTCATGCTGTTTGCCAAAATTGGCTATGCTCTTTGGGTGGTTAGATGGTGCTCGCTCTTCACAGTGACGCTGGCCAGCACAGGCGTCTGTTAGTCATTGTATCGGTTCAGGACCTGGCGTTTTCCTCAGAGCGTGTTGGATACCCAGCAATGATCCTAACCCTAACCCTAGTTTGAAAAGAGGCAGTGGATGACTTCACATGAATCAAAGCAGGCATGTGCTTGTATTCGCCCTCATAGTGTCAGGAGCATTGTAGGTGATGGTGGGATAGTCCTAAAAGAGTTGGGTATTTGGCACTTCCAAATTGGGGGAAAATTGGGACAAAGAAAAAGAAGTTTGCAACCAGTGCACTTCAAACGGTTTCTGTGTTTTACTGATTTGAAAATTCATCATTTTACTGATTCCTGGCCTTTGAGAATATGGGACTCTTGGCATTAGCTGGCATCTTCATTAGCCGGAGGCCGTCCGAAGTGCACTGTGCATATGAGTGATAGTCTGAACTCACCGTACGTTTGACAGCGGGGAGTCATTTTGCTTTGTTCATTCTCTTGAAAGGGGTGGAGTCTCGCTCATTTAGTTTTATCTCTTCCAAAGGGTCCCATGAAAGAATAATTTACCTCAAATACGTTTCTTGTGAGGCCACAAAACCAAAGCATTTACATGTATGTAGGGTATGTATCCTGTTTAGGCTACAGAAGTCATTTACATCCATAATATGGACGAAAATTATTGGAATTCATTCATTGGCATCCACTGTTTCTTTAGAAATCAAGGGTATTAAAGAGTTTTTCCTGCTTTTGCTGTACAGAGTAACTGTCTCTACTGTCCAGGGAAGACATTCTGCTAGATTTTGCAGCATTTCTCTGAGAATTGAATTGCACTCAACACCAAGAGCATTAGTGAGGTCAGGATTTTGGATGATCAGCTGCCCACCTCATCGCCAACTCCCCAACTCATCTCAAAAGTACTGAATGGAGCACCATCATTCCACTGCTCCACAACTCATATCAGCTCTCTAGTGTCAACAGGTTTAAGTTGATCTTCTGCAGAGAATCCTATTCTATTGGCATTACCTCTTTACAGGGACTGGACAAGCTGTGCATTTGCATATGTGTGTTAGCAATGCAGCAACTTAAATCAGTTACATTTTTTCATTAGAAGTAGTGTCCACAAACATTTGGACATATACTGATAATTCATTTTTGCACAATTTTTCAACTTCTCTTTGTTACTGTTTTTGGTCCACTGCAACAAAAAGAGATCAGAGCCTTGCCTTAAATATCAGTTTCCATTATCAGGTTAGATGTTCCATATTTGTGCATCCATGTTCTAATTCTTCTCTTTCTCTTTTTTTAGCAAGCTTCCCAGCTGGGCACGAGCGGTTGTTCCCAAGATCTTCTATGTGACGGAGAAGGCCTGGAACTATTATCCCTACACTATCACTGGTAACCCACCCATTTCCACCCTCAGTTACATGCACAGTTGGTCAAAAATGATATGGTCATTGTGTCACATTCATAAAAGCCAGCGTTAATTGCACTGCGGCACAGCGAAGCCTTTATTCATCCAAGCTTTGCTATCAATTGCATCTTTGGCATATCATTACCCTCCACGTCTTACCCAGAAATGTACAGCCTGAATCATTCAGGTGGATTTTTTTGTGGGTGCGGTTCTGTTAGGAATGCTAATAGAACCAGGGAGGGAAAAGAGCAACACCACAAATCACTCAAAGGGCATGAAAGTGAATGTTTTCCAGTGATTTAATTTGGTCTTCATGACGCAGTGAATCTGGAAGTGCATTTATGAAGTTGCCCATGTAGTTCTAACACATTTTGGCGTATCTTCAGGTGTATCATCTCTATGGCTGCACAACTTATCAGGTGAACAGTTGAGCCACGGTGTCAAAAGCCGGGCTCCGCAGGGCTGGAGCAGGTTAGCCACATCAAATGTAAATGCAAGGCAAATTAAATCATACATGTTATGCTAGTACTTCAGACAAAAGGAAAATTCTCACTGTTCTCTGTGTATCACGACTTAAAATATGTGTGTGTGTGTGTGTGTGTGTGTGTGTGTGTGTGTGTGTCTGTATGTATATATATATATATATACTTTTTAAAAGTGACACAATGTGTACTGTCCATAAGTGAGGATTTCTCATGCGCTCTCTCTCTCTCTCTCTCTCTCTCTCTCTCTCTCTCTCTCTCTCTCTCTGTGGGGTTCTACCTGCCTGCCAACCATAGAGTACACAGTGAGTACAGTACTTTTCCTTCCGCTCTCAGCTCTTTGTCAGTGGCCGAACGGATGTGACCTTGAATTGACCACGTTCATCACCAACTCTATAGTTCTTATAATACAATACTGAAAAGAAACGAGTCTATATTTCATCTGGGTAATACAATCAACCCGTACGAACCCTTGATCTCACTGCCAAGGGATTTGCCGTGGCTAGTCCCTGGTCGGTACAGTCACAATGTTTGATCAAGCTGTTCCCACGATGACGCAATGACAGTATAAAAAGTAATAAATTAAGATTAACAACGCATTTGTGATTAAATATGCAACAAGTAATAAAGCGTTTCAATTTAAGCCTTTACAGGTAGCTTTGAACATGACGCATCAGTCACTTGTACACTTATATAGCAGCAGACAACGTCTTCCTGTATGAAGAGTGGAAGGCAGTAAAGGCATCCTGAGCACAGAATGTCTCTGTGTGACTTCTATCCTGTGGTTTATGCAGTCCTGTGGAAACATAGGCCCTCCCCACCAGACAAGACAGTGACCACCCATGCAGTAGATCACAGAGTGCTGTAGGCAATGTTCAGGTGAAAGCAACTGTCCAAATATTAGCCACAATACTAAGAGCCAGGCTCAACGGGGCTGGATTAGGTTAGCTACAGTGTTAGCTCCAGCGGGGATGGGGCTGCGATGTTCTCAGACACGGGCTCAGCAGAGATGTAACAGGATAGCTGCAGCAGTAGATTCAGCTCTTTTAAACACACAGTTTCTAATCAGGTAGCTGATAATCACTGCTGTTAATCAATCTGAATCTGTGAAGGCTTCGGTAGAGCTTGAGTTCTTTATGGAAATGTAAATTGTTTCCAGTATAATCTTTGTGAAAATCTGGACTGTGCATCATGTCATCCCCCCCCCGTATGTGTGTGTGTGTGTGTGTGTGTGTGCACGCACTTTAAGAAATGCATTCCACCACTGCAGTACCACAACAGCAGAGCCCTCAAGGCCAGGCTGATGATTTAATGTATCCCACAAAGTTCCACAGACTGATTTACAATAGCAGTTAAATCATCAGACTGGCCACCAAGAGGTGGACTGTTGGCTTCTTCTGTTCATTTTATATTTGCTGTTTTTTCTTATCATGCATAAAAAAATCTCTTGAGCGGAACCATGTCATGTGCTTTAGGGCAGGACAGCAGGACATTTAAATTGAATGGTTTCTGTCTGATTTTGGATGGCATGCCTAAATGAAATGGCATTAACAGTGAGTTTAAGGAATGCTCAAGTAGCCCACACTACTGGAGGTTAGGGATGTCCTGATGAAGTTATTTTGCCCCTGATCTGAACTAATCTCTTAATGCTGAGTATCAACCTGTACCGATTCTGATCCGCTTTTCCTGTTTAAATAAATTACTTAAGATGTGCAGCTGTTTAATATTGAAGTAAAATCAGTTTGTTTTAGTTACAGTTTATATAATGAGACATTCTGGACTAGAGACTAATGAAATTGGGTTATAGAGGCAAATAAGAAGTAAAGGGTTATTTGCTCTCTTTCTTTGCTCACACAGTGTTCAAATCTCAAAATAAAAGTCCTGAGAAGATAGTACTGATAGATACTAGTCCATTTTAAAAAAAAGAATATCGTTAAGAAGCTCATTTGTGATCATAATTTGATTCAAAATGTAAACAGTTATATTTTATATTCATTACACAAAAATGACATTTTTATTTACATTTTTTGTTTTACTGTTGGCTAGTATGGCTTATAGTTATATTTAAGTATATTTAGGATATATATTATTTGGACAATTATATTATTTGGATTATTATAAATACCTTTGTCAATCATATCATTACAAATAATTAATCACAATTCTTGCATCTTCAGCTCAAAAAACCTTGATTGCGATTAAACTAGCCAATATTGATGCATTAAAATATGACTGGTCAGCCTTATTACCGCTTGTTGTGTATTATTTATGTTTTCCTCACCAAGGAGTGTCTTAAGAACACCTGTGAATGATAAACTGAACAACTCTGCAAATAATAAACTAAATGCTCGTTGTATAAAATTCACGTATTTAAATACGTATGAAAAACGTATTTGACATGAATCACAAAATTACAATCCAGAACACGCCTGGCTCTCTCTCTCTCTCTCTCTCTCTCTCTCTCTCTCTCTCTGTTATTTCCATTCATTTATATGTATAGTCTGTGCTTCTCCTAGACAGGAAGATGGCCACTATGTTTTTAACAGGTAACCACATGTAGAGCTGAAATGTAGGGTTTTCCCAGGCTGACATATGTGACAGATCAGTAATTACAATGGCTGAACAGCTAAAAAAATAAATAAATAAATCTTCAATCTAGCACCTGGATCTCCATCACATAATATATATGTATATATAGATTATATATATATATATATATATATATATATATATATATATATATATATATATATATAATGTGTGTGTGTGTGTGTGTGTGTATATATATATATATATATATATATATATATATATATATATATATATGTATGTGTGTATGTATGTGTGTATGTATGTATGTGTGTGTGTGTGTGTGTGATGAACAGCGAGTAATTCAGCTCAGAAACAACTAAAATTCACTCATATCAAACTGAATTAAATCCCAGTTTAAATGCAGAGGGAGCTTCCAGTGGATGTTTACTGCTCTGTCCATGTGTACATGCTCGACCTGCTTACAGGTTTTAACCGATCAGCCAGAGGGGGCAGGGTTAATGACATCACTGATCCAGATATTGGGTTATAGAGGAAAATGAGACGAGGAGCTGTTTGCTTTCTTTCTTTGCTCAATTTTCAAAATAAAAGCCCAGAGAAGGGATAATACTGAGACCTCCATGAATGATAAAACATATTAATGGAAATTCTGTTTTTCATTTTATGTGGACCACTGTCAAGAATTTTGAAGTTATTATTGTAATGATCCTTCTCAATCTAATCATCAAACATGGTCAAATTCATACAAATATTTGTATTCTCTTACTTTTTACATCTCAAATAAAGACAAATTTGAGTAGACTAGGATCTCCTGAAAATAACTATATATGGTATGTGTGATTGTCTTTTCCATTTTCATTTTTGCAAATGAATGTCAAACTATGAAAACATCCCAAAGAATAAGCATCACACTAACATACTGAAATCACTCTATATATTTGTCTTCAACTTCCTACTTTTACATATATTTTACTTTGATGAAATAATCATGAAACATGAGCAGAACAATTTTTCACATATATTGTTCATAAAACACTTTATTATTATTATTATTATTATTATTTTATTTTGTATTTTATTTTATTTTATATTTTACAATTTATAGAGTCAGATCTTTGTCCACAGTAATTATAAACAAACCTTTATATTTAAGCCATCTAATGCCTCACTATATCAAGTTTTGTAGAATGAAAGTAAAAGGTGCTGATTTGAACTATATGCAGTAAAATTGATTTCTGCAGGAATAGTTGTTTTCTTTTGCTTGTTTTTTGAGTTTTTGAAGGATTTTTGCTGAGTTCATTCCATAGTTCAGGCAACTCTGTATATGGTGCTCATTTGCAATTCATGGGAATGGATTATGGTAATTTTATGCACAAAAAAGTGCTGTGTTGGAACAGCCCACACTGGGTCAATATTGGACCGCACTGGGTTATTTTTCTGACCCAGCATTTTGGCTGAAGCCAAGGTGGTTGCTGTGGTTTTACCAAGCGTTATGATGTTATGATGCTGCTGTGTGGATGTGCACTGTGTAGCATTAGAGGTAACAGTGTGTAGGCATTAGAGGAGAAGCGCTCCATTAAGACTCTATTGAAGAATGGAGAGGGCAAGAGGATCACTGCTCAGAAACAGATGAGCTTCTATTCTTTACATCCACAATGTTCACCAACCAGGTAGGAGTGTCTAATAGAGTGGACACCGTGTTTAAAAACTCCAGCAGCACTGCTGTGTCTGATCCTGAACCTGGCATCCCATAAATGCTCAATTGGCAATAACTCTGGTGACTGGACAGGTTAAGGAAGTGTGCCAATCTGATGGACACATTCATCTTTCCCTGTGCGGGAGCTTTATCCTGCTGAGAAATGCCAGTTGGAAGCCCTGCCATGAGAAGCATCACAAGTGGTCACAGGTTGTAGTGCACGTTAGTGTTCCTCATATCACTGCTAGGGCTGATCAAATGTCTCATGCAGTGGCTCCATACTAGACCTTTAGGAAAAGCTATTTGTTGATGAAGATTGTGCCAGTTTGTAGCAATCCAGGTTTCTCATTTGCAACACCACTGCAAACAAATGTGTCGGTGCCTGGCTGTCTGTCACTGGCAGCACAGGTAATCGGCATTATTCACTATATCAGTGACTGAGCAGAATGTTAGAAATGCTTTGGCAGAAGTATTTACAGTCCACGGATGATAGTGATAGGATAAGGATAAGGCACTTCACACTGTAATTACGGTTGAATGGTTAACTATGTCAGAGAACACTGGCTTCAGACTCACATTCCTGTGGCTGTTTCGCAGCTCCTGATGTGTCTATGGCAGAAACTCATCACAATAATTGTGAAAATCATGTCGATCCAGTATGTGTGGCTTGTTGTTCAGTAAAGTCTATTTTTATTGTTTGGCCTCTTTAAAAATTATGAGATTAATCATCAAAGTAATCGTTAGACCATCTGATTACAAAGATAATTGATGGTGACAGCTTTAATAGCAAGTAAGGATTTCAAATCAATGTGATGTACAGTCCTACTGCTATCTTGGCCTGCCAGCTGTGTCCCTTGCCCTCTCTCTCTCTCTCTCTTTCTCTCTCTCTCTCTCTCTCTCTCTCTCTCTCCATTTTTACCTCCCTTCAGTCTTCCAAATCATTAGGCCTCAAGCCATAGGTGGGCAGAGCTGGTAACAAATTACCGAGCATTAATTACTACCATGATCCTTCTTTTTTTTCCCCTTTTCTCCACAGTGTTCTCCTCTTCTTTTGCGCTAATGCTGTCATTGATCTCTTCCCTTTCGCACTTTTGCCCCACCGCATCCTTCTTTCCAAGCGTTACATAATCCCAGCCCTATTGATCTCCATAGTGATTGCTGGAGCTAGAGTTAATCTAATCGGGGCACGGTGTGTCGGGTCTACTGGGGACTCCAGCAGCCTCAGGCCTTGCGCTGAGAAGGAGTGGGGGAAGTGGGGAAGTGAGTGAGCGTGGAGAACAGTGGGGCTGTAAATCCAACAGGCTGGAAAATAGCTCATCATTACAGCTGGCTGCCACACAGCGGGCTGATAAAACGCAGCAGTCATGAAGCACAGCGGCCCATCCTGTGAGCGTAGCGGTGGGGTGGTGTTAAACAGCACCACGGCAGAACTTTACTGGCCTTTAAACTCTGCCGCAGCAAGTCCTGAGTGTTCTCAGCTTGTGCTTTTTGAGTTAGAATGAAGTGGTGAAGAGTTATTTCTCATAAACTCATCTCAGTCTGGCAAAAAATGTTGTTTTTGTTGTTTCTCCTCAGCAGGAGGAGATGCTTGCCTTCTAGCTGTCCATATGCTCTCAATATGGTTGATGAATCTCTACCATCTGGTCCAAATTTGTCCTTAGACCTTTCAGACTCTGCTGCTGTTGCACGGTGATATGTTATATAAGGTCAGGGTAGATTAGTCATGGTAGGTTCTTTTTCTACACTCATAGAAAAAGAAGGTGTCTTGAAAGGATATTTGGCAAATCACATTTTGTTTTCCAAAAGAACTAGTGAACGATTCTTCAAAATGAGCACATCTTATCTGTTCCATACATTTGACCAAAATGTCTAAGATTATGCCAGTTTTAGTTCTATTAGAAAGCTAATGTGACAGTATTGAGTTCTAACTTTGAGCCCTGCTGAACATGGACCTGGTCTCTGAATATGGACTTTTTTGAGGGTGATTTCACACCTATGCTTCATTTGCTGTGGTGCGAATCAGTTAACGTGTTTGTGAACTTTCCACAGGAAATGTCTAAGTGCACCAAAATGTATCACAAGAAACCATGCTTTGGACCAGTGCAGCTTAATGTGCAGTTTAACATGGAGCAGCAGCAGACACTGTAGTGATTATATGACTAATACACAGGCTTAACCTGAAGAACTGTTTAACTCAAACTTGCAGTTTACACCAGTTTGTGACTGGACCAAGACCACCTCCTCTAAAACGTCTCAGTGTGGTTGTTTTGGTCTACATCCAAGTGCGATTGCTGATACTGTTTTCACGTCTGCCCAAATGAACCACACCAAGGTTAAAATATGAACCAATTCATTTTTTTCAAACCACCTCCAAATGTGATTTCTTGATTTTTTTCAAGACTGTCAAAAACCAAGCTAAATACAACCTAGATATGTCAGAAAATTATGCTTTGTCTGCTATTTGTGCTACATAAAAATCTGACTCTGACTTGGTTCTCTAAGGAACCAGAAGTTTTTCTATGACATTGATCACTTCCTTCCTTCACACTGTAAGCAAAAGCCGTAAAAATATTGAGGATCTATGAGGATCTATTGCCTTATTTTCCAGTCATATCGTCCATGATTCCTGTAGAGCTGCTCAGAATGTCTAAAGCACTACACAAATACAATGTTATTGAAAGATACCAATCGATATTGACAGCTAGCTGCGACTTGCTCTGTGGGTGTAATAGGCATCAGTGGCTGTGTTGGTTTCTATAGAAAACAGTATTGTGATGCCGCTCTCCAGGGTCCTGAAGCAGGGCAGTGTTACTGTAATGTTGCTAATGGATTGAACAGTGTTTTGAAATACTATACAAACTAGCATTACATTAAATCAACAATAAGGATATTTAACAATGTTTTCAGTAAATACAGAGATGATATGAGTCTCTGTAATATTCACAGTTTGACAAACTATGTTCTCCTTCCATCATTTTGGCTGATATTGGCATGCTGCTTTCATTTCCCTCCATCAGTATTACTGCAGCATTGCTGCTTTTGGAACCTGGAAAATGGGAAAACTTAACCAAGACTTTATTGGACATTTGGAATTACAGCCCCAAATACAGCAAGATATAACAATTTTAACAAGTGTTCTTTGGTGTCTGTGTACATCTGAAGGATTGCAAGGATGCAAGGGCTTCTGCTGTGTGTCGCTTCTCAGACATGATTTAATTGCATTCAGCCATAACAGTATTAGTGAGGTCAGGCGCTGATGTTGGATGATTCGTTCTGGATCACAAACGCCACTCCAGCACATCCCTAAAAGGATATGGAGCTCAATTACTCCAGAGATTGCAGTTAAGACTACTTCACAGTAGTGAAGTAGGGGCATTATATTATGCACATTGATGAAGGTGAATTCACCTGTTAGAAGGGGTGTTCTGGGTAGATCTGGTAGTGTATCATGTACAAAATACTTTCGGATGATGATTTTACACTTATACAGTGCCTTTCTAGGTTGTCAAGGAGGCGTTACAATCAGCACTCTACCAGAAACGACTGGAGGACTACATCAAGTGCTAGGGGGGGTTCACCCACAGAGTGCCAGTCCATATCTGAGGAGACAGACTTACATTAACACACAAACACTCATTCACATACAATTTAGAGTAGCCATTTCACCTGGAATGTGACAGGGAGACCATGGAAACTCCACCCAGATAAGGCCTTGAACCCAAAACCCCAGTGCTGGGAGGTAAACCTGTTAACTACCAAGCCACTCTGCTGCCCCAAAAATTCACATTTAGAATTTTGTATCATTCAATTTAAACTCTTTCTTTTAAAAAAATGCTTACTCTTATCCAAAACAAACCAGTTTTATTCCATTATTTAAAGCAGAAAATGCTTATTTTTGATGAGTTTTCTGTTTCTAAATTGATCTGTCTTTGTAATCTGTCTTAGTTTATTTTGTTTTGTTTTTCCTACAGTGTTCTTTCTTGCCAAAGTTCTCCATCCACATAGAGACAAAGTACGAGGACAACAATGGCAGCAATGACAATGTGCGTAAGTACAAGTGGTATTGTGTGTGTGTGTGTGTGTGTGTGTGTGTGTGTGTGTGTGTGTGTGTGTGTGTGTGTGTGTGTGTGTGTGTGTGTGTGATGGCGGATGGTGATGTACATTTTCCAGAAAATCCTTATTACTCACGAGTAATAAATGCATTTACTACAGTAAAGTGCAAACGTTTGGGCATCCCTTTTCAGTCAATAGAAGAGGGTTATGTTAGGGCAGCATGCTTTGTTCAAATGTGCTGAGTGGGCGAGACGCCTACTGCTACTGGGGTGGATGTGCTCTTTAAAACAGGAAGAATGAGTAAGCATAAATGTCTCCGACACTTTGACAAGAACCAAATTGTAATGGCTTGATGACTGGGACAGAGCATCTCCAAAACAGTGGGCAGATCTTGTAGGATTTTTTTCTGGTATGCAGTGGTCAGTACCTACTAAAGTGGTCCAGAGACATTTACATTTACATTTACATTTACATTTACATTTACATTTGCGGCATTTAGCAGACGCCCTTATCCAGAGCGACTTACAAAGTGTTTTGCTGTTCACTTAAACTAGCTAACATCCTTAGATAGTAGACAAGGCTGGAATCCAGAGATTCCGCACGTTTAGACCATGTTGAAACAAAAGTCTTTATGGAGTTAAATACTCCTGAAACAGATGAGTCTTCAGTCTGTGTTTGAAGACAGTGAGGGACTCAGCTGTTCGGACTCCCAGGGGAAGTTCGTTCCACCATTTTGGAGACAGACACCAGGTGAAGCAGAGACTGGGTTCTGATCACCTGAGGATCACTGATGTGATCCGTGGAGGTCAAATCTGTAGTGGCAGCACAAGAGGACTGATCATTTGTTAGGCTGCAGGCTATGGATGATCTGTGTGTATGGAATGTGAGACACCATATCCTGTATATTGTGTGTGTGTGTGTGTGTGTGTGTGTGTGTGTGTGTGTGTGTGTGTGTGTGTGTGTGTGTTGTTTGATATGTAGCGATAGAGTTACAGATATAGATACAGATACAGTGATATAGAGACAGTTAGAAATAGGTAGAGCAATATAGAGATTTAAATATATCTACTGTACTACACTACTGTACTACACTATCTACTGTACTACACTACTGTACTACACTACTGTACTACACCAGCTACTGTACTACACTACTGTACTACACTATCTACTGTACTACACTACTGTACTACACTACGTACTACACTATCTACTGTACTACACTATCTACTGTACTACACTACGTACTACACTATCTACTGTACTACACTACTGTACTACACTACTGTACTACACTATCTACTGTACTACACTATCTACTGTACTACACTACTGTACTACACTATCTACTGTACTACACTACTGTACTACACTATCTACTGTACTACACTACTGTACTACACTATCTACTGTACTACACTATCTACTGTACTACACTACCTACTGTACTACACTATCTACTGTACTACACTACCTACTGTACTACACTATCTACTGTACTACACTATCTACTGTACTACACTATCTACTGTACTACACTATCTAGTGTACTACACTATCTACTGTACTACACTATCTACTGTACTGCACTATCTACTGTACTACACCATCTACTAAAAAATAAACTGTCATTTTATATTCATTATATGTAAAGTGACATTTCAAGCCATCTTTTGTTTTACTGTTAATCAGTTTGGCTTATAGCTCATGCTAACCAGAAATCCAGAATCTCAAAATATTAGCACATTTTTATTCAAATTTGAGATACATTACTAACTGCAGTATCAATTTTACTACCAAAAACCTTTAAATATATAACTTTAAATGTCATAATTAAACTGTCATTTTATTTTCATCAAGAAACTAGATATAGATAGAGCCACATGGATGGAGTTAGAGAGAGCTAGAGATGGATAGAGAGAGAGAAAGCCGTTGTTGAATAAGATTTACAGTTGGATAAAGACTTTCCGAGCTCTTATCTGGGGAAAAAGAGTCTGAGCAGTACTTTAGTCTCCGCTTTGCCAGTGGATCACTATTCAATAGTCTTATGACTCTGTGTAGCCTGAAGAGGGACTCGTTGCTGTCCCCTGCTTAATAGTACTTTAATGAAAAGCAAATGAAACTCCTTTAACATGGTATGAGATATGAAGCGTTAGCTCATTAAATATTGAGAACAGCAGACTTCTGCTCAGAGTCTTTTCCTTTGACCTTATTTTAATATTTGTTAGTTTTTATTCTCCCTTGCCATCACTATGGAAAGAAGATCTAAGTGGATGTGTAGCAGAGTCTCAGAATTATTCATTACGTTATTCTCTGAGCTGTGACTTGTCCTAGAGTGAGTTTTGGCAGAACTGTTCTTTCTGATAGGCCTGGCCTACTTCCAATCTGAGATGTGCTATCTCTAATAAGGGGGTTGAGCTGCCTGGGCTGCGAGTTCATTACACTCCCCTCTGCTCACACATCTGGAGATTCTCAGCTCACGTTCTGAACTGTGGCTATGTAAGGACATTGGTTTATTCGTCCAGCTCAAACACCAAGATTATTCTTCACACAATATTTCAACATCATTGTCCGCCAGACAAAGGCTTTTGTTGTCTTTAATAGCCTTTAATCTACGTCTGTTTGAATCCTTTGTAGAGTGGCCTGCTTTAAGTGTTGTGGCTGGTGGGCTTTTCATGGTCATTACGTAATTACTTGAGCGCAATTATTTGAGCTGGTTGCAATTATTTGAGTGGACTGCAATTATTTTTTCAATCAGGCTACTGGAGCAAACACGCTGACTGCCACTACAGCCGGATAGTTTACGGAAACATCTTAGATTTTACAGGATCTGGAAGCCATGTGGATCCTTGAACTGATAAACTCTGCATGTTTAAAAAAGCAAAGCACTTTTGTAAGTCGCTCTGGAAACGGGCATCTGCTAAATGCCATAAATGTAAATGTTTATTTACTTGAGGCCAAGAGTTACAGATCAGGCAGGATCATGAACGGCAGACTGGAGCAGAAGTAAACTATTCAGGCATGGCTTGTCTGGGAAATAAGTCTTGAGGTGGTGAGATTGACCCTTTAAAGTGTATCCTATCTGATACATACCAGAGATGGGCCCTCGAGTGAGTGACTCAAGTCCGAGTCGCATATAAGTCACACACAAATAGACTTGAGACTTGACTTGCAACTCATCCATAATGACTTGACTCAGACTCGTGAACAATAAGAGTGGGCTGTGAAATTTACATGAAGTATTTTGTTGATTTGGGACTCAGCCAAGCGCAAGCATGAAATCGGTGAGCAATGCCAAATGTAAGCAAAGCAGCACAGCATGGCTTCCCCAGGAGCACCGTAGGAGCCCTCGGCTACAGAGAGCTCAAAATATAAGAGTGGGATGTAAGATGGGCAACGTGCAAAGAATGTTGGAAGCAAATTAAAGACACTGGATTGACCACATCAAACTTCATAAAATATTAGAAACACACCTGGTCAGGTCTGTGTAGCTTACACTAGTGTCTAAGCTGTCATTCCAGTTAGGATACCTTACCTGCACTTGATATATACTATAGCAATGTCCATATATTTGTGGACACCCCTTCAAATGCATTCAACTACTTTAAGTTGTACCAGTGTGTGTGTGTGTGTGTGTGTGTGTGTGTGTGTGTGTGTGTGTGTGTGTGTGTGTGTGTGTGTGTGTGTGTATATATATATATATATATATATATATATATATATATGTATATATATATATGTATATATATATATGTATGTGTGTGTGTGTGTGTGTGCTTTGTGTGTATTGACTTCATACATTGCACTTGTACTATGTAACTTGTGTCCACGAAGTCCACAAAGTGTATCCTGTTCAGGAAAATTTTGGGTGGAGCATGGTGCCGGTTGGTTGCTCCAGATTCCTTGTCTATTGTCAACTTAAATTTGCTGAAGACATTTTATAATATTTTTATATCGTTTTATGAAATCTAGCAGTAAGCCTTCCCTGGACAGTAGAGACAGTTATTCCAACTTTTTAATACCTATCTATATCAATGATTTTGGAAAAAACAATAAATGAGATGTCCCAATATTTTGTATAGTGTATGTCACTTCCATACTGACCTTTGATCATTAACCTGTAGGAAGGTAAACCCAGTTCTCCAGTCAAGAGCAAACTAAAATAAACTAAAATAATTTGTTTTTCATCTTTTTTCATGTTTTTCATTTTGTTTTTATTTTGAGTTATCCTAATTCACAACTGTCTTGAGATGTGTTTCCATGGTTTGTTATGTATTTCTTCATTTCAAATACATTCAGTTCAGCCTGTACTGCTGTAATAAAGCTTAGCTGCTGGTGGCCAGCTACTGACAGATCCGTCATTCCTTTAAAAGACATCATAGTTCATTCAATAATAAAGTTTGTGATATCCCGAACATTTAACAGGATCTGGGGTCAATTCAGCGTATTATAATTCATCAGCATCAGCTGGTTTAATCTAAATTCCATTCCGTGTCATGTTGGTGGCCTCAGGATGCCATTGATTGATGTTTCCTGTCTGCAGTTGTGAGATATTTCCCTGAAGGTAAACAAGAGTTTAGACATAAGGTCCGTCCATCCATCCATTATCTACCGCTTATCCAGGATCCGGGTTGTGGGGGCAGCAGCCTAAGCAAATATGTCAAGACCGCCATCTCCTCGGCCACCTCTTCCAGCTCTTTTGGTGTGATTCCAAGGGCCTCCTCCCAGTCAGGCATGCCCATAAGTCCTCATAAGGGAGGTGTCCAGGAGGCAATGAACCAGATGCCTGAACCCCCTCAGCTGGCTGCTCTCAACGTGAAGGAGCAGCGGCTCTACTCCAAACCACATTCAAGATTTAGACTAGATTTCTGAACAAAACAGTTGAAGATTGGTGTCTATAAGTTGAGAATCAAAATAAATATATGACATTGTATAATATAGCTTATTACTGTGACAAAATGTATTCAAAAATTCAGGCGGTCTTAATTTTTTGGCTGATTTTGCCTCTTGGATCCATGCCGATCTCTAAAACTGCTTGTCATAGCAGCCCAAAACTTGAAAATATTTGTTCAGGGCCAACTTGACCAACATCTCAGGTAATAAAAACTGCTTTATTATATTGGATTTTTAATAACAGGAGCTTCTAAAAACAGTTATAAATTTGATAAAAGTATGATTTTCCACAATGAATTACTCTCCGATGCTTCACTACAAGATAATCACTACTTAGAAAGAGTAGGTTCTGCAGTTTCTAACCCTATGTGATTTGTGCCTGTGAGTCAAGGAATTCCTGACTTACAAAGCTGAGAACACAAGTTGTGATTCTGCCCTCACAGTGAGGGCTGAGGGCCGAAAGGGCTACGAGACTCTGATTGGATCGGGGGGGGCAACATAACTTGATCAGGACATCCCTATATAGAATGTTTGACATTCTTAATAAGGATGTATCCAAAGAACCGGTGCTGTATTGATGAGACTTTCTTCAGCACTGATAAATCAACGTTGCTTTAATATTTACTGATTTTATTGACTAGCTGATATCAGCTGGGTCCTATTCTCCATAACAATGTAGGCATCTGTGAGGCATCGGATTCCCTTTCCATCCCCGGAGTCATATCTGATTTCCAACATCGCTATCTACACACTGCCGTCACTGGCTGCGTGTCCTGCTTTGAACCGTGTTTATGTTAAGCTGGGCTTTCAGCGCTGAATTGAAGGTCATATCTGTGTGAGATATAAAAGCTGTACGTGTGGGAACAGCGTGTTCTCTGGCAGGAAAGCTGCTCCGTCTTATTGCAGGTTTATTTCTCACGCCCTGTGTGTGGTCGCTTGGAGCAACCTCGTAAAAGAGATTCGAGTTAAGGTTATTAGCACTACTGAAGTAAATGATCATTTCTGTATAATTTCCTGCTTCACTTTCCTTCCCTGTTACTGTGTTTATTTACTCTATAAAGTATTGGGACACCTGCTCACTCATTGGTTCTTCTGAAATCAAGGGTATTTAAAATAGTTTGGAGACACTATGTCTACGGTCCAGGTAAGGATTTCTACTAGATTTTGGAGCACAGCAGTGAGGGTTTGTTTGAATTCAGTAACAGCACTGGTGAGGTCAGGATTTTGGATGTTCACCACCCCACCGCGTCATCCTCTTCTTGGATGGAGAGCCATCATTCAGGAAAACACAGTTTCTCTGCTCCACAGTTCAATGCTGGGGGGGCTTTACACACCTCTAGCTTATACCTGCCAATAGGTTTATGTTTATCTGCACCAGAGTCCTATTCTATTGGGCAGCCATGACCCGGTGGGGATCGCTGTGACCCGTTTTCATTCCCTGGACTGGCAGGACATGACTGAAGTGCCCTTGCACGAGGCATTTAACTTTCCTGTGTGCAAGCACAACGAGTCTGTACAAAAGTAGCTGAATACATTCGTCCTAAGTAAGGTGACATATTGATATTTATATCTATATCTGGATATGAGCAGAGCAAGATTATGGGCTGAGGTGATTTGAAATAACTTTGATTCAATTTTCAAAAAAATGTTCTGCTCCCTCCCTCTGCTCTCAGCTCCTCCTCTACTCTGCTCTCCTCCACTCCCATAAGACCTGGTGTGTATAAAGAAAAAATGAAGATAACCTTTCATATTTAAATATAGTAAAAAAGACAAAAGAAGGATTACGTGGGGTGTCGCATCGCATTTTATTTGTCCCTTTCCAAGGTGTATTCCTGCCTTGCACCAGATGATTCCAGGTGGGCTCTGTATCAACCATGACCCCGGTCAGCATGGTGTGGATAAGATAATGAATGACTTACTGACTAACTGTATTTTACAAATCATGTATTGTATCGTACATCATATATCGCCATTCAGCTAAAATGTATCGGGATGATTTTTGGTCCATATTGTCCAGACCTAATCAGAAGGGGTGTCCACAAGCATTCAGACATATAGTGTATGTTCTCCCTCCTATATAATCTGTACAACTTCCCCCCCATCCTGGAAGTTCATTCACCTCCTTCATTTCAGCTCCTCTCCAGACCAGGTACATCCTTGGCCTCTCTCCTCATTACAGACTGACCCTTACTTCCATCAGATGAAGGTCTTTCATCCTTCCTTTTCCTTTGCATTTCTTTCTCTCTAGCCCCCTTTAATCTGCTAGTTTGCTCTACTGCCTCCGTGTTAATACAGTTCTTCAGCATGACCCCAGCGGCTTGCTGTTGATCTGCATTGATAAGGTCTCCAGTGCCTCAGAACGTCTGCCAGTTGCCTGCTGTTGACAAGCAGAGAGTAGAGTTCTTGTTGGGTTCTTTGATGCAGAGGTGCGCTCTTAAACCATTAAAGCTTTTGTGAGGCTGAAAACGCTCAGGAGGCTTGCCATGAGCGAGAGCAGGAGTGAGAAATCTCCAGCTTATGCAATAGTAGACTTGTGTCTACTTACACTGGTACAGTTTCTCTCTCAGAAACCCAGAGCTCCTCCTACTGGTTAGAAAAGTAGCCTACCAATACTTGGCTCTCAACCCTTCAGAATAGTTTCTTTGCTGAAGACGATGTTAAAATCCTAAAGAATGAGCTGTTTTCATTGCATGTCCCTGAATATGGGCATCTCAGTATTCCATGTATTCTGTACCGTATATATGTCAGCATGGCTCATTAAATAGTTCAAAATTCTATTATTATTATTATTATTATTATCATTATTATTATTATAATTATTATTATTATTATTATAAGAGTAATAATAATGTAGGGCAATGGAAAGTACTAAATTGTTAAAGTGTTAATTTATTCAGCCCATATAATGTGAGGTTTGTTGTTGTTTTTTTGTTTTTGTTTTTTTTTTGTTGTTTGTGGTTTATTTTTTTTTTTTTGGGGGGGGGGGGGGGGGCAACAATAAAAAAGCAAGAAAGCACAATTTCTTTTTTTACCAATTATACTAACTTACTAATTTTACATTTGAAAGATGGAAAAATACATTAGATGTAGTGAGGCTGTACAGATCAATTCCAGTTCTGACCAACGGTGTGTCAGCAGTCTAATGTTCTAGCCCTGTGACTCAAGGATCCCAGGTTTGAATCCTGGGTCATGCTGCTTGCCATCAGCAGCAGAACAAAACTGGCCATGCTGTCTCTGGGTGGTGCTCTGTCAACTTCAAACCCAGTGCTTTCCTCCAAGGTCGAAAAGAGGCGGTGTATTGGAGGAGGCACGTGCTTTTCTTCACCCTCCTAGTGTCAGGGGCCTTCTCATGTGATGACGGGGAGACTCCTAACAGGATTGGGTCATCGGCACTTCATTTCTGTATTACATAAATACATTGATCCATGTGGAGAATAACCTACACCGTGTTTTGAATGTGAATGCTACTTTGACGCTGCATTCACGTACAGGTGCAGTGCTGCTCTATGGAAAGATTGTTCTTCACCTTCCTCTTTCTGCTCCAGATCTTTGATGGTGAACCAAAAGACAAGGACACTGAGGTGTGTTTTATCGACATCGCATATGATGAGATCCCCGAGCGCTACTACAAAGACTCAGAGGTAAGAGAGCAGACAGGGTTCAGGGTTCGTATTGTGCTGGCAACAATTATTTGGACAGTGGAGCGGGTTCTAGTAAAAGTGGACAGCACTGTGGTCCTGTATTGTTGTGGGTTGTATTATACAAAAGTAGAATTCCCACCAAAAAATCCATTTGTGGTTTTCCATACACTTCTTTATTTGATGTCTATAAAACAATCTTCTATAACATGATCATATACAGCAAATAACATCTAAATTCTTAAGTCTTTCCGTTCTTATAACTGGAATTTCAAGATATTCTTGGGTTAATTGCTACACATCTTGTTTAAAATTTATCCACAAATTGGACATTTAGGTCAGGGTACTGCGAGGGCCATTCCAGAAGCTTCAGCTTGTCTCTTCAGGTAGTCCATAGGAATTTTTCCAGTATGTTTGGATCATTATCCTGACATAGAAGCTGTCCTCTTTACAGCCTCAAATTTTTAACAGATAATTTGACAATGGCATTCAGGATTTGCTGTTATCCAAACCCACGTTTCACAGTTGGAACAGTGTTCTTTTCAATATCCGCTTCAATATCAGCATACTATTGTTGAGTGTGGCCAAAGGGTGTTGACACTTGATCAGACCACAGAACTTGTTTCTAAAACTTGTCTGGCTTGTCTAGATGTTCTTAAGCACACTTCCTACATTGGGTTTGGTGGTAAAGCCACATTAAGGCTTCCTTCTTATGACCACCTGAAGATTACGGATGCTGCACTGCATGGTACTGTACAGAGCCCTGCACATGACATTCCACTTAAATAAAAGTTGGGGGAATGACATAGTAAGGCATGGGAATGAGACAGTTAATCATGGCCACGATTTAGTCAGTTTTGCCACCTTTTCAGACATGGTATGTAGGACTGGGTGATATGGGCAAAAAATCAAATCCTGATGTATTTTAGCTTAATGGGGATTTATGATATACAATATACAATATGATACATGAAAAACACAATGTGAAACAATCAGGGCCCCCCATGAAATCCCTCTTCCGTATTTTCACTATATTTAAACATTTGATCTGCATTTCTTCTTTATATACTTCTTTCTTTATACAATTTTGATTGTACAGATAATCAAATTTTTGATTCTTCCCTTCCATAGTGTGTTTATGAGAGTGCAAATGGGGACAGAGGGGAGCAGAGTAGAGGAGGAGTTGAAAACGGGGTGGAGCAGAGCAAGGGAGCATAGTAAAGGTTTTCCATAAGACTGAAATAGAAGAGTGTGCCCTAACGGAGTGATGCTATGGAACTCTCCGTCGAATGAACGTGTAAGTTGCAGAGGCTGAAGATTTGGTGCTTGGTGCTATGCCCCTGCATACAAACATTAAAGTCTGGACATTTCATTGTTTGTCCCCAAGTGAATGTCTTTATTACCAAAATCAAATGAATTACAGTGTTATAAGGAGTAACATAAACAAAGTGGAAAAAGTGAAGTGCTGTGGATGCTTTCCGGGATGCCCTGTATATTCATAACCAAAGTCATGGCCACAGTTTATTTTGTATTTATGCAGGATGTCAGAAGTGCGGCTCCAAACCGTGCACCCCTTACCGAGCATTCATCTAACACTCTAAACATGGCATTAACACACTAACCATTATGCAACACTAAAGTACAATAGAGTTCATACACTATGACACCTTGCATTGTTACACCCACACATGCATTGTGTTTGACATGCCAATATGTCATGCATTTTTAGAAACCAGTCTATTTGTGGTTAATATACAGCTTCATGCAGTTTGATTGAAGTACATGCAGTTTTCACAGTGATGACCGTTTGCACAGCTTGCTCTACATTTCCATTATTTGTACATTAGCCTCGCTGTATCAGTTCACCCTCCGAGGCATAATATAATGGCATGCTGCAATCGTGTCTCCATTTTCTGTACATGTTTTGTGCTATATGATCATTTGTGTCACAAGCAGAAAAGGGAGATGTGAGTATTTTGGCCTTGGTATTAGATTCATCTCTTCTTAATGGGTTGCTGGTTCTCGTCTAGCATGTGTCCCTCTCATTCCAATCAATCAATCAATCAATCAATCAAAGTTTATTATATAGCGCTTGTTACAACAAGGAGTTGTCACAAAGCAGCTTTACATAAAACCGGGTCCAGGCCTCAAATGAGCAGCCAGTGGGCAAACAGTGGCAAGGAAAAACTCCCTCAGGCTAGAAGGAAGAAACCTTGAGAGGAACCAAAGCTCAAGAGAGGAACCCATCCTCCTCTGGTCGACACTGGAGAGCATAAACAAAGGCACAATACATGAGCATAGAAAAATAGAAAAGAAATGAAATGCATATATAGAGGGGGAATAAACACACACACACACACACACACACACACACACACACACACACACAGAGGCCTTTGGAGCCAGCTTCTCCACAGCTTCACAGGCTCTTCAGTTGAATGGATGGCTTGTTGTATCGTCCTTTACTTCAGCAGCACTCTGCTCTAGCCGAGGCTGTGAGAGCCCTGATCGATTTTTCGACTCTGCGGGAAAAGGATCGCTTCTCTTCTGTAATCTTGTGATGAAGTAATCACTCAAGTCACTCCGTACTCCCCTGACACACCCCGGAGTGTCTTGCTGACAAACACTCTCAGCTCTTTCTTACATCAGAGTAAACACCTTCCTTCTTCTGGTTCATCCTGAGTAATTCATTATTACCCTTCATATTGAACTGCATGATACTGATTTACAGTCTGAATCAATAGACTGAGCTCTTCCAGCTTTTTCCTGGTTTTGTTGATTATCAGGAAATGAGAAACATGGGAAATATTTTAAAGACGTTTTTTTCTTTCAAAAATTAGACTTAAAAGTTGAAAGATTAGAATCCACACTTTGAACAGAATTTCTACACTTAATCAGAAATTGAATGATCCAGTGTGTTTTGATATTGCTTTAAAAAGGAAAAGATTCTTCGAGGTACCTTTGAGGTTCTTCAACTTGAGAGAAACCTCCTAAGGTGCTTCAAGGAAGCTTCAAGAATCCCTTGTCATTCTATCAAAGTTTCTTTGCTGCACCTTAAGAGGTTCCTCCACAGTTTCGCACTGAAGAACCTCCAATAGGGCATGAGACTTGATGTGTATAAAGAACAAATGAAGATCAAATGTCAATGTTTAAATGTAGTAAAAAGATGGAGGGATGATTTCATGGGGTGCCCTAATATTTTCACAACGTCATTCAGCTAAAATATATCAGGATATGATTTTTTTTTTTGTCCATATCACCCAGCCCCAGTTTACATCTTGAAAACCAAAGAGGATCCAGCCCTCGCACCTGAAATTACACACAATTCCTTGACCATACTCGACCAATAGCATTGCAGCTTATTACATGACAAGAAATATTAAATTCTGATGCCAAGCTCGCAATTGCATTAACGGCATTTCTAAAGATTTAACATTCCTTATTCCACAGTGTCACATTCCATGCATCCAGAAAGTATTCACAGTGCTTCACTTTTGCACATTTTATGTCACAGCTTTATTCCAAAATGTATTAAATTCATTTTTCCCTCTAACTTCTACAGACATTACCTCCCACAATGGACAGCGCAATGGTTGCCCACAATGCTTAATGTTTCAATGGTGGAGGCCCCACACACACATCCATGCAGATCAGTGCACCATTCTTTAGCTTCCATGAGACATGGCAAAAGTTGTGGGACACAAAATCTAGTTCCGTGACTTTTGGAAAAGAGATGTTAACTGCACACAGCCTTTCATAGTATGGCTGAATCTCCTGGCTCTGAATGTACGCCAAACATTTTCTGATTTAAAACTTTCTAATTGATCCTTAGCTTAATCTAAGCATCTCAGAAGGACTATCCATGTAGCGAATGCTGTGAATCTTTGATATCTTAAAGAGCAACGGAAGCCATCCCAGTTAGCCCTCAGAAACTCTATTCCCTCAACTCTTTCTTTAAACGTGTTTATGTTTATTGGTTTATTACTCTATAAATAGCTGGATATAATCATTAATCGTACTCTGTGCAGAGAGGGGAGTCTTAGAAGAACTGAAAAATAACCACTAATGTCCTTTCACCAAATCCCTGAACGAATATTGAGGTCAGGTGACCTACATTGCCGCATTGGTGCATTAGCACATGAGTGCGTTAAAGAAATGTGGTAAACAGAATCAGCCAGAACGGCTCAGGTTTGCGTCTGTCTGCCCAGCTTCCTCTGAATGAAAGCTTATATCATTAAGAGAGTGAATAAGTAAAAGAGTTTACTGATGAGTTCACTATTCACTAACGCGTTAAAGCAGCAAACCCTGATGCTTTCAGCAATGTCGTGTTTACGTGCCCCAAAAGCCTGCAAATATAATCCTGCCTCCTCAGTTATACACAGTCATTTTTCATCACAACAAAGAGAAAAAAAAAAGTACCATTTCAATTTGAGCGCTATGATTGTTATTATTATACTTCATCTGCAATATGATTGCTTCAAGGCTAGGCTGCACGTCTGTCCCTGAGACTCCGTGCATGTTCTGAAGACTCTTAAAAAAATACAAAATAAATGACTTCTGCACCAAATTTATTTCCAATAAAGATATACATACAGTGCATTGAAAAAGTATTCATACCCCTTTCGCATAGTATTTTATGAAGATTTTACGTGACAACACAAAAAAAAAGCAAGTGTTTGTGAAGTGCAATGAAAATGATATGTTTTCAATTTTTTTTAATAAATAAAAGTTTTCTAGTGATATTTGCATTCAGCCCCCCCCTCTACTCTGATATCCCTAAATAAAATCCAGTGTGACCAACAGCCTTCAGAAGGCATCTAATTAGAATCCACCTATGATAGAGTCCTCCTATGTGTAATGTATTCTTAGTATATTCTTAGTATTACAGCTGTGAATGCTCTGAATGAGGTTTGTTAGATAACATTAGTGATCAAACAGAATCATGAAAACCAAAGGACACTCCAGACAGGTTAGGGTAAGTTATGAACATCTTACAGAGCACTGTTCAATCCATCATCTGAAAAACGGAAGCAGTATGGCACAACTGCAAACCTACCAAGACATGGCTGTCCTCTTAAACTGACAGACCAGGCAAGGATAGTACAATTTAAAGAAGCAACCACGAGGCCCGTAGTCACTCTGGAGGAGCTGCAGAGAGCCACAGCTCAGGTGGGAGAATCTGTCCACATTTTTAATTGCAAGCCATATGAAGTCAAACATGTGGAAGACATGGAAGAGGGGACCAAAGTTGCACATTTTGGTCTAAATGCAACTACAAACCTACAAACCTTTGACACAGGGGTGCTGAATACAACTGCACACCACACTTTCCAGATTTTTGTTTTGAAAACAAATGAAAGCTATGTATTACTTTGTGTTGCTCACCTAAAATCCCAATAAAATACATTAAAGTTTGTGAGTGTAATATGAAAAAATGTGGAAATGTTCAAGGGCCACTGTATGTTGTACAATACACTAAAAAAAATGAAGGTTCTACCAAAGGATCTTTGAGAAATACCATGTAAGAAGCAGTTCCCTGCTAATCATTTAGTTGTGTGAATGTTAATCCTCTTGAAAATGGTAAAGGACCAGGCAATATAAGCTTTAAGCCTATAAAAGGTTCTGCACACAAGCTTATTTACAAACATGTAATAGATACATATGTATTTGTATTGAACCTTGAGTTTGGTCCATGACAGTCATACTTAAAATACATGATATCCATCACCTATAGGTACGTCTGAAGACTGAATGTGGAACAAAACCAACTTCTGCTACATGCTTTGCACTTCCTGCTCTTCCTGCCTTATTTTACCAGACACCAGTGAAACAAACGTCAGTAAGGGTGATCAGACCCCAGCTCAGTTTCTCAACAGCTCTGTAGTTTCATGAGGTGGGGGGTTTGTTCCACCTGCCTGGGCAGCTCTGCTGTGGCTCAGTAGCATCCACAGTAGGTATGAACAAAACAAAGCCTCCTCAACCACATCAGTATTGAGAAATATTTACCTGTCGATTCACCGGGGACTAATACAATCTGAAATTGTTTTACAGGAAGCAAAAGAGCTCAGGATCTTTACTGACGCGTGAATGTGCAGTCGGGAAAAATGACTGACATAGCGCATTCGGACGGGAATAAAATCACAGAGAACCTCCAGCATAAATGACTCCACCATATCTCCCCATATTAAGCTTATCCCGTCCAAATGAGGCTTAAGAGAGTTGTTAACAAGGAATGCAAAATCGCTTCTTGCCTCCTTGAGACTGCAGTGATTGCCCCATAAGCAACTCGAACCTTGATTGGCAGTGCACTGTGAGGCACTTCCCTATTTATAGACGATCCATCTTCCCAAACAGGAGTTGGACTCATTAGCTTAAAAGAAAATCTTTGATTAATAGCAGCCTGTGCGATGAAGATAAAGCGGGACCTCCTATTGTGGCACTCCACGAGTCGTCCTGCAAAACGCCTTCCGATGAGCACTGCCATTAATTATAGATCAGAGACTGACGTAAGGCCTCATTGTCATTCACTGTGTATGGATGGTCCCTTCATTGCTCAAGGAGACTGTAATGGATGGTGATATACTGTGAGATACATCATTAAAGGAACTCAAGAAATGTACATCCAGAAAAAGAGTACATGTGCAGTCTGAATGCAGAACGAGAGCCACGCAGGGGCTCGTGAGGAAGTGTTTGTATTGCTCCAGTGGGAAGGGGGTAGACCTGCTTGACAATCATTGCTGAGATGTTGTTTTTTTTCTCCCAACCCTCTAGGACCTGCGTTACTTTAAATCAGAGAAAACAGCACGGGGTTTGCTGCAGGAGGGCTGGAGGGACACGCAGGACCCTATCATGTGCTCCTATAAGCTGGTCACGGTGAAGTTTGAGGTGTGGGGGCTACAAACGCGTGTGGAGCAGTTCGTCCACAAGGTTTTTCTTTCCTTCGCTTTGTTTATCCTCATGTTTGGAATATGGTTTACTTAATAAGTCTGTCTTAAAAGGAGAGCTACACCCACAGAGCTCTGTACCTGCATGCATTAGATGCCCTTTATGGGGGGGGTGTATCAGGTACATCAATGTTGCCCTAGAATATTAAACTCTATTTTGGTCAAGTGAGAAGAGAATTGACCGGTTCTAAACCCAAAATCTTTTTGTAACAATCTCTTGTGTGCAGATATCAAGGACATAGATTTGGCCTTAATGTTGGTGTGAATTGTTGGAGACAATTCACTGGTTATTGGTGGGGACACGTCAATCCATCCATTCTAATTCTACGACCAGGAATTATATTATTTGGGGATTTCAGTTATTGCTGGATATTAGTGGGGACATGGATGTTGTGGCTGTAAAGGTAGTCCTTTACTTATTTACCAGGGTTAATTAACAGCCTTCATAGCTTAACGATGAGGTTTGAAGGTACCTGCCAATCCAAAATTAGGTGAGCAATGGAGATTGAAGGTCAATGCCTTCTTCTAAGACCTACTCACCCATGAAAGCTGCACTAAAACTCAAGCAAAAGCAAAACCAAAAAAATGAAAGCAAAAACTGGCAAAGTCCCAATGGAAATAAGTGTCAAAAAATACATTTACATTTATGGCATTTAGCAGAAGCTCTTATCCAGAGCGACTTACAAGGTTATTCACTTTACAGAGGTAAGTAATCAGGTATCTCTAAAAATATGTATTTGATATATATTTTTTCTGTTTTGCATTTGCAACAATCTGTTTATTTTTATTCTTAAATTTTGTTTGCATATTTCATTAATTTGTGTAAAATTTGCCACAAAATTACTGCATTAACTAGGCCAAATAACACACACACACACACACACACACACACATACACACCCAAGGTCACCTTTACTATTTTTGCATCGAAGGACAACTCATAGTCAATAAAGGAATTCTTTGGCACATTTGCATGCTATTGTCCAGATAAACAGTGCACCTGGTAAAATGACCAATGGGTGAATCTGATCAACTGGAGTTCAGAATATATATTTAGCAGTGTGTTCTTTTTAATGGATGGTTCCCCATCATTAGGGTGCTTGACTGATATGACATTGTGATACGGCATGCATTAGTGGTCACGTCATTTCAGTGTCTTCTCCTACTTGTGTCATGACTTGCCTCATTCCCCTTCCTCCACTCTCTCCAGTGTCTCTCAGCCCTATTCGCCCTTGTCTGAGGTTGCCTTTCCTCCATTACACCTAAATATCCATTAGTCATATAGACACGGGTAGTGGCGTGTATTAATCATTACCACCTTTCTTGTGTTGATGTTGCTGTGACCTCATTGAAGACTCACTTCTTGACTAGTTGGTCTCTCTCTCTCTCTCTCTCTGTCTCACAAGGTGATCAGGGACGTCTTGTCACTGGGGCACAGACAGGCCTTTGCTTGGGTGGATGAGTGGATTGGTAGGTAGACTAACCATCAGTGGCTATTTCAAGATTTAGCTTCTAGGCAATATGTTTCTATCATTTTTCTATATGTTTCTATAAAAATTCTGTTCATTTTAATGTGATAAATGATAATGATTTGAACATGTGTCCTATATATAGGCAGTGGGCTGAACAATATTTCTACTCTGGGCTCAACCTTGTTTTGTTTGGCAGACAACAATTTTAAATTATTAATCAAAATAGGGCCACATTCATAAAACTACACTACACAGAGTCCTGCGGTTGGTGTGGTAGTGCAGTGTATCTCAAATGTTAAATAAATGTGCCAAAAAATCAAATGTAACTTTTTTGGGCTGCAGAGTATCAATGTTTACATGCTTACAGACCTTTGTCCTAAAGAGGCAGGATGGATGGATATGTGGATGGATGGATGTGGATGGATGGATGTGGATGGATAGATGGATATATATAGATGGATCAATCGATGGATGGATGGATAAAATGGATGGATGGATATATGGATGGTGGATGGATGGATGGATGGATGGATATATATGGATTAATGGATATATATGGATGGATGGATGGATATATAGATGGATCAATCGATGGATGGATGGATATATATGGATGGATGGATATATGGATGGTGGATGGATGGATGGATGGATATATATGGATGGATGGATATATATGGATGGATGGATGGATGGATTGGTGGATATATATAGATGGATCAATCGATGGATAAAAATGGATGGATGGATGAATGGATGGATGGATATATATGGATGGATCGATTGATTGATTAATGGATAAAAATGGATGGATGGATAGATGGACGGATAGACGGACGGACGGACACTTTTTTAATTCCTAAGGGTAAAGTCACGAAACAAATGCTGGAACATATGTCAGAAGTGTGATTTTGAACCCCTGCCTCTAGAAGAGTCTGTCTGAATAGCTGAATTCTGTATGTTCCACTGTTTTCAGCGTGATAACCCGTGGTTTGCTGGATTTTTTTAAATCTGTATAGGATTTACTCACTTTTCAAATGGTCTATGAAGCAATCTTGCTTAGAAAGCGGACACATGCAGTGTCTTTAAAGTAGGCTTATGTAAACAGCACAGCTCTGAGCTCCTCTCCTGCTGAGAGAGACTGCACCAGCACTGTTTGAGCCTTATCTTTGATCAGAAAGAAGAAAAGGATGAGTTTGAACCAGTATGTGAGCTTGGGAACCAAATCTTGCTCTTTAAAGTATTCTATGTAGTAATATCACACCAAACATTCAGCTACTTTGTGCGCTGACATCCATAATATTGATCCACTGGAATGTCTTCACTAGAGCTGCTCTCTTTGAAAGCTTCTGTTGATGCCATTGTCTTAATATACACTGCAGATGAAAATAATGGCTCCAGGTTTGTTTTTTGTAAGGATCTTTTGAAGGTTAATCTTGTCAACAAGTTCCCAGTTATACAAGTACCCAACAGCACCCAACTAGAACTCAACAGTAGCATAAAAAAAAAATAAACGAATATGTTGTAAATGTCCTGCCCCTAATCACTGGGGCCCATTCCCGTCACCCATATTCTAATCACCTCCAGACGGCTCAACAGTGAGCTTTGGCATCCCAGACCCACTCTCCTCCAAGCTCACTTCACAGACCTATCACTTAACCAATTTCATTACTGTAGAACCACACTGGCCTCCCTGGTGACTATGGCTGTTCTCATGGCTGTAGTATGATATCCATAACTGGGCACAAGGCAGGAACACCCCCTACACAGGGAGCCAGTCAATCACAAGGTCCACTTGTATTTTTGGGAGGCAGGAAGAAACCAGAGTACCCAGAGAAACCCGTGCCGTGACCTGAGCAGGGATGGAACCCACAACCTCAAGTATTTTGTGACATGCACTACCTGAAGCTTTAGCTTTATTTATTCTTCCTGCTATTATGACTATCAAACTTCAGTATGAGGCCATGATTTCATCTTCAAACTGAATCAGCATCAACCACAAAACAACATTTTGACTTCTTCTGGCATCCTTTTTCTCAGTGCTCATAAAGTGATTCTCAGGGTTATAGTGTTTTCAAGGTTTCTTTCTTTCCTTCCCTTTCAAAATAAAAGGTCTGCCTTTGTTCGCTGCTTTGTCACATGACCAGATCTTTTTATGTCTTTTGAAAGACATGACCATGGAGGAGGTGAGAGAGTACGAGCGAGCAACTCAGGAGGCCACCAATAAGAAGCTGGGCACCTTCCCCCCAGCCATTTCCATCAGTGAGACGCCTCTCCCAGGCTGTGGCCGCAGCGGACCTTCCAGTGCCCCTTCCACCCCATTGTCTACCGAGGCTCCAGACTTTCTCTCAGTGCCCAAAGACAGACCCAGAAAGAAATCGGCCCCGGAAACCCTCACGCTGCCAGACACAGCCAGGAGAAATTCTGGCTACAGGCTGCCCAGCCTCTTCTCCTGGGGTTCCAGCTCTCCCCAACCTGAATGATCCCCCCTCAAGGACAGTCCAGAGATCACAAATGCAGGAACGTGTCCACTAGGCACAAACACCGCAAGCCAGTCTGTGCTCAGAGAGGGAGGGGAGATGCATTAAAGCACTGGCAAGAAAGTGGCTTTCCAAACCCTCCAACCTCAAACAGGAATTCAGCCAAGATCTGCAGTAGATCCAAAGAGCACACCTCCTTTCCAAAAGCATCCCAGTCTCAGGAGTTGTTGCATTAACACATCAGGTTTCCTAGCTTCTGTACTTTGTCGTTCCAGAAGAACAGACTTGTCGAAGTGCGTATTATTCAATTGGGAAATACAAATAGAGTTTTCCAGTTGTTCTGTTCTGAGGAAACTGTCTTTATCTGATGCTCTAATGTTCTAGGACACATTCTCAACATGCGCTAGTGTATCACTACCTTTTCTCTGGAAGTAACTCTGGAATATTGAAATTTTCACTCTGTAAGGAACAGCTGGCATTTTCAGATGTAAAAATAAAATAACTATTGATGAAATGAAAATATGAAATTTTGAATTGACTGTGATTATTTGCGTCTATGATTGGTCTGCTCTGATGTTCTTCTCAGTACATATGCTTGTTGTGGTTTTCCATTTGGGGTTTGTTTGTTTGTTTGTTTGTTTGTTTGTTTGTTTGTTTGTTTTTTGACTGGACCGGCTGACACCCGTGTCCAATAACATCAACCCACTTTCTGGGTTTACATTTGCTATGTTCAGAGTCAGAGTACTGAACATTTGGTTCCAGTATCTGAACGTGTTTCCAATAACGTATAGCTTCATTTCCTTATATTATGTTTTGGCTTTGACTAGTTGCTCTCCAGAGCTGAAGATTCTTAATCTTGCAAATAGTGTCTCAGTCTATTGCTAGAATTATGGACTGCCAAGCTTCTGTATGTACAGTTATGACTACCCCCCCCCCCCCCCCAACTCCATAATAATTGGTTGATTTAAGTAGTGTTCTGCCATTTGATTGATTGTACTGTAAATTTCCCTGGTTCACTGGCATGTGCGGTATATGAATAGTAAACAACATTCTGAAGGAATGCCTTAAAGGATATCTGGATTGCTGTATAAAATGTATAAGAAGTGCTTGCTGCTGGACACTGTTGTACTTTGTAAATGAAAAGGCTGTTTATTCTTGCTAGCTCACACATACCTACCTGTTCTTTCCTGATATAGTTACAATACTTTATATAGGACATACAAATCTGATCTGCAAAGGTATTTTCCTCTTGTTAACCATTAAGCCATTGTGAAAATAAAGTTTTGTCCTCTGTACTGCAGTTGTGGGTGCTTTACTTCTATTCTGCTTTGTGTGTATAAACTGTGTGTGTGTGTGTGTGTGTGTGTGTGTGTGTATATATATATATATATATATATATATATATATATATATAATATATATATATATAATATATATATATATATATAATATATATATATATATAATATATCACACACACATACACTTGCTATTAGGTGCCCTATTAGGTGTCCAAGGATAGTGGACCACTGTTGGCCGACTAATGACAAAGCTAGTGATCTCCTTGCATTTTGCTCAGCATTATTTGCCTTCATGAAAGAAGTCTCCCTGCATTTTTACTTTGAAAAGATAAAAAATTTGATTGTGTATGCATGACCAATATCTTGGTGGTCTGATGGTGGTCCAAAATAAATATATTGTTAATGTTGATAAGTCCAAGGTTTCTAGCTGATACCTTCATGTAATCACGGAGAATGCTCAAGTAGTCCTCCACTTTCATTAATCCATTCACTTTATGCAATGTACTCGTTCCAAAACACACAGAATATTTGCTACCACCACCATGCTTAACAGTTGGTAGTGTTTTTGGAGTTAAAAACCTTACCATTACTTCGGCTTATCTGTCTCGTCTGACCATAAATGTTCCCTTAAGGCGGCATTTTGTCCCATGTGGTGTTGCTTCTGAAATGAAGGGTATTGATACCATTTAATGCAGTTTATAACTCTCTTTTCCATGCTTATCATCAAGTGATCTTAGACTCTTGTGCGGTTTGAATGTGAAATGTTTTAGAATCTAATCCAAACATCAAAGATTTGGGAAATACAAGAAGTTTAGTTAGAGATACTTAAAGCCACTTTCCAGAATTCAAATTAAAGCTAGGTCTATTTTAACATTCCAATACTGATTCCTAATTGACACTGCAGTTTATTCCAAGACTAGGCTTATGTCTCGGAAACTGTCTGTAAGCGCTCTACCTACTCCCTCTAGTGGACAGAGATTTTACAGTATGGTTCATTAACTGTTTGTAAAATCACAGCTGCAGCTTTTAACATAAGACAAGAAAATGTGTAGGTACCTCCTGTTCAAAGTACAGAACATAGGAAAGATATTGAAATTATAATATTACACAAAATATGTACACAAGTACAGTTCTTTCTACACCAGTATATTAGAGGGCTAGTGTTTGAGTCTTTTGAATGGATGAAAGCAACCATATGTCACTTTCCTATTGTCCAAACCACCCAACCATACTCCCTTTTGGGTGAGAGCAAACCCTGTCACCAAATGGGAAATAGTAGTGTTACCATGTCATAAACCTACTTATCAAGCGATAACAGTATAATGGTTTACAATCATCCATAGATTCAACTAATTTATATAAGTCATTCATAGCTACCTCATCTAAAACCTTCACGGTCCTGGTAGTCTTGTTTCACAAATCCTCCCTTTCTCCTGAAGACCTCTAGCAGCTTGCAGGAGTATTTGCAAAGAACTTTGTCTCCAGACAAGCTGTGGTAAAGGGCAGGAACTCTGCACTGATCTTGAAAATAAGAGCGGAGGAACCCAAAAAGGTGTGAGAATAAAAATGGAATTCACCAGTACAATTCCATTTCCTACAGGAAAATACAACATTGTCCTGAATCAAAAAAAAAAAAAAAAAAGCTGGATTTTCCCTGATTTGTTGACACAGCCATCACAACCGATAATCCAAATTAAAAGTAGAACTGATATTATCCACACCCACTATGACGGAGGCATGCACGGCAGACACTCATTACCTCCTATTGCTTTCATTTTGTTTTATTAAACAGTGCTGATCATTGACTGACAACAATAAGATGTAATTTTTGGTGTGGCTGACTAATGGTTTTGGTCTCCTAGTAATTATAAATCATGCAATTAAAGCTTGGAATCTGTATTGTAGCACCTGTTTTCACCCAAAAGAGGTGTGGGGCATTGCGGAAAGGCAAAGTACCCTGATGGTACCGTTCTCATCCATCTATGAGTAAAAGTACTGTTTACTATTTCACTTTAGACCACAATTATCATTAAATTATTACTATTTTTAACTCATTATTTACTGATTACATTGCCATGACCATATTTTTCTCAATGTGTTACATTGAAACAAACATTCATTATACAGTCAAATATATGGTTTCTGTGGAGAATATAAACTTTTTCAGATTTGGAAAATCAACAAAATATTGTAATAATTTGACAAAGTGGTACATACTAAAGGCTTTTATTTTGAAAGACAAGGCAGGGCAAGGTGTATGTTACAAGTACAGAACACAGAAAACGAGTTTTAAGGTAAATGTTACATAAATAAGTACACGAGTACATTTCTTTCTACACATTAAGTACGAGTTGAATGTAGGATTTTACTTTAGAGCAAAATATTGTAGCAGAATATTAATTATTTTTTACCTCATTTCTTTTGACATAAATTACCACAGCCATAACCATATGTGCTAAATGAAGAAAACATTATACAATATGAGTTCTGAGGGGGATTTAAAGTTTATTACACTTAGAAAATCAACATAACAGCGTTGATGCCACTAGTAGGCACTTAAAACAGGCTTTTATTTTGAAAGACAAGACAGGAGAATGTGCTGGTTACCTCCTGTTATATATATATATATATATATATATATATATATATATATATATATATACATACATACATACACCATGGAGGCAAGCTTGCACATAATAAAGTAGACGCGTAAAACTTTAAAAACAAAGACTTTTATTTTGAAACTAATTTCGCCGTTGACGAATTCACAACACAGCGGAGCGTTGACTGCTTCGAGGAGGACAAACACTGGTCGTTACCGTTTCAGAGCGCGAGTATTAATATCGGGCCTGTAACGCAGTGGAGTAACCGGACCAGGCTGTAGGGGGCGTCAGTCCGGCGGTAGAATGGTGAAGTAGACGGCAGTTGGGACAGCGGGGACCGCGGGGACATGGAGCGGCGCCGCGGCAGGGCGGGACAAGGCTCTCAGGACTCTCAATGTAAAGGCCTCAGAGAGCGCAGCGAGGCGCGCTGCGTTCAGAAGCGGCTCCGGGCAGAAGCGCCCGTCGCGCCGCCTCAGGGCCTGAGCGCGCGCAGACAGCTGTACGAGCGCGACTTCCCCGTGTACAAACAGCCCGTGGAAGTGGGCTCATTCTCGCTCGACTCGAAGCGCAACTTTTATAACGACGCGAGACAACTGCGGTACTACACCGACCCCGGGAGAAGCCCCCGCTTCAGCCTGAGGGACGGATACCACGACCGCTACGTGCGGAGGGACGAGCGAGTGAAGGAGAAGCTGGACCACGTGCTACGGTGGATTCTGGAAAACAGACACAAAGTCCAGTCGCGGAATTCGGCCTCAGCTTGGTGAGGAGCTTTTCCCACAGGTCTGGGCTCCTGTTGATATGAGCTCAGTTGGCCTCAAGGGGCGCTACAGCACAAAACACACGTTTGTCCTGAATGAATGAAGCCAAACAACCTCTACCAAATGTGCATACAGACCCACTGTGCTACACACAGTGTTCTTCGCCTTAAACCCAAACACACAGTCAAACACACATGCACACTCTGGAGTTCACACATTAGGGGGCAGTGAGCACACATGCCCGGAGAGGTGGGCAGCCCGATCCACAGCACCCAGCTAGCAGCAGGGAGTTGCTCAAGGGCCCTTCAGTCATGTCCTGCCATTTCAGGGAATCAAACTGGTAACCTTCCAATCACAAGGCTTGTTCCCTTACCTCCCAGTCATGGCTACGTTTGGCACAGGACAGAGTGTCAAACCATATCTGGGCGTACAGACACACAAACACACTCATTCAAACACCAGGACCATTTAGAGTAGCCATTTCACCTGATATCTGTGTTTTTGGAATGTGGGAGGAAACAGAGTTTAAGTGTTTCTTAAGGTCATTCATCATGAAATTTTGACACCTTTCAAATTTCAAAATGATGAAAAAAGTGAAAGATGGCTAAATGGATAAGGGTTTTGCGTGACAGTGGCCAGAAGAATAAACATTTGACTTGCCAGGCAACTCCGGTCCTGGAGTGCCAGCTTCCTGCACAGTTTATTGATCTTGAGACCAAGCATTAGCTTCCCTATCATTGACCGGTCCACATATCAGCCACTTCAGGATCATGTTCAATTCCTTTCTCTCTCTCTCTCTGTCAATCAAGTGGAGAAAATTCCAAGGAATTCACAATTTACTAGGTTGAACCAGGTGTTGCTCCCAAGTGGCTGAAATTGGGGAACTTTTTGGACCAGTGCCTCTATAATACTAAACCTGGTAATTAACAGGTGAGTTGAATTAGATGAGCTTGAGAAGGGGGAGCAGAAAGCTGTGCAGGAGTGTGGCACACCAGGACCAGAGCTACCCTCCCCGGGTTTATGCAACTGGTCCATCAAATCGTCCTATGATGAACTATTGTCTTTAACAAGGATTGTGTGAAAAGACTGAACGTAAGTGCAGAATCATTGAATAACATTCATTTCCAGTGCGCTAGGTGTAGACTTTGTCACCTGGCGAGGACACTTAACCAAGCTGTTGACCACTCCGTATGAGACTCAGGAGGGATGGCTGCTGGCTGTGTCCAAGTTTGGAGGCACTCTTTACATCAGTGAAGTCGAGACGGAGGCTGCCCGAGTGAGCCGAGAGAACCGCACAGAGAGGCATGAGGAGATGATGTATTGGGGATATAAGTTTGAGCAGTACACCTGCACAGGTAGCATAATGGAAATGTAATGAATGACAAAATACACGCCTTTACCTCATCATAATGCATCAGCTGACTTCTTTAATGTTTGTTTTTAGATGATGTGAGTAGTGTTCCAGACAGAGGTGGAGTGGTCAACACCAATGAGGCTTTCTGCACTGTGGTCCAGACCCGTCTGGCTGACCACAAGCTTCTCTTCTCTGGGGAGGTGGACTGTCGCGACAGAGACCCCAAAGCACCTTCAGCTCCAGCCTGCTACATTGAGCTCAAGACATCTGCTGAAATCTGTACCCCGAAACAGCGCAGTAACTTTCACAGGTGAGCTTTTCTGCTTTTGACTGCATGGAAGACCGTTGGGCTTCTTAAACATACCCAACCTTCTTTCAAACCCTGAAGCTGTGATGCATCAAAATGCAAAGGCCACTTCAGGACAACATGGTGCTCACTTGTGTAACATTGGGAAGCACCTCATCACCAGATTCTGCTAATTCTAAGAATACTGGTTAATAGGCAAATTAACCCCCATGAATGTGGTGTTTTTTGTGGCAGTGTGGACTTAAGGGCAGCTCAAATACTGCAAGGGATTAAAAATATATTGTACAGTTCTGACGATAAAGGTAGGATATGTTACATGGCTCTTTTGAACCACTGCAGTGACATCACTGTTTCTCACAAGCCCCCATAAAAGGAAAATCAGCATGTTTATTTCTGAGACAAAATAACACTTCTAAAGTCAAACTTCATTATACATCAGCAAACAACTTCATACTCAATAAGTGCATTCTTTCATACTTTCAAAACCTTTTACACACTTGTACGTCTAGGGCAACAGTCACCAGCCCTAACTTCAGCTCCAATCACTCCAGAAGTCTTAGTTGAAAGAGATGTGAAATTTGGGTTGCGGGTGAAGTTTCCTGGAAGTTGGATCTCCAGGAGGAAAGTTGGTGACCACTGGTGTAGAAAATTATCATAGGCTTAAAGTGATGCATTTCATTATTATTTCTTTCTTTAATAATTGCTGGTAATGTTGCTGTAATAATGTTCCATTATTACAAAATTATAATTGAAGCACGTTGGTCCTGTTTTGTCTGAAAGGATTTTGCTATATACTGTTTATCTTTCTCAGGTACAAGCTGCTGAAATGGTGGGCACAGTCATTTCTTCCTGGAGTTCCACGAATCATTGCTGGCTTTCGTGACCAGGATGGAGTAGTAGTTTCTGTAGAGACGTTCCACATCTCCAAAATATCCCAGCTCATTAAGGTTTGTTTGTATGAAACAATAAATTATGCAATATATTATCCAATATACTGTATATTTAGACCAATCAAATGGTCTAAAAGGCAATAGGAACTGGAAATGCATGATTAGGAATGTGTCATTACTGTGAAACACAGTGTTCTACTGTCCTGTCCCAGTCATGTGATCGTTATAGAAGTGAGTCCAAATACTTGCTTTCTTGCAGAATGAGCACAACTGCTGGAAGCCAACTGTCTGCATGAACTTCTGCAGTGATTTCCTGTCCTTTGTAAAATCTGTTGTGAAAGATGATGATCCAAGGTATGGAGTTTTTTTACTTCATTATTTATTGCTTCTTACTTAGATTTATGAAATTTGGAGGAAACGTTTTTCTGAAACTGTCTTTCAGATTGGTGTACCTGTTTGCTTGGGAGCCACACAGAGATGTGAGCTACTCCGTTCATAGAGACTCTGAGTACACATTCCTGCCAGATTGGTTTGTTAAGGAAATGGCGAGACACCGCGCTCCAGAGACACACCACTGAGCTCGCTCCAGTTGTTTTCTGTGCACTTGTTGCCTAATAGATTAAGCTGCTTGAGCCTTCTCATGGATCAAGAAACGTACTTCTCACTGTTAAATCCATCTCCAATATGAACAGCAGCCTGTTAGGAAATGTCAGTGGCTTTGACCTTGTTGTTACAACTAAGGTGTTGAGAAATCAGTCGTTTACTTTTATTAAATGATTCATTTTAACAGTTTTCTTTTTAAAGACTTCAGAAATTAGTTTGGTTTGCTCTTGACTGTTTAAGTGAGTGTTATTCACCATGTTGACATCCAAAGAGCTCTCTGAGGCCTTCAGAAAGAAGGTTGTAGATACAGATGAGCCTGGGAAGGGCGTTAAAAATGAGCCTAAAAGTGAGAAATCTTTAATTCAACTGTCAAGAAAATAATTTAAAACAGCTGCCAACAGGCCCAGGTCAGCCCATCCTAGCAATTTCATCCCAAGAGCAGACTGCAAGATGCATGAAGAAGCCTTCAACAATTCTAAACTTTTGAGCAGATACAGCAGTGCTTCTAGTGTTACACTGCTGGATTGAGAACAGTCCACCAATCAGAAATATCCAGCCAACAGCATCCTGTGATCTCTGATGAAGGACTAGAGGATGACCAACACAAACTGTGAAGAAACAGATGAGCTTCTGTCTGACTTTACATCTACAAGGTGGACCAACTATGAAGAAGTGTCTAATAGAGTGGACACAGTATTTAAACACTCCAGCATCCACTTACACCAGCACAACACATCCCCACTGTCAAGTGTCACTGCTGTCAGTGACCCATTTGCCACATAATTCCTGCTCCGTGGTGGTCCTGACCATTGAAGATACAGTGTGTACAGAAAGTGCTTCACTTTCCACATTTTGCTGTTACAGCTTTATTCCAAAATAGATTAAATTCATTGTCCCTCAAAATTCAAAACACAAAACCTCATAATAGTGAGAAAAGTTTTAAATCTTTGAAAAATATTAAAAATAACACATATAATGTACATACGTTTTCTCAGCCTTTGCTCAATACTTTTTTGAAGCACCTTCGGCAGCAATTACAGCCTCAAGTCTTTTTGAGTACGATGCTCCAACCTTGGCACCTGTTTTTGGGAAGTGTCGTCCATTCTTCTTTGTAGATTGGATGGGGAGCGTCAGTGCACAGCCGTTTTTAGATATCTCCAGAGATGGTCAATCGGATTCAAGTCTGGGCTCTGGCTGGGCCACTTGACGACCTTCACAGAGTTGTCCCAAAGCCACTGTTTATCTCCACTGTGTGCTTAGGGTCGTTGTCTTTTTGGAAGATAAACCTTCATCCAAATGAGGTCCAGAAAGCTCCGCAGCAGGTTATCAAGGATGTCGCTGTGAGCAGTGCCTGGTTTCCTTCAGCTATGATGCTTCCAAAAGTTCACTCTTTGTTTCTCATGGTCTGAGAGTCCTTTTGTCAAACTCAAAAAGGCACCTCTGTCTGGCCACTCTGTAATACAGGATCCTAACTTTGCTCATTGGGATCTTCAATGCAGCAGAAATTGTTCTGTACTCTTGCCCAGATGTGTCTCAATACAATCCTGTCTCGGAGGTCTACAGACAGTTCCTTAGACTTCGTGGCTCGATTTGTGCTCTGACGTGCACTGTCTACTGTGGGACCTTATATAAACCCTTTCAAAAATAATGTCCAATCAGCCGAATTGACCACAGCTATTCCAATCAAGCTGTAGAAACATCTGCAGGACAAGGTGCATTTGAGCTCAATTTTGAGTGTCCTAGCAAAGGCTGTGAATTCTTGTACATTATATTTTTTTTGTTTTTGTATTTAATTTTGAGGGATAAAATAAATTTAGTTTAGTTTGGAATAAGGCTGTAACATCAAATGTGCAAAAAATGAAGCGCTGTCAATTCTTTCTAGATTCACTGCAAGTGAAATGACGCTGACAGTATGCAGAGAAACAGATGGACAAATCACTACAAAGTGCTTCTGTGCTGGAAATGGAGGTGATAAAATGGACAATGAGAGGTGATTAGTGTGTATGTATATGTATATTATGTTAGTCATATTACCGAGCCCTAATAATACAGGGTATTATTACACACCCTCTGAAGAAACAATGAAATGAACGTTCAAGCCTCTCTCCAGGTTTATGAATTGTACTCAACAGAACTGTGTTCAGAAATGAAGACAGCATGAACAAGTTTTTCCTTAATAACTAATGTTTATTTCAGGTAGATGCTCTACCTGATTTCATTTCCTCATGCCTCAAATTAGTGTACATTCAAGTAAATTAGTTAAAAAAAAGTACAAATAAAGGCGAATGTGTAATACGGTGTTCAAGTATGAACAGAATTATATTGCGTAAACTACTATAGAATGTAAACTATTGTACCAAGAGCTCTGATTGGCTAACCACAGCTTAACTGTCACAGTAATACAGACTGCTGTATCATGGAAATTTGTTGCATAGAGCAAGTGTTTTGCAAGTTTGAGTTCAGTTGATTTGTATACTTAATGTCTGTTGTTTATACTTTAAATAAACATCCATATATAAAATGCTTATCTTCAGAAATTAATTGTTAAAAAATAATAATAATAGTAATTCTGTAAATCAAGTGCACATAGAAACCTAATCACAGGTATTTTTTAGCCTTTTACACGTTAACCACTTTAAGTCCATAAACTAACTGCACATATACAGTGATAAATCAGGCATTAAACACAAGCACATACATCATCAGAGACTTTACACTCAAAGTCAAAGCGTTCTCTTCTACAGACTGTTCTTTTCCCTTTACTGGTCAGATGTACTCATTCATATTTACTGCAAAATCATGAAAACATCTAAGTAATGTTAAATAAGTCAGTGCAGCTGTTATTTAACAGATGTTCGTCTCAGAGGACGGAGTTGGAATCTCTCCTTTCAAGCTGGATACATATGCGCTCCTCACTACCCTTCAACAATGCGGTCGTATTTCATCTTGCACAGAACGCTTGCAAAACAAGCTAAACCTCTACAGGCCTGTGAACAAAGAGTTCAAATACTACAGGAGAATGAAGACGATTTGCTTTTGACTGGATAAAGAAAAGAATAAAAAAGAGACACTGCAGCTCTTAACCAGAAATAAAAAATGATTTAAAAAAAAAAAAAAAAGAGACGCCAAGTTTTTATGACGTGACCAAGTGGGAGCTTCCCGAAAAAGATTAATTTGGACAAATTATTAACAAACTGAACTGAAACTTAATTTGATTCACCTCAGTCACATTTCTGTCTAAAACATCACGGTACCTGGGGAGTTAGGTGCCTTATTCAAGGGCACCTCAGTCATCAATCCGGCAACCTTCCAGTCACAAGGCTGGTTCCCCAACCACCAGGCCACGGCTAACAACACAATATTTCAAATAGGATGTCCAGACAGATTACAGGTTAGGTCATGTAGTACTTAGTACTAGAACTACTGGAAGGTTTGGCAAGCATTCATATAAAGTACTTCGTTAAATACTTGGCGTTACAAAGCTTTTTAAGAAACTCATCCCAAAGCAGCACAGGTTTGACTTGCAGGATTAGCTGAGGCATATCTAATGGCAAACCGACATCTGTGAGGACCTGGCATGAAGCGCCCGAGTGAGGTTAGAGAGGTAGTCAGTGAGAGCAGGTTGTATCCGGATAGTTTCAGAATGTAACTAAGGCCACAGGTCTTAGTGCTTCACTTTCTTATTGAGGCCCATCATTTTGAAGGTGATTGCTGCAATCTTCTCATACACCACAAACATGAGGGCTGCTGTCAGAACCGTCTGCAGAAGCTTGGCCTCCAGACCTTTGTACAGGCCAATCACTCCGTTTCTCCTGGAAGAGAGATAAGAACAAGGCCAAAAGGGTTACTCTTGAAGACAAATGCTCACACCTTTTACTACAGATGTTACCCTGTTCTTACAAAGAATGGATTAGATTACGAGAGGCCACTGTGCCATCATCTGATCCAATTCTATTATTTTCACACAAATAACCCTCGATTTTATGTTGTACAAAACCGCATAATCAATGCTAAAACACTGGATGACATTGACTGCACCTTTATATTATTCCAGAAATATTCTGTTTATACTGAACAAACACTTTGCAGTGCTTACATAAAGGTGTTCCAAGTGCAATTATGTAAATGGACTTACTTGATCCTGTCCATTAATAAATCCACCACATTGCGCAGGCTGCCCAGTAGACCCCCTTTCTCTTGAGATTTATACTGGCCAAACTGAAAAAGACAGTGTGAGATTGATTGATTGATCAATGTAGCATCTTTTAAAGAAATGGAACAGAAATTCTTTACAAATGACAAAATAAAATATTAAAATAGGTTTGAAAACAATTCATCTTAATTAAAATATAATAAATGATAGAAAATGACATAATAAAACAAGTAAATCTATTTTTCAACTTTTTTCAAACAAGCTTCTTGCCTTCTTAACTCACTGTGAAATACATCCATGCTGAAATCAAGGCTGTGACCCCCTCATTAGCATTAGAAATGCCGAGTATGAGCTAAACTGGACAAGCAACGTGGATTAGGTAGCAACGCTGTGGCTGTTCATGATGTGTTTGACCCAACACACTGATCAAATGCTAAAAACAAACAGGTTGTTTATAACTGCCTTTAGGGGACCTTGTATGTTTTGATGATATTTGCTTTGTCAAAATAGTGGCTGTTCAATCGGCATTTGGCCAAAGTGCACACATGCTTAGAACAAATCGGGCAGGGGGTACATGTGCATGGCTACATATGTGCCGCTGTTGCCTTTGTGTGGTTCACAAGTGCAAATTTGACCGTCATAGAATGTGACCAGCCTATTTACTGGAAGGTTTTTCCAACGATTTGGAGTGTAATGGCTGAAAGCAGCATCAAAAGGTTAAGTCCTCCTTTGAGAAACAACTAAAATAAAGAACCCAAGGATCTGAATGGTTCACAAACCAGACACATTGCATTAGTTTCTAAGAACTAAAAATTTGGTTACATGAGTGTGAATGTGATTCCCCGACTGTTGATCAGATAAAGAGAAACTCTGATATAAAACTGATATTTACCCTCAGAATTGCCTGGACGGTCTGCAGAGGATAAGTGGCTGACGTTGCGATGGCTTTGGCAATGGCCCCAATGAGGAAGATCTCAACTGATGAAATCTGTCAACCAACAAAGTGCAACATTTTCAGAAGAGCAGTAAGAATACACACTGACCCAGTGTTCAACAACCACAAACAAATCCAAATGTTTGCTTGGCGTAGCAAACCTGTGTGGGAGTCTCAGTGCTCTTCCCCCATTTACAATGTTCCAGAATCCCAGTCCTGGAGCCTGACTCCACTGCTCAAGCACTCCTGATTCAACTCACCTGATTACCAGATTTAGTGGGTCTGGAAACCAGGAAACTGTAGGAACCTGGCACTCCAGGACCAGAGCTGTGACCATAATGGATCCCTATTTATGTTTTTAGGGCACTAATGTATGTGAGCATTTAGAGTGTCCGAATCATACAGTGGAATTCGATTTTGGGGGCACTATAATATCCCACAATTCACTGGTAATCTATAGAAACATTGTAACTCACTACATGAGCGGAATATGGACCAGAATGCAACTGTGAGTCTTGTTACTAAGCAACACAGTGGCACGCATGGAGCTGGTGACATCTGCTCATATAGCTGCTAAGCCAGTTATGGTTATGAGACACTGGATGCTGTGAAGTTCAGATGTTGTTCCATATAATCCTCCCATTAATGGAATGTTAGGTTTGTAAGCCATATAGTCCAAGATAATTCCATGAACAGCATGAACTTTCATTCAGAGTTCAGTTAGTGTATGTGTACGGACCATAAACACACCTCTGACACTCACATTTGTTTATGTGACCAGTGCAGACGCACGTTGATGAGGACGTGTACGAATTCTTGTTTCTCCAGCTACATAGTAAACTAAATAGTCTATCCCTATATAGTGCAATACTAATAAGGGGATCCATTTTGGTCACAGCCCAGGACTGCCCACAGTTCCCTCTGGTACATTGGCCACGTTTGTTTGTTCTAATTCCTGAACAGTTCAAAGCCAACTGACTACTAGGGCTGCACTATGAATCATTTTAGCATTATCATTATGATGTGAGCATGTACAACGCAGGATATGCAATGTAATGCATTTTTCATGATATATCTAACCAGTGCATTATTCATATATGTTGTTTCATTGGCATTTGGTGAAATCTGTTGAAGAATCCCGTATTATTTCATTACTGAGATTTATATTGCAGCCCATGGCCAACATGTTTGTGTCAAGGAATGTCAAGTCAGTGTGTTGTCACCTGTGGTATAATAAATACTACTAAAACCCAATTCAGGTGAAAGGGGACAGAGATAAAAACAAGGACACAAAACACACGAGAGCTTGCATAATCCCAATTCTCTGAAACATGGAGGCTCCCTACAGTGCGATACCAAATGAATCGCTTTGACAACTGCTATTCACCAATATTTTGTCTCACAACATACATATCTATAATAAACTGCAAATCAACTAGCCTCCCAACCATTTACTTAGTCTGAGAGGTGGAATGTCATCTCTCTGCTCCTTTCCACTGCGAAAGCTTTAGAATAAATATCCGATCGAGTCAATCAGATAAGTCAGGAGTGATTCTACAAAAACAAACGCATGTTATATTTTCAAATAAATTTTAGATTTCATATTTCTATGAATCTTCCATGCTGCTTTAAACTCACTTCTCCTGCAGTCCTGAAGCAAGAACTAGTAAAAATACTACTATAGAAAATAAACGAATTTAAACAGTAAGCTCATGAATAAAGAAGTAAAGAGCTCACCCTCCTTCCACCTCGCCCTGCCTTTCTCTTCATAGCCTCATAGAACATGAACTGCACCGCTGGGTTGAACACCAGCACCAAGGATGGAAGCGTGCCATTCCACAGAGTTCCCACTCCCTCCTGAGAGATGATTTGGGAGAAGGCATCTTGGAGAGAAGGACAACATTTACATTTTTAAAAATCATTACAAATGTGAAATAAACCCTAATTTACACACTTTGACACAATATGAGCCATGTGACAATTTTCTATTAGGGTTCTATTCAATGTTTTTTTTTTTTTATCCACAAAATTTCTTTAGTTGGCATAGCAAAGAAAGCGTTTTGAAGAAAAAGCAGACCAGATTGATGTATTTTGTGGGGAGGTACAATACTGTGCAAAATTTAAGGCACCCTGTGTAAATTAATGAAATGGAAATCTGGGCAGTGAGTTTATTACCTCACGCAAATAACATTCCAACAGAAATGTGTAGTTTTCCATCACTCTGTTCATTAAACAACCTCCAAAGCTCTCCTCACGGGAGTCTAGTATTATTTATAGTTCCCAACTCCTGGTTTGATAAATCAGTGCTGAGTGATGTTAAATCAAGTGCGCTGGTGATGGAATTGAACACTGAATGAGATATTCTTCTTCATCTTTACTGTATTTCTGTTTACCACCATCTGTTCTTACAGGGTTTGGGATTTCTACACTAAACTCTCTCATTGATCAGAGACAAGAGTTTAAATTATGTGATTCGGTGCCCAACACTTTTGCACAGTACTATTTTTAGAATAGTGTATATGCAGGGGTTGGACAATGAACCTGAAACACCTGTCATTTAAGTGTGGGAGGTTTCATGGCTAAATTGGAGCAGCCTGGTGGCCAATCTTCATTAATTGCTCATTGCACCAGTAAGAGCAGAGTGTGAAGGTTCAATTAGCAGGTAAGAGCACAGTTTTGCTCAAAATATTGCAAAGCACACAACATTATGGGGGACATACCAGAGTTCAAAAGAGGACAAATTGTTGGTGCACGTCTTGCTGGCGCATCTGTGACCAAGACAGCAAGTCTTTGTGATGTATCAAGAGCCACGGTATCCAGGGTAATGTCAGCACCACCAAGAAGGACCAACCACATCCAACAGGATTAACTGTGGACGCAAGAGGAAGCTGTCTGAAAGGGATGTTGGAGTGCTAACCCGGATTGTATCCAAAAAATGTCGCAAAAGGAGGCCCTAGTACACCATACTAATCAATTATTGTGGTCTAAAACCAGGTGTTTCAGTTTCATTGTCCAACCCTTGTAGTTATGTATTTCCACTGACAGTCTATACCTCAGAGGATGAGAGATTATGTAAGGTGTTCTTCAGTGCTCTTCAGACTGACCAAAAATGCCCTTGTAGTGGGTCTGGTGGAGCTCCTCGTTCCGGAATTTGGCACCCTGCAGCTTCAGCCGAGTGTTCACGACCCACATTGGTGTGGTCAGGAGCACATTTACAGCCCCTGAAACAGATACAAGAGCACGTCCAGTTACAGAATTTTCCATTCACTCAGTTAATTCACTCACACTGTATGTCTCTTAGTGGTTTGGTGTAGCTCATTAAGCATCTCATCTCCTGGTTTCTTTCCCAGCTTTCTTTGTGCAAGTCCCGTCAAGCCCTTCCACTAGATTCTGAATTGCATACTTTGAGATTCTTAACACTAATAAGATTTCAATTACAGAGAGCATTCCATATGCTGTTTTCCACCTGAGATGAAGCCCATGACAAGGTCTTTGCCAGGTCTGGACTGCTGTTTGTCTTGGATCATCACTCGCTTCAGGAAGTTGAAGGTGTAGAAGTACACAAAGTTGGAACAGCACAGGCTAGAGATGACCGGAAACCAGCCACGATAGAGAGCCATTCTGCAAGGTCAAAGAAGAATCATCATTGTTTGCTTGACCAGTCCAGCCTTATTGTTGAAATAAAGCAAATAAATGTTTTCTATTTAGAAGAGTGTAAAAACTGGCAGAGGGGCACGAGTCTGGCACTGATATCTTCAATATCACGGAGATTTTATAAGTCAACTAAACTGACTATTTGAGTTAGTACTGTTTATTTGGACTATTATATTATCGTGTACTTACATGCCTTCTTCCTTTGCTATCTCAGCCAGAATGATAGGAGTGGATTTGGACTTCCGGTTCTCATCCACTAAACAACAGCGAGCAGTTAATAAGCAAAACCCAATTAATATTTAGTGCTATTGACAAAAATAACAGAACAAGGAGGATATGGAATCGACTAAAACTTCCTATGTGTGAATGTAATGATGCAGTGCATCTGTATTCACATTGGTTCACTTTTTGCACTGAAGTTACGCCTATTTCCAAAATGGATGAAATTAATATTTTCCCCTCAAAGTTCTACACACAGCACCTCATGATGGCAAAGTGAGAAAAAACCTCTTCCCTACATGCCCAACGTAAGTATTTAAACAACACAAGATTGGTGTTGTCTATGAGACTAATATAATAAAACTATAGAGCACCACACACACAGACTATTATCAGAGTACCTCCGATTTCAGTCCCGTGACCGTGCTCCCTTACGTCAATAAAGGCCTTTATCAGCTAGAACACAAACTTTAGTAATAACACCTGATTATATGAATGCCTGCAAATTGCCTTGTCAGTAAATATTCCATCACATCCTGTGGAAAATGAGTTTATGTTTTTACTAAAGTAACGATGTTAATAGTTTCTCAATGGCCCAAACCAAGCTCATACGCACCAACTATGAACATTCAATGATACTTCATACAGCAATACTGGTTTTTGCCTGTAAACTCATAAACTAACCATAATACCGCTGGTAATAAAACAGCTGAATGTACTGCAGATCTTTTTAGGAGTCACGGCCATGACTAACTAGAGCAGCCACTCCCACCTCTTCCATTTACATAGGGATTTTTAGCCCATGTGATCAGTCAAACATTACAGATGATCAAAACAACACTGGCCCACATCCCTGTGTAAACCTATTGTTACCGAACTGATACACAGACTCTCGTTATGTTTGTAACTTTAATTAAATTGAAATTGTGTAAAATGTCATTTTTCACTGAACAATTCCTTTAAACAGAAATGATACTGAACCCACAATCCTCGGGAGAAACGTCCCCGCTGTATAAAACCACTAATCAGTAAACAGTGCATCAACTCACCCTGAAGCCTAATTCTGGCTGTGTCCAGAGGGAAGAATACAGTCATTGCGGTCACACTGCCCTGTGAACAGCACACAATAACTGGTCACTAAACAGTCACAGAGAACAATGACGTTAGGATCCAATATTAAGTCTTTATCCATTAGAAACTACATTTTTTCAGAATGATTTTAAATAAGGTTTTAAATAAGGTTAGAGCTGTATCAAGATTGTTAGGGCCCAAAACTCTCTTGATGGTATTTCCACTAATGCTAGTATTACTACTACTATCACTACCTACAGGGGTTGGACAATGAAACTGAAACACCACAATAATTGATTAGTATGGTGAACTAGGGCCTCCTTTTGCAGCCAATACAGTATCAATTCGTCTTGGGAAGGACATTTTTTGGATACAATCCGGGTTAACACCCCAACATCCCTTTCCCTTTCTTGCATCCACAGTTAATCCTGTTGGATGTGGTTGGTCCTTCTTGGTGGTGCTGACATTACCCTGGATACCGTGGCTCTTCATACATCTCAAAGACTTGCTGTCTTGGTCACAGATGCACCAGCAAGACGTGCACCAACAATTTGTCCTCTTTTGAACTCTGGTATGTCACCCATAATGTTGTGTGCTTTGCAATATTTTGAGCAAAACTGTGCTCTTACCTGCTAATTGAAACTTCACACTCTGCTCTTACTGGTGCAATTAATAAGATTCGCCACCAAGCTGCTCCAATTTAGCCATGAAACCTCCCACAATAAAATGACATCACTTTCATTGTCCAACCCCTGTATATTACTACTGATGCCGTTAGTACTACTACTACCACCACCACTGTCACTACTAATGCTACTGTTACTACCACCATCACTACTGCTGCTGCTACAACTATTGCTAATCATCATCATCATAATAATAATAATAATAATAATAATAATAATAATAAAAAGCAAAAGAAACATTCAGTGGGTGGCAGTTCTGCAGACAGAAAAACCAGAAAGAGCAGACTGGTTTGATGTAGGTTTGGGCAATATGATAAATACTAGTGTGTCTCAAAAAAAATTAATACTGTGAAAATGTCCTTGCTCTGGGTATTTTTTCACCTCTTTTCTAGTGTGGATGCACATGTTTTGCATAATCCTCTACACTCCCAGAGCATAATCCTGTTTTCATCCGGTGGAAATGGTGTTTGATAATTTAATTTAAAAAGTAACTCATATTTTATATTCATTACATTTATAGTGATATAGTTCAAGCTTTTTTGTTATAAAGTTGATAATGTGATTAGTAATCTGTTCAAATTGGAATTAAAATGTTCTAATATTTTGAGATTTCTGGTTTTTATGAGCCAAACTGATCAACAGTAAAGCAAAAAAGGTTTGAAATATCACTTCATGTGTAATGAATATAAAATATGACCGTTTATGTTTTGGATTGAAATTGTGTTTGCGAATGAGCTTTTTAACGATATTTAATTTTTTGAGACACACTAGTATATAATCACAATATTTAAAGATACTTTCATGATACACAATATTTTAAGGCTGTGTATCGGCAAGAACCTCTACGATACACATCCCAGCTGGATGTTTTGATAGTTTTACTAACCTTTATTCACCTGAAATTAATGTATTTAGAAGAGACCATAACATGCCAGATATTATTTTAAGACGATTCTTGGCTTTTAGTGTTTTTGTTTGTTTGTTTTTTATTTAGCTTGTAATTCTAATAGGAGATCAATAGAATTCCTATAAGAAGTGGATTTGTACAAAATATTTAACAGGTTTCCTATAGCAGTGTTTCCCAACCCTGTTCCTGGAGGCCCATCTGCCCGAAACTCTGAAGGGCTTGTTAATGAGCCGATTAGTTGAATCAGGAGTTTGAGGAGGATGGTAGACTCTGAAATATACAGAGCAGGTGTGACTCCTGGAACAGGGAGGGGAAACACTGTCCTTCAGTATGTTTAACATACTTCCTGTCACTTCTGATCAGGGAATCGAGCTGTTAGGAATGTTATTACTAAAGCAGCGAGGAAACGGGAGTTTGTCTGTATTCAGCCTCTGGCAGTGAAGTTAAAAATCCTTCTCTTTGGTTAACTGTATGCGGTCGTGTGTCACTCTGTCTCATCACTCTCACTCACTCCAGTTTCTGTCTTTTCTGTCTCTTACACTCTCACTGTTTCATTCTCTGACTCCACGCACTCACACGCTTTAACTCTCTCCCAGTCTCTCTCTCACTCTCAAACACTGTCACTCACTCTCACGCTCTCTCCAAATCTCACTGAGTTTCTCTTTCACTTTCTCTGTCTGTCTCTCTATCTATCTGTCACTCTCTGTGTGTTTGTCTCCCTCTATCTCTGTCTGTGTGTGTGTGTCTCTCTGTTTGTCTCTGTCTGTCTCTCTCTCTTACCGTCGCTCCCGCCACCGCGTGAACCAGAGTCTCATAAGACAGAAGAGTCTCCGCCGCTCCGCCGCTCCCTGACATCTCAACAGAATAACAGACTCACACCTTCAGCCGGGACTCAGAACATCTCACTCACTCACTCTCACACACATTCACACACTCACTCACTCTCACACCGGGCAGCAGTGACCACTCACTGTGGCCGCGTTTCCGCGTGCTGGGAATCTCAACCTGAATGACTCGTGATCGCCACCTGCTGCTCGGATGTGCTGCTGGAAATGACTTTGCAGCCTGAAGGCGATGTTTACTCGGTGGACAGTAGGGGGCGATGGTGTCATGTAGGACCAGGGCTCAGTGTCCTAAATGATATTTAGTGTTAATCTACTGTACAATACATCTACACTTCTGTACAATAAATCTACAGTTCTGTACAACACATATTTTAAATGTTTGTGACTCACATTAGGTGAGGTTTGCGGTTTCAGCAGTTTCTGGTTGTGAGCAAACCTACACCATTATAATAAACTGATTCTTGTTATTTAAAAGGTTGAAAGTAAAGAAAGAACTGATATTGATTGCCAACACAACATCTGGAGCAATTGGCTAGGCAGTGTTAAGTGTGAAAGCGAGTGCTGTGATTGGCTGGACAGTGTTAGGTGTGAAAGCGAGCGCTGTGATTGGCCGGTCATTATTAGGTATTGAAGCTAGCGCTGTCCGGCGCTCTGATTGGCTAGGCAGTGTTAAGTGTGAAAGCGAGCGCTGTGATTGGCCGGGCAGTATTAGGTGTGAAGGGGAGCGCTGTGATCGGCAGAGCAGTGTAATGGGGATCGCTGTGATTGACCGGTCAGTATTAAGTGTGAAAGCGAGCGCTGTGATTGGCTGGGAAGTATTAAGTGTGAAAGCGAGCACTGTGATTGGCCGGGCAGTATTAGGTGTGAATGGGGAGCTCTGTGATTGGCCGGACAGTATTAGCTGTGAAAGCGAGCGTTGTGATTGGCTGGCCAGTATTAGGTGTGAAGGGGAGCGCTGTGATTGGTTCAGTTCATTAGTCATCAGCATCATGTATGAAAGAGATCAGCTGTCTTATTTCCCCAATCACGACTCCTCACCTCTCCCCCTCCTCGTCCTCTCCTCCAGCAGCCACGTTACGTCACACGCTCGAGAATTGTCCCTTGCGACACCGGTGACGTCACTCGGCCTCTATATAAAGCGCGGTAGGACAGAGCATCTCTGCGCAGTGCGCTATATCACAGCGTCACTGCGTTAAGTTTCCTTCACCGAGAAAATCAGAAATAGCAGCAGCAGCAGCAGCAGAACTCCCTCCAGTAGTTTGATCACTTTGTTAGCTGCGCTTCTGCAGCTCTTCAGTTACATACCTATATCATGGATAATCTGATGAGGATGAGATCTACGCAACAGTTTCACAGAGAGGCTACGAACACAGGTCGTCCTGTATCTCGTGCTCCTAAATCTTCTCCATCCAGCACCAGATACAAAAACCTAGAGCAGAAACGGTGAGACCACCACCGACATCCAGACCCAGATTCTCAACTACATTTCAGATCCAGTTTTCACAGGTCTCATTTTAGATCTCAGCTATTCAGGAAAACCTTTCCTATGACCAGTCTTCCCAACCAGTATGACCAGCATTATCATTTTGACCACGATAGTTAACCTCCATAGTTTGATGGCCTTTTATTCACCAACACATTAGAAAATGATTTATAGGAGACAATCACACATTCTAGACATTATGTCTCTAATTTGTCATCATTTGAGGTCTAAAAAAATATGTTAAATATTAAAAAAGATGCAGGAATTTTGATGAATTATGTGTCATGATTAGATTGACAAGGATCTTTATAATACGTTTTTTAATAATGATGAAATAATAATAATAATAATAATAATAATAACAATAATAATTTTTATTACCTATGTATGTATTAGTATTATCCCTTCTCATGTCAGATCATGATCAATATCATGACAATGCTGGTGGGGGAGGGTTGATGGTTGAAAGTTGAGAACCATAAAATGTCATTGTAGATTCTATTCAAATTTAATTAGTCAATATTAAACTACGAATATGTCATCTTGGAAATATGAGAATGAGATCTGTAGTGCTGATATTATTACCTGTAAAAACTAGAATTACTTGTCTTGAATTTGATCAGAGTTAATAGTAAAATGAGTAATGGCTTCATCACTGATGATGTTTTAGGCTATAAAGTTTGACTTACTGTTTGGTTACACAATTTATCACTAATGAACATTAATGCGTTAACATTAACTTGTAGAACTATTTTTTTATGCAGAAATGAAAGATTATATGTGTATACGAACATTATGCTTGATCCACGTGTCTTCACTGGAAAGCCAAACTCTCAACATCTACCATGTGTAAGTAACATTATTTATCTACTTTAGAACTGACATACCGAAGAGTGTCACTTAAAGAGTGCACGATGTTGATATGTATAATATACACATAACTAATGAATCAGTCTTTGTCTAAAATCACTACATTGAAACGTGTTTTTAACAGATGTTTCTGCCTGATCCTGCTGAGATTCAAAAGCAGCAGAAAGCCAAAAGAAGATTCCAGGAAAGAAAGAAGGCAAAAGAAGAGTTCCACTCAGCAACCCAAGAAGCACTTGAAGGGAGGAGACATGTGGACATTCAGACCGGTAAGCACAGAAGATATTTTAGGAAGAGCCTTCCACTGTAGTGCTGTTTCTTATTGTTGTGTCCTGTGACACAGAGTGAAGAGCTGTGAGCTTATCTTTATACACTATAAGTGCAGAAGTATTGGGACACATTGATTTAAATTATTAAAATTTAAATCGAGGGTGTTGAAAAGAGTTTATCTTGCTTTTATTGGAGTAGCGTGTGTCTACCACCATTATAGACAAATAGTGTATTTTTAATCTTTTTTAGACAAGTGAAAAGGTTTTTTATACCACGAAAACCTTATTTGACTTTAATAATAACAGAACCTTTCTAGGGATCATCCTCATGAATGCATGGAAACAGCGGTGAAAGCAAATGAATGAAATGAATTAAATACTGATTCTGCGTCTGATTTGTTTATCAGAGCTGTATTTGGAGGAGCTATATGACCATCCTGAAGAAGCCAGCATAGAATGTCAGACAGATGCGTTCTTGGACAGACCACCCAGTCCTCTCTTTGTCCCTGCCAAGTCTGGAATAGATGTAGCCACACAGATAGAGGAAGGAGAGGTACATCATTTTAAGATACATTTCTGGAACAGTGTGTATTCTTCTAAAGTTGCTTTATTATATAAAGCTGAGACTTGTTTATAACAATATCATGGATCAACATGGACATGGTGTGAGCTAGAGGGGTTTAAAGCCCCCCAGCATTGAGCAGTGGAACTGTGTTCTCCATCCAGTATGTTTGGAAAGAGTTGGAGAGTTGGAGATGAGGTAGGGTGGTGCCCATCCAACATCCTGACCTCACTAATGCCGTGGTTGAATGCAATTCTCACAGCAATGTACCAAAATCTAGTAGAAAGTGTTCCAGGGACAGTAGAGACAGTTCAAGTATTTTTGATTTATAGAAGGAACAATGGAAGAGCAGGTGCTTCAGTTCTTTCATTTTTTTTCAATATATTAAAGCATACAATAAATATAATAATGAAAAATGTATTTGTGCTTTAGGAGGAGTGTCTATATTTAAACACTCAAGTGTTTAAGTCTTTAAAAACAGAAGAAGTGTTTTCCTCTCTTCTTTTTTGGGAACCTTGGGCTTAAGCTTTGAGTGTTTAAATATAGACACTCCTCCTAATGGGCAAATAATTTTACACAATCATTTCATTATGATGAAACTTAAATACAGCTATGATCTACCTTGTTTTGAGCACCCAATTCAAAATATTCCCAGACAGGACAAGTCCTCCTTTTTCTGGGTGGCTCCATGAGGACAGGCAGAAGCCTACTTAGCTTACAACTAGCCTAAAGTCTATAATAATAATAATAATAATAATAATAATAATAATAATCAACCAAAGGCAGCCCTGTTATATCCCCTTTTCCTAAATACCCACAGGTGCAGCCAGGTATAACCAGAACCCCCACTGACTGACATGACTAGTTGCTGACACCCTAAGGGTTCTGCCTGGAAATTTAGATTCTACACACATTTTCTACACACCCTCACTTATTATGCACCAAACTGTAATTAGTATAAGAGTCATTTATATTACAGGTTCAAAATTCCAGTCTGGCATTGTGGCTGAGATTATTCAATAATGTGTATCACAGTAGGTCCCCAGGCCCTTTTTAACAATGATTGCATTAAGTGAGCTCTTTATATGACTAAATGTTTCCTTTCTTGTTTCAGCTGTTTGACTTTGATAAAGAGGTGCAGCCTTACTTAGAAGTAATCATAGGAAAAACCATTGAGCAGTCTATACTGGAAGTTTTGGAGGAGGAAGAATTGGCATCCCTGAGAGCTCAACAGCGTGCCTTCCAAGAGCAGCGTAATGCTGAAATAGTGGAGGTGCAGCGACTGGAGGAGCAGGACAGGCGCCGTCGTGAGGAGAAGGTAAAGTCAACTGGACTATGAACATCTAGTATGCCCTAGTATCTTGCCTGTTTCTTATTAGTTGGCAAAGAACTACCAGATGAACCAGTACATTAACACTACCTACTTGTTGCCACACTCACTTAACTCCACTGACCACATAGGCTCTCTGTTCCATCTATTTCTCTGCATACTTTGTTAGCCTCCATTCACTCTGTTCTTCAATGGTCAGGAACACCAGAGAGCAGGAATTATGTGGGTGGTAGGTCATTTTCAGCACTTCAGTGACACTGTCATGGGAGTGCTGTGTTAGTGTGTGTTGTGCTGGCACAAGTAAATTAGACACAGCAGTGCTGCTGGAGTGTTTAAACCCCTCAGTGTCACTGCTGGACTAACAATAGTCCACCAACAAGAAGTATCAAGCCAACAGTGTCCTGTGGACAGCATCCTTTGAGCACTGATGAAGGACTAGAAGATGACCAACACAAACTGTGCAGAAAGAGATGAGCTTCAGTCTCTGACTAGGAGTGTCTAATAGAGTGGACAGTGTGTGTACACAGTTTTGAAAAACTCCAGCAGCAGCGTCTGATCCACTCATACCAGTGCAACACAATAACACGCCACCACCATGTCACCAGTGTCACTTAACGTGTTAGACATGACCCACCACCCAAATAATACCTGTTCTGTGGTGGTCCTGACAAAGTATGCAGTGAAACAGATGGAATTTCAGATCTACAAAGCAGACCCGAGAATGTCAGACATTGAGTGTAAAAACAAGAAGGTGGTATTAATGTTATGGCTGATCAGTTATAAGCAATGAACCAGAATTTGTTACACTCATTAATTTATGAATTGCATTATTATGGTTCACAGATCACTGTGTCAGTGTTCCCAGTGAAGGTTCCTCAGTGCATTAAAGCTAAATGTGCTCGGTGCTGCGGAACTGTTCTATTTGCATGACTTCAGCAGCTTTGTGATGTTTCATGGACCACAATTAGCTCAGAATATGCAAAGTGGCACAACATTGCTATGGTAACCGTTCATCCATACTCTCGACTGAAGGCAGATTCTTGTGTTTTATTCCTAATTTAGAACCGCGTACTTAAGCAGCAGAGGGAAGTCCTGGAGAAAGAGAACGCGAGAGCAGAAACAATGGCTATTACAGCAATGGCTTCGAATATTGTGGACGACCTGATGCCCTCCGTCCTCAGCATTCTGAAAGAAAAAGGCTATTTGTACGATCCAGTACAGAGAGGTATTCTGCCTTCTTATTACCTCTAGTCAGAAAATATGGCACCGATACATGAAGTAGCTATAAGTGAAAGTTAATTAAGTTAATTAATGAAGTTGTTGTAACATATTGTTTCTTTTTTATATCAGAAATTGAGACAGTATTCCTGCCTTGGATGATGGATGAAGTGAGCAACTCTTTGGACAGTCAGGAAATTGGGCTTACAGTGCTTGACAGTGAGTTTACAATTTGTGTTTTCCTTCAAAAAAGACAGTTTGTATTTCTACAATGTAAAAATGTTAAGTCAGGTTGGCTTTAAATGATAACACAACTAAGGTTCTTCTGAAATCTTAATTTGATGGAATTTACAGGAACTTCAGTTAAACAATGCAGTTTATACAAATTGCAGTTTTCTATTCTAATGAGTTGCTGTTTTGTACTTTACTGTAAAATTCTATAAAAATGATTTTGCGACTGAACACAAAAAATACACTCATCAAAAAATAATTGCACCCAAAACAAATCAATTGATCACAATACACAACTGCAATGCTGTCGTGACAGACTGTCATGGTGTGTCAGAATGGCAGAGGGTCAATTCAGTGATGAGTCCCACTTTTGTCTTGATGGAGACAACTAACAAATTTATGTGTGGATGCCCTGTGGTCCACCCCAAGACCCACAGTTTTTCTAGTAGGCTTGTCATGGTTTGGGGTGCAATCTCACTCAATGCCAAATCACATTTGGTCTTCATTACAGACACTTTGAAAGCTTAAAGTTATGTTAATGAGGTCCTGCAACCAGTGGCCCTATCTTTTCTGAGCATGCACTCCGGTGAACTCTGAATGTTGGGGTTATTTTAATTTAATAACTATAGAAGAAATAGAAATATATAATTTTGTTACGTGAATCCACTCTAACTAACGTTATTTTACTGCTCTGTTACAGACGTCATCGAAGATGTGTCCTGCTCCAGACAGATATCTTAGATTGTCAGCTTTACACTTTATTCCATATTTCAGAAATGTTAGCATTCATTTGTAAAAGAAAGAACTTTTATTGAAAGAAAGGACTAATAAACATTATTTGAATATTAAACAAGATGAGCTGTATTTACTATCATTATGTATCATTACTATTTTAGCCAATCTTTATTTATCCTCCCTCCATATTTATTTATTTATTTATTTATTTATTTATTTATTTATTTATTTATTTATTTATTTATTTATTTCACTTCATTTTATTTCCATTCTCCATCACAATGTACTGTGCCATTGTTATGTGCTCTCCGGTGTCGACCAGAGGAGGATGGGTTCCTCTCTTGAGCCTTGGTTCCTCTCAAGGTTTCTTCCTCCTAAACTGAGGGAGTTTTTCCTTGCCACTGTTTGCCTACTGGCTGCTCATTTGAGGCTTGGACCCGGATTTCTGTAAAGCTGCTTTGTGACAACTTGCTGTTGTAAAAAGCGCTATATAAATAAAATTTGATTTGATTTGATTTGATATTTCAGTGGTCCAATATTGTAACGAATGTGTACTTATGTGTTTTCAAACACATAGACTCTAACACTGCGTAACATAGCGTATTCACTTACCTTAACAAAGAATAAATTATTTGCCACCACATTTAGAAAAAAGAAAAATCAATTTCACTTGTGAGCGACATCTAACTTTCACTGGAAAAAACTGTGTCTCAACTAGGTAGGTGGATGGATGGATGGATGGATGGATGGATGGGTGGATGGATGGATGGATGGATGGATGGATGGGTGGGCGGGTGGGTGGGTGGATAGTAAAATTATTAACACCTTTAAAGAAGACTTTAAAAAAGTGTCCAAACAGTACATTCTGACATCATCACGACTCCTTTGCTGTGATTCAATATATATTTGCATATTCATGAGAAACTGCCTGCAGCTAGTGATGCTAGCTAGTGAGCCTCTTGAAGCTTCATCTGCACATAACCCCATCCAGTCACTATTCACTATCGCATTATTACATATGTATGTGTGTGTACTGGTAACAGTTGGAGTGAGAATTGAGTATAGTATGAGGAGTACATTTTTGGCCTCTTGACCAACCATCAGCCCGAACATATCAAACACGTTTGATTTTTTGCCCTGATTTGAGTGTAATCTAGTAATGCATACCAGTGTATGCTGGTCATCCACTCACTTTGAACAGGTCCCATCAACAGCCAATGACAACTGAGCATGAAAAGTAAACACAGCATGTAGTTAAAGAAAAAAAGCCACATGTTCACGTCAATTTTACATCCCACCTTCTATGATGCAGCAGCTTCATTCTGGCACTAGAATATATCTTATACAGCAGCATCATTTAAGGTGGAAACAAAATTTGTTCATGGAGCAAATATCTAATATATACTGCTTATTTTCCATCCTTTTTTAAATTATTAGTATTAGTATATATCAGTATTCATAAAATGAAGCTAAATGAAGCTACAGTTTAAATCCCAATGTGTTAAAGCAACACTTTGAGAGTTAAAATCAACTCTGAAATGTTTAACTATATATATTTTATATTTTCTATATAGCAACAACCAGGGTTCTTCTATTATTACACACTTGATATCATAACAACAGGAGAACCCCTTTTATTGCTATATTGAACCCTTTTCAAAAAGGTTCTATATAGAACCCTGTACAGCACATTATCCAATAGCCTAAAGAACCCTTTCATGATGCAAAGAACCCTTTAAAAGGGTTCTTTGAGTGTTCATGATGCCATATAGAACCACTTTTTTACTGAAGAACCCATGTACAGGACATGCTCATTTTATTTTTTACCAGAGAAAGAATGAAAGAGAATCAAAAATACATTGTTGTAATACATTTACTGTTACTTGTTTCCACCCAGTAATTGAGCATCACAATCTCTTGACAAACCCACAGCAACTGGTGGACTTTGCTTTGTTTTATGGCACTGACTGAGTGATAATTACGCCCCGGCTGGACAACTCAGCCACTCTCACTTCTGCTCCCAGGCGTACTGAGGGAGAACAGAGGGGTCTAATAATGTTCTTGTGAAGCTGGCTGCTTAATTACAGTATCTTTCATTCAAATTGAGCAATTGTCACAGCCATGTCGAGATATCATAAATCCGCTATTGATGGCTATTTGGATCTTTTAAAGGAGGCCACCAAAAAAGATCTGAACACTCCCGATGAAGATGGCATGACACCTACCCTGTGGGCGGCTTACCATGGACGACTTGAAGCTCTTCAGCTCATCTGCAGCAGAGGGTGAGCGTTATTTTACTTACTGTATAATAGTCACCCGTCAAAGGGTGTGTTTCAAAGGGTTCCTTGAGCCATGGAAGAACCCCTTTTGGTAACTCTTCTTGTAAAAGAGTTGTAAAGGTTCCTGACCAAAAGTTCTTCACACTCTTCTTTTGCAAAAACGGTGGTTTATGGAACTAAACTGGTGAAATTGTTGGAACCTTCATATTTAGAGTGGATAAGACTATAAACTACATTTCCAAACTTGTAAAACCTGGTAATGAATCACTCCTTGATACATACAGATTCAGCATTGCTGTTCTCTTTATCTCCACACACATTAGGCTTCTTAACTGAGAGCAAAGGTTCTCATAATTACATCTTATCCCTTTTAAAAGAATGTAAACTCAGTTTCCGGTCTATAAAAATTACAGCCAGTCAGAAGTATCATGGGAATTTCCTCAGGTTAAAAATTGTTTACATGTTTCAGTTTTCCACAATCCTTTTCTTTTCATTCTTGATATTTCCATGAGAGATGCCATGCGTGTAATGAGGCCAGTGAATTATGTAAATGTGAAACAATGGAGCTCTTCATGCTCCTTTAGCTTGTTCACTATGGACACCTCCACGCAGCAAAGCAAATACAGTATGTTAAGCTGTCTTTCTGCCTGCATATATATTTTGATATTATGCAATATATGAGACTTGATTTACTAATATAAGACCCCTCCCCATTTCAAGTTTAGCTGCCTAAGAAATGATTATGACATTACCTTGGTTGTGAGCACTAACAGCTGTTGTTGCTGATAGTAATGTCCTTAACCAGCAACCTTAATCCCAAAGCAGTAAAGAAGGCTCAAGTCACGATACTTCTACCCCCATCCTTAACCGTTCAGATGTGGTTCTGAATTCACTGACATTTTTCAGTGAATATAACCAAAAAGTTATATTTTGGATTCATCCATAATGAATCTGATTTCCCAGGCGTCTGTTTTATCCAAATGATCTTACATAGTTCACATAGACAGTAGTGTTCTTTTTTGGGGGTATAATATTTTATATAGATGCTAATATAAGAGCACTCCCCATAATGAGTTCAGGTAACTAAGAAATGACTAAGACATGACCTTGGTTGGTAGCACTATCAGGTGCAGTTGGGCACCAAGGGAAGATGTTGCACACAAAGATAAGATGATATTGTAGTCAGAGTCTACATGCAGACCTTTGCTCTTAATGGATTACAGATTAACCTGTGATGCTCAGTGTTAGATATTATATTATGTTAGACATAATAAAGCAGATGGAAAACATTTACTCGCACTATAATAAAGCAGTGGAGCAACGAAAATATAGATTTTGTTTTTGTAGCAAAATATTTTACCTCCAAAATAGTCCACCTAAAACATTTTAACATTCTTGTCCAAATAATTACACATTTCTGCCTTTCTTTTGACAAAGACCTGTTTTGTGTCTGTAGTCATTTTTTGGACTGGCACTACTAGGACAATGCGACAATATTGGTAGTTCTTTTATGGTCAATTTTTCAAATAGTCATGCAACGTAATAGCACCATAGGGCAATTCTTCACATACTTGCAGATTGTTTAAAAACTACTAGAAATATGTATTTTTACACAGGACATGATAAAATTTTATTTATCAATTTGCATGGCATTTTTAATAAAACATATTTTGTATTATTCATCAAACTGGCAACCTTGCACACCTCCCATGAAAATCTAAACGTTTTAGTCACTTTCTGAGGGTAGATGCTGCACTTTGATACACAATTGATCTTGAGCTATTGTTGGACTAGTTGTTGTCAACTATTGTTGACTAGTTGTGACCACTATATATATCTAAATCCTGTTTGAAGTTCTGTTTAAGTGGCTACTGTATTTTAGGTGCAAGTTTAAAGAAACAAAGTTACCAAAATATATCCATACCAACTGCCCTAAGTTAATTATTCAGTTTATTATTCATAAAGTAAGAAATACTCTAGTTAGAAGACTTAGTTTAGCAGATTTTTGTGGAGTGCCTCAGGGTTCTATTGTAGGGCCTTTGTAGGTAAGTATGGGCCTGCTTACTGAATTTCAAGAGTTTAAGGGGTTAATATACATTGAAGTATACTGTAGTATGTTTTTAAACTTCTATGGAAGTTTAGGAACCTTCTTGTGGTTTATTTGTCTGAAACACTCTGAACACCTTGTGTTCTAGAGCAGTGTTAAATATGAGGAAACACTAAGTTACAAAGTTTGTATCAAACATCTGGTAAGATTTTAGGTTGTTATGTGATGAAAACAATGTGATGATAATAAGTCTGGGCAATATCTCAGCTGTTCCTCTACTTTGCTCCTCTCTGCCTCCATTTGTGGCCTCACCTACACACTACAGAGGGGGCATAAGATGATTTAGTATGTATAAAGACGTGTGTACAAACTTCACTATGATATCGTATACTGCCTTCAGATAAAATATATCAGGATATGATATTTTGTCCATATCACTCAACCCTAGATGAAAGCTTACTGTTATACAAATCTAACACATAGAGATGGTAGATCAACTGATAGATATCAACATGAGGCCATTATTAGTAGAAAATGCTGAGACTGGATATCCAGCATCATGTTAACTGTTTATTCACATGGGATAGAGTGCTTGTGTTGTTTGAGAAATCATTTATACAGTTTATTAGGACAGATTTTGCAAAAATCTTTTGAGATAAAGAAACCCTATCTGCACAGAGTTTTTATATTTGCAAGACTCATGAACACTTAAAGATCATCTGTTTGTTTTGCAGTGGAGATCCCAACCGAAGTGATATCTGGGGGAACACACCCTTACACCATGCAGCCTCCAATGGACACATGCACATCATTAGCTTCCTGGTCAACTTTGGAGCCAATCTTTTCGCTTTGGACAATGACTTCCACACTCCTATGGATGTTGCCGCTGCCCGGGACCAGATGAATTGTGTCCGCTTTCTAGACAGTGCGGCCTCCCAGCAGACGAGCCAGAATGCCAAAAGAGTGGCTCAGTTAAAGAAGCAGGCTGTCAAAGATGCAGAGAGTAGGGTGAAACAGTGCGAGAAGGTCAAGAAGAGGCACCAGAGCAAGATGGACAAGATGTATCGTGGTGCTGGCTCTGTATCCGAAGCCAGTACTGCCTCTCTCTCCAGTGCAGGTGCCATGTACAGTGTCAATGAGCAGTTCTCAAAGCTTATTGCCTCAGATACAACTGGTTCCATTAAGTCAACCATCAAAGGTACCCTGCAGCGCAAGTTTGGAAAGAAGGACAAGGGGACCATAAATAAACCAGGAGACAACAATGTTATATTTGTAAAGCAAGAGAATGGAACTGCAGAGAAGCCAGAATTTGTGGAAGTCTTCAATGAGCTGGATGAAAACGAAGAAGATGAGGAAGGAATTGGAGGTTTCAAAGATGAAGAAGATGAAGAAGGTGCTGGTCAAGCCAAGGAGTCCATATTCAAAAGGCCTGGCCTTGGGAACATGGTTTTCCGAAGGAATTTCTCCATGGAAATGGGCATGGAGCCAGATGAATTCCCTAGTGGTGACACAGAGGACCTAGGCTTCCTCATCCGCAAGGAGGTGTTTGAAGCAGAGGAGGATGGATTGGAGGAATATTCAAAGGAGGATTCACATCTGCCTTGGAATGAGGAGGAGATTGGACTGGATGAGGATGAAGAGACTTCACCCCTGGATGCTTTCCTGAATTCTATAAACCTCCTGGACTTTGCACCCATGTTCGTTCGTGAGAAGTTAGACCTAGAAGCTCTCATGCTCTGCTCAGATGATGATCTGAAAAGCATCCGAATCCAGTTAGGGCCTCGCAAGAAAGTTCTGGAAGCAGCAGCTCGAAGGAAAGCAACCCTGGATCAACCTGGTGTTATGAAGGACACCTTTCTGTAATGCCAAGATATGCACGTGAACAATTACACATTAATTCATCTGAGATGGTGAAAGATTTACCTGTTTATTCTTCAAGACAAAGGGGTGTAACACCAACTTCCTTCTGGGCCACAGCTCTGCAGAATTTAGTATTACTCCTCAATAAACACATCTAATTCAACTCATCAGTTAACTCTTAGAAACCAAGATCCACACTTTGCAGGTAGTTACATATTGTTTTCTAGGCTTCATATCTCAGGATCAGAGTAACCTACAGACAAGATACACATGCCAAAGGAGCCAGTGCATGTTTACAGCTGTGTTTCAAGTGTACATGCTCAATCTGCATGCAGACTCTGAATGGTCAGCCAGGGCTGATGATGTCACTGAGACAGATATTAAGTTAAATATTAAAATGAGGAGGAAGGGGCTGTTTGCTCTCTTTCTTTGCTCACACAGTGAATTTCAGAATAAAAGAACTGAGAATGCATCATTCTAAATCCTGGAATACTGTGAAGTATTTCAAAGAGCTTATTATTATAAGTATCCATATCAATCTAATTGTTAGAAATTACTCATGAAAATAATTGCATTTTCAGTTCAAAAACACTGGTGATGATGATCAATTCCCAACAGGATTTCTAAGATGTAAAGAGTTCTTTAGTCCAACAACAAACAAAACAAAACACAAATAAATTGTTGGTGCAAATAAATATTTTACTTACAAATCAAATTCATACAATTTTTTACATTTCAGCTGAAGAGAAATTTGATTAGTTTAGTATCTCCTGATAATATCAATATCTGGCATGTGTGACTGTCTCCTGTGAATACATATCAAATTTTTTGGCAAACATCAAAGACAATTAACTACTAAAACCCCTCAGAATTGTTCTAGAGTAGCTACTTTTTGCTTTTGAGTACTCTTTGGAAGTTTTGAGGAATTATTTTCAGTCCAAATCAAAATGTTTAAGGACAGAAACTTTTATTTATTAACTTTTGTTTTTCAAAAAAAAAAGAAAAAAGAACAAGTGGAAGATCACAATGTGTGAGCATTAGGTGAATTAATGAGCCCAGACTCTTGGCGACACTTGTGGTCTGAACCCTGGTCATGGACGCACCCCTGCCCTGCACATTTTGTAACTTTAACACACCCCATGTAACTCTGAAGGGATTGTAAAGGAGCTGATTAGTTTAATCAGATGTGGTGGGAGCAGGAAAAGCTCAAATGTGCAAGGTAGGGGCGCCTCCAGGGTGAAGGTTGAGAAACATTGGTCTAGAGGGAACTGAATTAGACATCCCTGTTGTACACTGTGTTAGATTTACATTTCCTGTAACTTTAATTGTTTTACCAATTAAATGCAGTATATACACGCATCTTATCATGTTTTAACTGAGCACTTCTGTGAATGTATTTACTGTTTAAATTTGATTCCAAATAAACACCTTTCACTTCTTTTTCTCAAATTGTTTCAAATAGCTATGACTATTATTTACACTGTTATTCCATCCATACACATTTCTTTAGGTTTAAGTTTCAGGTAGCAGCCAGCAGGTTTGTGCTGTTTGTTTACATGGATATATTGTACATAAAAGAACAAGTCTTCATTAAATATCCCCCTCAAATTTAGACTTTATCAACAAAAACAGCCTGAGGGGTAGCTGCAGTTCCCAGAAGAGCCTGGGTGGCGCTGTTCAGCCCAGTGCTGGAGATCAGCGCCTTCCATCCTCACTGAAGAAGAGATGGCGTCACGACTCGTAAACAGATCGAGGACGAGAGATGACGATTAATGTCTGTTTTGTTGAATAAAATGGTGACTGTCAGGTAAGCCCGTGCTGTGCGGACGTGGCTGATGTTATCGCGGTGTTTTGGTGTGGCGAACGCATGTAAGCGCAGTGTTTTAGGAGCACGTTCAGGTTTGATCAGTTGTATCAGCAGTTCACTCCCCCCCGAGCTTAACGACATGTAAACAAGCCGCCACACCAGCCTGCTTTAGCGACAAGTGTCCGGTCGTTCTGTCTGAATGCTGAGTGTATAAAGAGTATTAATGACCTCAGGGTAAACGGTCAGCCTCCTGATTTGTTTTGTTTACGTTGGGGCCCCGTCCTTGCAGAGGTTTACACCGTGTTTAATGCTTTAAATCAATATCTGAACAGTAACATCAACACTGCTCGTTTGCCAGCCTTTATTGCTGTCTCTGTATTATATATAAAGGTGCTGAAGCCTCAAAATGACCAAATGACCAAAATGATCCTGGCATCGTATCGTGACATTGACTCTTGCAGCCCGAGAGCCGCACTTTGCGGGCAGTTTTATATCTCAGTCTGTGACCTACACATATGATCCACGTACCAAAAACAAACTACATGATCTAACCAAGCTCTCGGTGTTGTGTGATGAATTATCATCCAGGACAGAAAACACCTTTATGCACCTGTCTGCTAATGAATTAAATCCCAGTTTAAATGCCCCAGCAGCCTTCCAGTGCATGTTTACTGCTTTGTCCAGGTGAACATGCTCAGCCTGCAGACAGACTCTGGCTGATCAGTGAGAGGGGGCGGGGCTGATAATGACACTGATCCAGATACTGCTTTATAGATTGTTCAAATTTCACTACTAATAATAGTAATAGTAATAGTCAGTGCAGTGACACTGACCACAAGTTAACTCGCTCTGTAATTCAGTGAGCATATAACAGAGAGAGAGAGAGAGAGAGAGAGAGAGAGAGAGAAAGAAAGAAAGAAAGAAAGTACAAGAGCTGTCTTTAAGGCAGCATTCTTTAAGCCAGCAAAAATCTCTGATTGTTGAGAGTTTTTTCTTCAACCCTCTCCCAAGTGAGTTTTTGGTAGATGCAGGTTGGGTAAACTAGTGGATTGTTGCATCACGTTCACTGAATATTCCAATCCCACTGGTATCACCATACATAATCTATAGGATTATTGGAGGAAGCATGGAAATTCATGTAATATTAATAAAGTTCTTTTTCATAGAGGTAGTTAATGTAAATTAGCCTTCATTGTACTTCAAACACTTAAGCATTCAATTCATTCTCTTTTGTTGTTGCAGCCTGAAATAGTGTCAGAATGGAAATCTTGGCTGTGAACATGCTGACTGCCTCCCCTCCTATGGCCACACTGCCCCCATCGCCATGTTTGGAAGACCCTGTCCTGCCACTGGGGAGTCTGGACAGTGAAGACTATGTGTTTGTGGAGCCCCGACATCCCAACAAGGTGCTGGAGGGATTAAACAGCCTACGGCTTAACAATGCCTTCTGTGATGTCACTCTCTGCTGTGGAGGGCAGGAGTTCCCATGTCACCGCATTGTGCTGGCCTCCTTCAGCTCCTACTTTCAGGTAAAGAACTGAAAATGTGCAAAATAGAGCAGCATTTGAATGATTAAAAGTGTTGAAACAGACCTTTAGGAACAAAATATACTTTTGAAATGAGCTGGTTTTGTCTCAAACACATCCAGCCATTTGTAAATAAGGTTCCATGTTCACACGTTTGTGTACTGTCCACATTTAGGATGTTGAGTATGTGTCACGTAACATCCTTATAAGATAAAGTGAGGGACCAAGTGCTGTAAGGAACCTTTCACATATTTTAAGTGGTGACACACATCACAGTGAACTCTTAGATAGATTAAAGATAGATTAAATCTGTCGTGTTAATTATTGAGCTGCACAATGTATAGTTTCAGAACTGTTATCGCAATGTGTGCATATACAATATGTCACATCGCAGGACCCACATTATCCTGCTTGATGCAAAATTTAATATTCACACTTCTCATTTTCATGACATATCTACCAGAGGCGGTTATAATTCATTTTACTCCAATATGGGAAACAAAGAGTGCTTTATTAACGCACTAATATGTATTAATACCTTAATATATATTAATACAATAATATGTTTAATATATTTATGAATGTGGGATCGTTACAGTTAAAATTGTTCTTTCAATTTTCAAAGTTGCTATTTTGCTGTTTTGTGTCCTCCAGCACTAGAGGCTGGGTTTTTGCCCACTGAGTTCAGCGTCTCGACTTAGAGTAGGAAAGAGCTCAATGTTTCTCGTCAGTGCCAGAAAAGTATGAGCTAAATTAGGCAACAGTTAGGCAATGTGCACACAGTAAGGTTAGGTTTCTCCTTCAGACACATTAAGTGAAGTCACAAACTTGACTGTGAAGAACTAAGTACAATTAGTTATGGTTCTAATGGCTATAGTAAGATTATGCACAGGGATCAGTTCTATTAGGGAGATGAGTGGAAAATGGTGGTGAGGTTTTCTGTCTCAGCAAGAGGATAAATGGCACCTGAAGGCAGCTCCCTAGTATTTGAGTACACCAGCATCAAATGAGGCAGGAGAGCAGTTTGGCTCAGCAAAAACACACAGGTTTTGTTTGAGGTGTCTGGATAATGATCAATGCTGAGAGGGAGTCCAGCATTAACAGCCTGGCTAAAAGGGGAGAGATGTGAGACATTATTATTTATTACTTTAGAACATATTTTTATCGTCAAAAAGTGCTAAAAGTGTAAAGAAAAGAGTCTCTCTTACAAAGTAATGACCCCATCAAAATGTATACTGTGGCCCTACTTTTCTGAAAAGTGGATATGGCACATATATAGGCCACACCCATTCAGAACATCAATAGGAGTTATGTGCAAATAACTTCTGTATTCTGTAAATCTTGTCACATTAACCTGTGTATGGTACTGTTTATGGTTGGATTTGAGTGCTCATCAGAAGGTTGTATGTACCAAATGGTTAGCTCATAAATACAACTTTACTCTGTTTGAGCGCTTGTTGGAATATCCATCTACTTAGCAAGGAAAGCCGTAGGGTATCCCAAAACAGTAATCCAGTCACAGTCATCCAGAGAAATAAAAAAATAATGTAATACACATCATAAAGTCATGTATCATCTAGAATCCCAAGTTTCCCCACTTGTAAATAGGACTTCTTTGACTGTTCAAGTGCAGTTAACAAGTGATATAAACAGTATTTGTCAGTTTCTGGCACCACTTGAATGCAGCATTTCCAAAAATGACCATAACATTGATGTTAACAGCCAAGATGCAGTAACATTATTTCAGGAGGATAACTTTGAATCTAACAGGTAAACAGCTGATATGCGGTAATGGCTAGGATAGGCTGACAACTGGGCAGTATAAATAAAAGTCAACAAAATTTCAAAGACAAATCTAGACATATCTATCCAGCTTCTTTGATCCTGTTTGCCTGGTCCTGTTGTCCAGTTTGGTCATTTGATGTTCAACATAAAGCCTGTTATTCAAAAACCAAGTGAAGAAGTATAACCTTAAATTTTGCACACTGTCTTTTGGACAATTTCATATTAAGTATTACACAAATTAGAGATGATCAGCCAGTAATGGTTTGTGGGAAACCAAAAATGACTAAATTGAGGAGAAAAATTTTGGGGAAAAGCAAATCCACTGATTTGTGGTGTGCATTTTTCACTGTAGCCAGTTCTCCCTGACTCTTGCAGGCAATGTTCTCCACTGACCTGATGGAGTCGCGGCAAGAACGGGTGGCCATCAATGGTGTCGAGCCTCAGATGATTGGCATGCTGGTCAGCTATGCCTACACGGCAGAGGTGGTGATCTCAAGGGCCAATGTGCAGGCCTTGCTGGCTGCTGCCAACCTTCTGGATGTGATGGCTGTGCGAGAGGCTTGCTGCAGGTTCATGGAGCGGCAGATGGATGAGATCAACTGTGTGGGCATCCACTGCTTCGCTGAGGCTCATTCTTGCAAGGAGCTGGAGCGGCGCAGCATGGAATACATCCAGCAGCACTTTAGCACTGTCTGCCAGCAGGTGAGGTCTAGTAAGAGTACCTAATTCCAGGCATTTCAGCTGGTGCATTTCTATCTGGTATATAAAGTATAGTTATAAAGCAGAGATTGATAAAGGTGTAATTTCTCTGTAATGGAATGTGTATTATAGGTGCCAAGGAAGGTTTAGTATTTTTAGTTGTTGTATTATTTAGTATTTTATTGATGTATAGATAAGAAGTAGGCTATGTGACTTTGGTTAAGGGACAATACTCAGCCCCGTTTATTTGCCTCAGAATTTAATATGTTGATTTTTTTATGGTGGACTTTAATTAACTTCTCTAACTGTAGGCCGTGACGCACTCCCTTGTGGTCTGCATGCCTATCGATAGAGGGAGTAATGGCCTGGTAATGGCACTTTAGTTCATAAAAGGATTCCTGAGGGGAAAAAATGATTTAGCATAAGTAAGAATCAAGAGATCAATCATGTTCAAACCTTTAACATAATAAGCATTAATAGATAAACACAAACATATCACAGAAATAAGGCAAGGCAAATTAGACAGTATCAGTTTGGGAAAAATTTCTGAAATTAAGTACAAATGGTGATGTGGTTCCTCAGGAAAAGTTCAAAAACATCTGTAAGTACAACCCAGACTACATTGGATATGCTGTGCGTAAGTAGACATTAGATTGTTGACATGGGGTCTGACATTATGAGACAGCTTTTAGGCAGAATTAAAGAAAACCACATTTTGTAACTCAAAGTATTGTCTGATGTTAGCAGTGACTGTATATCACTTTTTGTCAGGGACATTTGGGACAGATGTTTTTATGAAGACATGCAATTTTTAAGCTACTGTTCAGACCTTAATTCTCACATTTTCAGTGTCAGGACTGAAGCAAATACAGGTTATAAATAGGTGGGTACTAATCCATGAGGTACTAAAGGTTGACAACCTCTGTTCTAGCATAGATTTAACACTGTGACAAAAACATTATTTCCAGAGTCTTTTCAAATAATACTGCTGTCCTCTCATTGTGTCCTCTCAATGCAGTGTACTGTTAGCAAGTTGAACTGTGTAGCAACATTTACCCACGAATAGAAGAGCCAGGAGGTGATGCCCTGCTCATGAATATCAACAACACCATATTCGCTTATTGCTGTTGCTCATGTGCTAGCTGTGTGTACAATTTGAGGGTGTAAATATTCAACTTCACCCTCAGAGTCAAGATGGTTACCAAACTTAGGGTTTTTGAATTGGCCTGTTTTGGTTATATTGGATTTTCTTTTGAGGATGGCCAAAAGTGTTTGAGGCTCACAGTTTGTCCGTAGCCAAGATAAGTGCAGTTATCCATTCTAGCGCCTCTTTAAATAAATAGCTTATGATCTAAGAACGTTGTTTTAATGACGATGTTGTATTTTGCAGGAGGAGTTTCTCTCTCTGTGTGCAGATAAACTCACTGAGATCATCTCCAGTGATCTTCTCAATGTGCCAAAGGAGGAGACAGTGTTTGAAGCAGCCATGCTCTGGTTGGAGAAGAGTGTCTCCCGTAGACAGAGCTTTGAAAAGGTGAGCAAGAATCTGACCTAGCTCGTCTGTGCATGTGCACCTCCAACCACGACTATGACTGATGCATGTACAGTAATGCACCCATACACTGCGGTGACAAAATGATGATTATGTCAGTAAGGAAGATGTACATATAAAGGTTTAGCTAGGATCCTCTTTGTGCTGTGGGGAGTGTATATAGTGAAGGTATCACTATGCTTCCTCATTGTGGAGGAGAGTGTATTATGTTAAGTCCACAGGTCCAGACAGCTCAACTGGGCAGGAGGTTTGCCTTGGGCAGATCAGCTCAGCTGTCTCGCTTTCACAGTGAGGATATGTGGGGGGGATATAGGGGGGATTACCCTCACAGTGCTTAGCCTGATGAACTTAGTTTGTGCAAGGTCAGCTGCTCCAAACCAGTTATAGGGGCATTGTCTCATGTTCATGCTTGTGCATCTGTGAGCTTAAAATACCCAATTCAATTAAAAAAATGGTTCGTTGTATTATGGTATCACCATCATACATTTTTTTTGGTTTAATTCTGGGCTTCAGGATTCAGAAGTGTTCCAAGAAAGAAATGTCTTTTTTTTCCATACTTCAAAAAAATGATGAGAAGTTAAGATAATAATATATTCTTTAAAAAGAACCTTCTAATTGTTTCTCAGTTGTTTTCTTTAGAAACCTTCCATGAACAGCTGGTATTGCTCTTATATATCGTCCTAACATTATGAAAGCCTCAGACTTTTTTGGATACACTCTCCATCACTTTGTTAGTGAATAAAGAATATAAGCTGTTTTTTTATGCATGACAATAGCCTAGGTTTCTTCTTATACTGAGTATGTTAAACAATAGACTTAATCTGTTGTAGAACTGAGTTGAAATGTCTCTGCAGTGATGCTTCTTTACACACCTGATCTTTGGTCTTTCGTCATGTTTCTGCGGGATATGTCGAATAATGATGTATGTTGATGATATAAAGGTGCTTGAACACATTCGGCTGCCCCTGATCAGCCCCTACTACATCCATGATGTGATTGAGTCTCTGGATGTGGTGAAGGAATCTCTGAAGTGCCAGAAATTAATCTCAGAAGCCAAGGACTACCTCCTGCTCCAGGACCGCAGAGGAGAGCTCTACAGCCCCAGAGCACGGCCTCGAAGGGCCACAGGTACAGAAAACGCACACACTGGATGCATCCTTGGCTGAGAACTGTCTGTATGGGTTCTGCTCCACCAGTGTAATGCAGCTGTTTGAAGAGTTCGTTCCCAGACTCAGTGTGGGTTTGTCTGCCTGTTTTAGGCACAGCTGAAGTAATAGTGACAGTAGGAGGCGAGGATGATAAGGTCGTTCTGCGGAGTGTGGAGAGCTTTGACCCTTTAACCAGTCAGTGGAAAAGCCTAGCTTGCCTTCCCTTTGCTGTGAGCAAGCATGGGCTTGTGGTGTCTGGTGAGTGTTCATGTTCTCAAGTTTTCGTTTCTAGCTTTCAAACGTGGAGCATAATCAGGATAGTTGTCCTGATTTGTATCTGTGCAGGTTCTATGCTGTATCTGGCTGGAGGAGAATTCCCAGATGGCTCAGCCAGCAGAGAGATGTGGCGCTATGACCCCTGCTTCGACTCCTGGTTAGAGATGGCTCCCATGAATGTGGCAAGATCAGAATTAGGTGAGACTTGATCTGATTAAATAAGATTCTGAAGTCTTAGCATTTTAAGATACGTGGAGTACCATAGGTAGGTCTACCACATTGACATGCACTGTAACAAGATGATTGTAGTAGTTTTTTGTTATTATTTCAGAGTGTAATTGCTTCTATTTTTAGAGTACGATGCTGTGCTGATATGGATAGCTAACTTTGTTTGAACTCCACACAGGTCTGGTGATGCTGGATGGGTATGTTTTTGCGGTTGGAGGCTGGGAGGGCCGTTCTCGTCTGGACTCAGTTGAGTGCTACAATCCTCACACTAATACCTGGCAGTTTGTGGAATCTGTCAAAATGGCAGTTACCAGTCCTGCTGTGGTTGCACTGGATGGATTGCTTTACGTCACAGGTGGTGCATTCAGTTCACACTTGCCTAGGCTTTATTGTAGCTTAGACTTTCAAAACCACTGGCTTTGAGCTGTAATGCAAATGACATACGTTCTCAAACTGTAGGAGGCGCTGTTCTTGAAGATGGGGATGGAACTGACCTAGCACAAGTTTACAATCCGAAAACTCGCGCATGGACAGAGGTTGCCCCCATGCAGATCGCCCGCTCTGGGTCTGCAGCCTGCACCCTGAAGGGCAAGATCTATGTAATAGGTATGAAAAAGCTGTCTATCTATTTGCCTGTTTTTTGGTATTACATTCTATTTGGAATTTTCTTCACTTTCTTCTCCTGTCAAGGTGGTTGGCATGCCTCCACGGAAAACACAGACAAAGTGGAATGCTATGACCCGAAGAGCAACAAGTGGACCATGTGTGCTCCAATGAAGGAACGACGCTATCGGCCTGGAGTGGCAGTTGTGGATGGGAAGATCTATGTGTTGGGAGGAGAAGAAGGCTGGGACAGGTTCGACATGTTGCTTTATACACCTTATACTCATTATTTGCTTTGCCTCCTTTCACCCTGATTTTCAATGGTCAGGACCCTACAGGACCACCACAGAGCAGGCATTATATGGGTGGTGGGTCATTCTCAACTCTGCGGTGACACTCACATGGTGGTGGTGTGATAGTGTGTGTTTTGCTGGTATGCATGACACTCCAACTTCACACAACGCTGGTGGCCACATATCTATTATCGGACTACTCTCTGTCCAACAGTGACAATGAAGTGTTCAAAAACTCCCAACAGCACTGCTGTGTCTGATCCACTCTTACCAACGCAGCACACTAACACACAACCACCGTGTCAGGGTCGTTGCAGTGTTGAGAATGACCCAACATTCAAATAAAATAATTTCTGTGGTGGTCCTGTGAGGTCCTGACCATTGGAGATCAGGGTGAAAGGAGGCTAACAGTTTGCAGAGAAACAAATGGACTGCAGTATAGAACTACAAAGTGCTCCTGTATCTTAAATCAGGCTGATAACATGAATTTATGGAACAACCTTCCAGTACGTATTAGACAGGCCTCCTCACTGTCCATTTTTAAAAACTAGTCTTAAAACCCACTTTTATTCATTGGCTCTCAACTCAGTATGAGACATTTGCATGTTTTGGTTTTTACTTGTTTTATTATTTCTTTTTACTGTTTTTTTTAGTTTTATATTGTCTATAGTTTTTAGTGTTCGTTTCTTATGTTTTTATGTTTGATCCCTATTTATGTACAGCACTTTGTTTCGGCTGTCATTCTTAAAGTGCTCAATAAATAACGTTGAGTTGAGTAGTGTAGAAACAGTGAGATGGTATTAATTTGTGATTGGTGTAGCATAAAACCAGACGTCTATCTGCTGATTTTGTTGCTCAGTTTTTGTTTTTGTTTTTGTTTTCTTGTGGCTGTGGCATTCCCAGTGATTGAGCTTTACCCATCTTACCCAGGCTGACCACTCTACTGGCTGAGCTCTACTTTTGTGACGTTTGCTAGAATTGCTAGAATTAATTAGTCTGTATATTGCAAATACCACATTGAGCTTCAAAAATTCAGTTTCAAAACTGGTAACTGGTTTTTAGTCTGGGAAATGGGATTCACCATGCAGTATGAGAAGGCCTATATCTGAACTATGTGAATAATTCTTATTCCCCAGGTACCATGACACCATCGAGCGGTACTGTGAAGAGACTGACACCTGGGAAATCGTAGGTGAGATGCCCACCAGTCGGAGCTGGCTGAGCTGTGTGTCTCTACAGCTGAGGAAAGATACTCAAACCACCAACCACCCCGGTGCTGCCTCCGAGACAGAGTTTCCCGTGGACTGAGGCCATCAGGGTGCCTTTGTGCATAAAAGCCTTGTGCTCCATGTGCCTACCACACCCAGCAAACACTGCGTCTGTGTGTGCCTAAGAGAAGGCCAGGCGGACTGCTCTTGAAGTGCTCGTCGGATGTAGTTTTCAGTTTGCCGCTTGGCTGTGGAAAAAGGACATGCTGATCCACTGACCGGTCTTAAGAAACTAGTTGTGTGGTAATCTGTCCTCTAGGTCCATTCCATGACCATGGATGGATAGAAATCAGTGGTTTTGTGTAAGGGTGTGTGTGTGTACCCTCAATGTCATGTACATCATTCCCCTGAATCTGTGGAAAAAAAGGCTATACAGGGTTCCACGTGTTAGCGCTGAGTACCTGATTGTGAAATAACAATGTGGTTTTGACCTTCACAGTCACAAGTCGTGAAGTATTTTGTAACCTGTTTTAAATGGTGTTTTTTTGTATTTATTAGGTTTTCAGTGTTAGACATTGTATGGAAATGGATTATCAAGTTAGCACTCCCTGGTAAGACTATTACCTAATATAAATATATCACATGGACACAGTTTCATGAAAACCACACCCACTGTCTATTGCCTCCTTTCACCCTGTTCTTCAGTGGTCAGGACTCAACAGGACCAGCACTACAATGACACTGACTTGGTGGTGTTTTAGTATGTGTTGTATGTGTGGATCAGACGCAGCTGTGGTGCTGTTTTTAAACACCCCAATGTCACTGCTGGACTGAGAACAGTCCACCAACATCATCCTGTGTCCTGTGAGAAGTTTTTTCTCAGCCCTGGTCCTGGAGGCCTACTGCATTTTTTTGTGTTTCCCTGCTCCCAACACACCTGATCCAACTAGTCAGCTCATTAACAATGTGATTTTAATTTAGTGGCCAGGTTAGTATATTGATGCTGTCACACAAAAAACTTTGTATTTCCAAAATGTGTTTTCCTTTCTTCTGTCCTTGTAAAAATATTTTCCAAGATATTTTGGAGCATTTCAATTTATCCATTCATCATAAATATGTGTGTGTTAACATGCACTAATCAGATTTGTGCTGTTTTCTAATTATTCATGTTTGAACAGTATAGTTCTGAGATTGGAGTTAGAAATCTGATATTACATTTTAAATGGTCATTCTGGAGTATTTCTATTGGAATATGTAAAGAAATGCTAGATTCAAACAGTCAAAAAGTTCAAAGAAAATGGCAAAATTACAGATGCAGGTTTTTTTCCCATGATGGCAATGATATAGGTGTGTATATTACTTTAAGTCACTAAAACGATCAAATTGTGAAGTTCTGTTTTCAAATCAGTGCCATTTTCCAGATTACAAAATCCAATCCAATAATTGATTTATTCAATAAAAAAAAAAATCTATTGCTACTTGTTAATGAACATAAATGTTGAAAGTGGTTGTTTGTCTGTAGAACGTGTCAAGTGATGTTTGGAGCATAAGTGTCATTAAAAAAAGTATGCAGGACTGTTGAAGGTGTCGCATCAATTCATTTTCATAAGACACTGGTTTTGCACCACTGGGTTTAAATAAAGTACACAAGATGTAGGTAACCATTTTGTTTATTACAATCATGAAAAATAATTGATCGGAGCAGACTTCCATGAGTTCAAGAGCATCACCATGTTGAATGTTTTACTATTTTTATAAAAGTTAAAAAAAAGAAAATCAAACAGTTCACTAAACCAAATGACTGATTTCAGGTGAGCACTGTATCATCTTAAAAAAACAAAGACATCTGAATACAAGAAGAGAAACCCCTTCTGGTCATTTCCAACTTAGGAATCCGACTAGCACAAGTCTATACATTGTGTATAGTAGTTGTGGACTGATCAGCTCCCAGAGCTTTAATCAGACGAGCAGTCTTTCAATGGCCATCTGCACGGACTGGATCTGAGGTTTGAGCTGTGAGCCTTCTTTAATGGTGACCGAAGTGGCTATTACAGGCCGGGACACCCCACACGCACGACCCAAGGCCTGCTTGGAGCGCACAAACACATATGGTACATTCTTGTCTTCACACAGCAGAGGCAAGTGAAGAATGATTTCCAGAGGTTCAGCATCCGCAGCCATCACTATGAACTCAGAGATGCCACGGTTGAGAGTTTTGGTGGCTGGAGAAGAACAAAATTTTAGAAAGTTAACCAAACACCATAACTGATTTCAAAAATGAAGGAAATCTCAATGTAGAAAGATTTTGTTGCATTAGTTTGAGCTACTTGCCTTCATTGGCTCCTTTTCGCAGTTGTTTGTAGTTGGCCGCTTGCTGCACCAAGTCCAAAATAGTTTTGGTCAAAGTAGCGTCAGCCAGTGGATAAGCTTTTGGGTTCACTTCTGATTCGGCCTGGAAGATAAAAGAAAGAAAGGAATCGTGTAAACTTTTAATTCAGCACTTACTTCCAACATCAGAACATCAGAACAGTTAGGTTTTATAAATCCTGCTTTCTTTCCACTCCATCTGGTCTATATATACCTGCACCTACATGGAACTACAGTCAAAATACTTATCACAGCTTAAATGCAAATGTAAAAACACCAATCGGTTTTACAAAAATGATGGGGTTTGTCTCAGTGGATCCAAGTGGACATACACCTGAAAGACTTAGCAGCAGGCCCGCTCCATCAGCCACTTCAGGGTTTTGTTCAATTTCTCTCTCCCCTTGGCCAACTGATTGGAGGGAATTCCAAAGAATTCCCAATTTACTTAAATTGATTGGCTAAGGAAACAAACAAGACTTTAGTGCCAAGTGGCAAAAACTGGGGAACTTTTTGGACTGACCAGTGCTCTCATGCATCTGAAAACTGACCATAGTATTTTATTTTACTTATGAGATGAAATGAAAGAGTTGACCATAGAGTCTACTGAGGCTATTAGAAACTATTACATTTTCATTAGGGGTGAAGTGATTCTTCATATAATTTGAGTACCTTGATTACAAAAAATAATCAAGGAATTGTTTAACTGTGAAACTCAAAAGTGTGGCATTTTGTACAGACTACTTTTAATGCAGCACTTCCATCACCCACACAGAGGAAGGCTGCGGGAACAGAATGGAGTGTAGACCCTTTAACACATTAGCTTTGTTTATTAAAAGTTAACTTCTTACAAGGTTTATTTAATCTGTAAAAAGATTCAATATTAAAAAATTAATAATTAGCTGAGTCAAATGTGGCTCTTTATTCAGTAGCTGGTCACTTCTAGCCAACTACTATGTGGTTCTACTAGCTAAGGATATGAGTGAACAGCAAAGCACTTTTGTTAGTCTCTGTGGATAAGGGCGTCTGCTAAATGCCATAAATGTAAATGGTCAGGGTCCAAAATGGATTCCTAATTTATACATTTACATATATTTCCTCAATTCTTCAGAATCAGATTTTTTTCTGATTTTATCACACTCCTCTTACCATCAAATACATTTAATTGAATTCCTAAGTTGTACTTGGGCTTGTAAATATGCTTGGCTGGTGAATTTCTCATCTTTCAGTCCGTTTGGATGGTGAGTGATAAAGTTAAATTCGGACACTGTGTGTGGTAGAAAAAGGACTTGCTCTTGGACGGTGGATAAAATATTAGCACTGGTGACTAATGTGCTCAAACACAGTAGGTGTCAATCTTAGTTTGAACACTTCAAAAACTTGATTTATGTGTGTATGTATGTATATATATATATATATATATATATATATATATATATATATATATATATACATATATATATACATACTTTTATTTTAATTTGTGTTTCATTGATCTTGATTTGTGTTTTATGGAAACTTTTATTGGAAATATTTCTAGACAAGAAGATATAGTACAGAAGACACAGAACACTACGATTAATCGAAGGGGCACCCAGCTGAAACGCAACGATTGACCGAACGGGCGCTCGGCGGAAACGCTACGGTTAATCGAAGGGGCGCCCGGCGGTAACGCTACGGTTAATCGAAGGGGCGCCCGGCGACAACGCAACGATTGACCGAATGGGTGCCCGGCGGGAACACTGCGATTAATGGAAGGGGCGCCCGGCGTTAAAACACTAAAATGCTGTGCAGGCGCAGCGCCGTCACACAGCTGTGTGGTTTCAGGGTCATTTAACTCGTTCTAATCACGGGGGAGTTTGTGGAGAGAGAGAGAGAGAGAGAGAGAGAGAGAGAGAGAGAGAGAGAGATCGTGACTTTCTGCATTTAGCGCGGGGGCTAACTGTCCGGCTCGGTGAGCTACATTACACACACAGCCGGGTCATCCATTCATTCAAATATGAATGTACTTCTGTCCGACAGAAACATGCAAAATGTCTTTCATAGAAAGTTCTCGAAAGTTGTAACGGCGGGACAACGTGCGCTCCACATGGAGGAGACGCAGACCCACCATGGTTCCAGCTGAAGATCTGAGACGTGTGGAGAAGCTGTCTGCTCGTCCTCTCGGCGTGTGCTTCACGGAGGACAGATCACCCACTTCGCGGTACGTGCAGATAATAAGCTGACTCTAAAGGAAAGTAGGTTAACGTGGTTCTTCTGCAACGAGGAGCTTCTGCTCGGAGGTGCCGAGATGTTCTTCTGTGGTGGTTCTTCAGCGGGCTGGAGTTTAGTAAGAGCGCCCTCCAGTGCAGCTCCATGGTATTTCAGTAGCAGAGCACACTGAGAGTGAGCAGCAGGGCGGAGCTGGGAGGTGTGTGTGTGTTTTATTCACCTGACTGGAAAAAAAGGCAGTTTGTAATGTGGGATCAGTGAGTCAAAGCAAGGATCCCAGTGAGGACAGCATCAGCGGGCAGTGGGGATCCGGGTCGGGACACATCGGGGTGGATGAGTCAGGATTGGGAGTCAGTAGATGAGTAGTGAGTATATTATTATACACTGTAATACTGTATAATGTAAACATGTAATAATACATTCTATAAACGCATCCTGTGTGATAAAACTATACTTGTGGTCTGTTTTTACTAATCATACTTTAATCGCAGACTCTTCGTTAAAAACATCAACAAACGTTTCCACCAATAAGCGCCTTACGTTTGCTTCCGGTCACAGCGGAAGTGACGTGGCCGCGGATCCGCTCGCGCCGCTCGCTCTCCGTGTCCGCTGTCTGAGGGAAGAAGACCGGAGTCATGAGAGGAATGGCTACTCTGCATCACCTCTCTGTGCGTTTCACCTCCTCCTTCTCCTCCTCATCCTCCTCTTCCTCCCGAACTGCAGCTCCGCCGAGACGCTGTTGTTCACTTAGCTCCTGGCTAACAGGCCAGTCTAAGTATATTAGAGCGGCTAACGGCTAACCCAGCCCTGTGATATCTAATGTCCGCTGTGGGTCAGACCTAAGAGCAGCAGCAGCAGGCTGGGGTAGTCTAGAAGTCTAGCAGGGGTGTATTCGACCGCAGAGAGACTGAACGCAGAGCGTTTGAGTGTCCGGGTTCAGTCTCTGAAGGTCATTGGGTTGGTGGTCATGGAAACAGCTGGTTTCAGCTCAGAAGCTGCAGAACCACAAACTAAAATAGTCTTTGAGACTGTTTGAGACTGAAGCAGAGGGTCATGTGGGAGATCCAGGACACTCTGATCCAGCAGTTTGTCAGCTGTCACCTCATGACCCCTGTTCTACCAGAAACCACAACAGCCCACAAGACCTCAAACTGAAGTCTTCTGTGAAACTGTTTTGCCTTTGATTCCTCTGACAATGAGAGCACAGGAATTCTGTCCTGAACAGCTTACAGAACATCCGTCCCAAAGGTGCCAAACACCAGATGACACGTCAGTTTACAAAAAGTGCACTCATTTAAGCTCTGTATCTGTCAGAACAAAATTACAAAACATCTGCTCTTGCTTTTACATCTTATGCTTGTTGATGTTTTGCTTTTTGCGATAATCTGAATGTTTTCATGTTACAAACTGTTTATCTGTAGGTGTGATTAATATTTCACTTTAAGACGTTTATCCTCATTGTCTGGTCAGCAATAAAAGTGTCTTTAAAATAAATACGCTAATCAGTTGCCACCTTAGGTGGTCAAAATATAAAATCTGACCATGTGCCTCAGTGGGGAATTTTCTGCATCAAATGTGTTGTATTGTGGTACCAAAAACACCAGAGGGCAACCTTTTTAGTGTTATTGTAACAAGATCATACCCATGTTGCATTAGCAGTGAATGTATTGTTTGCGTTTAAGGTATCGACTGGTACAGTGCTTCTCGTGCTTTTCAGAGCTGACCTTAAATCTAAACTCTTCATACTGTCATGGTTTGCTTTGTTAAATGGATTCATTACGTGCCGTTGTTCTCTACAGAGACGATGCTATGCTGCCGCAAGGATCGCCCCTCTAACAGAGCCGCTGGGTTCTAGCAAGCCATCTAAAGCCATCATCCGTTCTACACAAGATGTCCAGGTACGGGTACTCACACAGTTAACAGCAGATGTTTACTTAAAGCAGATAAGAAGCTAAATAAATGAGGATTAATTTATAATGCCTTGAAGTAAAGATAAACAATGAGATAATGAAACAATGTTGGTGTGGCGCAACAGATAACGCCACCACTGAGCCACCACATCATGTGGTAGGCAGGTTGGATTCCCTGTCTGGGCAACTATGTTGAGGTACACCAGTCATTGGGCAAGTCTTCAAGTTCAAAGATAACTGGCTTTTCTCTCACTTTACATAGAGTGACTGTGTCCTCTGTAATACTGCTCGGCCCATGTTCATCATGAAAAATGCAGAAAACCTAGACCATGCTTTTGTTTAGTCTCATTTAGACCTCAGTTTTCTTTTCATGCGTATTTCTTACAAAGCTGTCTGGTAACGTCAATAAGTTTTTAAGAACGTTCTGTTTCAGTGTTGCAGAAACTTCATTTCTTCTCCCTCACTCTGCTCTGCCCCCTGCTCTTGGCTCTTATTCTGCTTTACTCCTCTCCACCCCAGTTGCATTTTACACACATCATGGAGGGGGAATATTTATTTTTTACCATTTATTGTGTAAAAAGCTGAAATACAGATCAGATTTCAGTATGTTTAAATATAGTAGACAGAGGATTTTATGGGGTTTGTTTGTGAAAATAATTAATTTACTGAATCAAAAAAACATTTTCACATCATATTTTGTCATATATCCATTCAGCTGAAATATATCAGGATGGGATTTTTCCCCCTTATCACCCAGCTCTAAACTTAAAACATGCCTCTTTTCTCTGTCACTCCAGTTACTAATCTATTTATACTTGATTCAGCAATGTAATTATTTTCATTATTTTAGGAATCTTTCTAATCTAAACTAATTTAATTAAATGATAAACTTCATCTTTGTCTTCTTGAAATGTTTTTTGTTCTGGATTTTAGGTGTCCAAGCTTCCCAGTGGTCTTCTTGTTGCTTCCCTTGAGACTTACTCCCCTGTCTCCAAAATTGGTGTGTTTGTGAAAGCTGGCAGTCGCTATGAACCTGTGGATAACCTCGGTGTCACTCACTTGCTGCGCTTAGCAAGCAGTTTGGTAAGGTTATAACAGTTGTATTTAATCTGTCTCTGCAGTTACCACAGTGCATATGAGAGAGACTCAAGAGATTGCTTCTGGAGTATTCAGTAGCTATGAATAGAGGCAATGTAATAACAGTTTAGTCTTCAGTCAGTAATTAATCTTCACATTTGAAAACCAAACAGCTGCCAGCCCTGCAGTCCTTCAGGTTGTTGAGAATATTTTCTGGTAAATTTAATTGTAGTGCTTCACAAATGTTTAAAAATAATATCTCTCCTGAGTCTGAAGACGGTTGTGTAATTTTGTCTCAGTTATGTAATTAAGCAAATATTGTTTTGAAGACATTGATTAAAATGTTCCTGCAGAAGGTTTTGTGTAATCTCTCATTACAGTGTGTGGTGGTTCAGAACAGCTATTAATCTTTGTATATCCACTAGTCATAAAATGTAAATGTAATTTTTTTTATTCCCAGACCACTAAAGGACTGTCTGCGTTCAAGATCAATCGAGGGTTGGAGGCTTTAGGGAGCACTCTGAGGTTAGTGTTTTGCTCCCATATTTTCATGAACCCATTAGAGCTAAGCTAAGACACTTATAGTGTCGTTCCACTTTACAAAGCATGACATAGAATGCTGGTCACTGTGTGATGCTTCATTCTGCAGTTATTTCTACTGCCATGCTTGCTGTGGTTACAAATGTGCTGAGCTGAAGTTAGTTTCGTTAATGTCCTTAACAAAATGGAGGACAGAAACTATTTTTAGATTTTTCTTCACTATTCAATTAGACAATCGAAATAATGCACATTGTGACAAAATCCTACACTTACAACAACTGGGGGACACAGGACGCACCTCATACCTACTCTGTCACCATCACATAGACACCTGGTTTTGTCAGTATTTCACTGTAATCATCTCTCCATGTTGTTGTGGCAGAATATGATCCAATTAGCAACCTTTCTGTTCTCATTTGTTGTTGAACTAGACATAAATAGCAGTTTCTATACTTTTATCACACTTTAATGTAGGACTAGGCTGATATATCAATTTTTATATTGATATTGGGATATAAATAGCAAGATTTTGTAAGTTTAAGATTTTTAAACTTTTAAAATAATGTTAAACCATCGTTTTCTGCACAGTTGCTCTGCTCCATCCCCTGTTCTCAGCTCCTCTCTGCTCCCTTTGATGCACACTATGGAGGGGAATAAGACTTAGTGTGTATAAAGAAATTAATATTTCAATGTTTAAATATAGTAAAAAAAAGACGGGAGAATGATTTCATGCTGTGTCCTCTTTTTTCACTCTACTTTCCACATAGTGTGTTTTATATTGTATATAAAATATATTGGAATATTACTTATTTGGGTTTTTTTTGGGGTTTTTTTTCATCCATATTGCCCAGCCCTACTTTCATGTGTACTACCAATGGGGTCTGCATTCTGATTAGTACTGCCCAATGGACTAGCACTAAACTGTCATGCTGATACATATGAGAATATGGAACAACCTCACCTTTCACACTACTGTCTCTGTTTGATTGCAGTGTAACATCAACAAGGGAGCACATGGTCTATTCCCTAGACTTTCTGAGGGATGATTTGTAAGTATTTGTTTGACCATGGACACAGTGTCCTACTTCACAATTATTTTGCATTTACTTACATTTACAGCCATAACATTAACAACACTAGCCTAATGTTGAGTAGGTCGCTATGCCCCCTTAACAGCTGACACATTGAAGTCTGGATCTCACAAGACCTCTGAAGTTGTTCTGTGGTTTCTAGCACCAAAATCTAGCAGCAGATGTTTTAAAGTTCTGAGGTGGATCTCCATGGATCTCATTAATGGGCATTGGTTCCCATCACCCTCTTGCTGGATAACAGATTATCCTTTCATAGATCACTTTTGTAGGTACTGACCACTGCATAGTGGAAACACCCCACAAGACCTGCATGATGTTTTGGAGATGGTTGTGAATGTTGAAGTATGAGAAAGCTCTGTTCCTTCACTTCCCCTTCCCCACTTCCCGTTCCTCCAGAGGATTGACCCAGCAACCATCTAGATCGAACCCAAACCCACTTTTGTAGCATTTAGGTGAGATTATTGATTGATCCTGGGATTGACTGGGTACTCTTGCTTCTGAAGGTGGTGATCTTGAGTTTGTATTGGTTCCAGACTGGGTGTGGTTAAGTGGCAAAAGACCAGTTTTCCTTTTACATGGGTCAATAAAGGTCACTTTCCATTGTGGATCGCTGTAAATCACATTTGATACCAAAACAAACGTACACAAAATATGTTGTGAACCAGTTGCCAATTAGATTATTATTATTATTATTATTATTATTATTTCTCCTGTGCCTGTTTAGTTTGTATCCCAGAAGCCAACACTGATGCTGAAAATTTATTGTGTGTTATGTTTGGTATCCATTACAGTGACACTGTCATAGAGTACCTGACCAATGTGATGACTGCTCCTGAGTTCAGGCCATGGGAAGTGTCCGAGCTCACATCCAGAGTTAAGATAGACAAGAGCCTGGCAGAGCAGTGTGCCCAGACAAGTCAGTGCTCTTTCTCTACCCTGTGTGTTGTGTGGAAGCGTTGTTTTTGTGCATGCATTGGTAGAATGGAAGCTTTACACTATTGTGTTGTGTTTGTCTAGGTATTCTTGAGAACCTTCACCAAGTTGCATATAAAAATGCCTTGTCCAACTCTCTCTACTGCCCAGCCTACAGGGTTGGCAAGATTAGTGGAGACAAAGTAAGTCTTAAAGAAATACTGAACAAGTGCTATTCTTTCAGAATCACACATAAATTGTAAATAATTATCATCATAAGAAATTTTTCATTATGTTTATGGTGTGTATTCATGATGATCTGACCTGTTTTCTCTTCTGTGTTTTTAAAAGATGCAAGAATTTTTTGCTAACAATTATAAAAGTGGAAGAATGGCTTTAGTTGGATTAGGTGGGTGATGCATCTTTTTTCTGGATTTGATGTTTACTTAACAGTTCATACTGTTGACATGTTGGACATTGAAGTAAGATTTATTGATGTGCTACCTTTATCCGCTCTAATACTTTCTCTATTTGTACATGAACAATTAAAAAAAAAAAAAAAAAAAAAAAGTATTTAGACAATATAATAATAAAATAAAATGTACTGCATTTGTTGAAAGCTACAATTGATCATTTACACAAATTAACAAATTAAATGTGGTGAAATGCATTGGTAAATCTGGTAATGATGAAGTGAAATCATTCAAAATGGCATATTTCACTTAAAGGCAGTGAGTTTGTACATTATGGACATTAGCATAGTATAGATCGATATGTGAATGGGAGATGAGTATCAGATGACATTTCCAGAGCTGCAGTGCAGTGTTGCTCTTCCTGTTGATGCAGTGTGTAGATTATAGGTTTTCTACTCGTCCAAAATTTCATCTCTTATTCTGATCATACAGGAGTGAGCCATTCTGCTTTAAAACAGGTGGCAGAGCAGTACCTTGATGTTCACAAAGGGGTAGGAACGCCTGGAGACAAGGCTGTTTACCGTGGAGGTGAGGCTAGCACTGCATAAAATTCATTTTGCTGACCTAATATGGTTAGTTCAGCAATATTCCTTTTCTCTCATTTTTCTTGCCCGATTTTGGAAAATGTTTTACCCATTATAGTTCATTCTGAGTCTTTTGCATATCAGGTTGAAAACCAAAAGTCATGTCACTTTAGCGAGACCTTTAAAAAATATTCAGATTAAACACAGAACTGTGCAACAGCTTCTGCTGCAGTAAATAATAAGGTTGAAACAAGGTTGCTTGCCTGCTGGGTTGAGCTGACTGTAATTTGCACTCAATTGTTTAGTTAACAAGGTGGTTGAATTTGTGTGTGTGTGTTTGTGTAGGTGAGCTGCGGGTGCAGAATGGAGATGCACTGACTCATACACTGCTAGCCTGTGAGGGGGCTGCGAGTGGCACAGCAGAAGCCAATGCCTTTAGCCTGCTTCAGCAGCTTTTAGGAGTTGGCCCTCAGGTCAAGAGAGGCTCCGGTATTACCAGCAAACTCAACCAGGGCATTGCCAAGGCAACCACGCAACCCTTCGATGTCAGTGATGTAGTGATATTGTGACAAACAGGTTTCAGATATGAATGGAGATGATTGGAGAATCTATCACTTTATTCAAGATTTAAGATGTCTTAATTAAACATAGCACTCGTCTTTTTAAGGCCACAGCTTTCAACATCTCGTACTCCGACTCGGGTCTGTTCGGACTGTACACGGTTGCACAGCCTGGCTCTGCCAATGACGTGAGTGTTGTCTAGTAATTAAGCCATTGATTTTTTTTCTTTTATTCTGAATTTATGTATAAATATTAAAGCCTTCAGAATGAATTGGAATATAATAAATTTATTTACTTTCTATGGTTAAATTTGTAAGATAAAATTTAAAAAATACATATAATAAAGCCTAATGGGCAAAGAATTGCACAAGAATTTATGTACTATTGCACTATATCTCTATGAGGATTTTAGGTTTGAATGCCGGGTTCCTGCTGCTTGAAGAGAGAGCAAAAAATTGGCCGTGCTCCCTCTGACTAGGTAGATGGCGCTCTTTGCCTACTTCACACCCAGTGTGATGCATCTGTTGGTCATTGTATCGGAACTGGGGACCCATGGTTGGCTGCCGAACAGTGATACAATGGTGACAGTTTAAAAAGAGGCGATGGCTGACCTCACTTGTATTGGAGGAAGCATGTGCTTGTCTTCACCCTCCGAGTGTTGGGAACATTGTGTGTGATGGTTCCTAATGGGGTTGCGTAACTGGCACTTCTAAAGTGGGGAGGAAAAATTGGAATAAAATTATAAACATTTTGTTATACGATATAATATTGTATATTTCAATACTCATTCCTTTATCATTGCTTTCTATTCAATCAACTCTGTAGGTCATCAAGGCTTCCCTTGCCCAGGTGATCGCTGTGGCTAAAGGAACTGTTTCTGAGCAGGACCTCGTCAGAGCAAAGTGAGCACAATTACTGTTGACTCAGTGCTTACACAGTTCATCATTACAGTCTCTTACAGTAAGCCTCTCCTTTGTGCTGTAAATCAGGTTGATATGATCACATCCATACAGTCTGTTCCAGAATTCTGGAACACTTAGTGAAAATTATTTTATTTTGTGTTAATTGTGTAATTTAATGCCCAGAATTTATTATACATTATATTATCAACATCATAATTTAAGTGAAATGTATCTTGAATTAAAAATTTCCTAGTATCTGGCATGTCACCTCTCAGTTTTAACTGCAGTGTGCAGTTGAGCACTTAAAGTTTGGAAGGTCTTAATCTGGCCAATATCAAGTCCTTTTAAATTTGAATATTAATATCATTTATCAATTTGAATACAGTACAGTATATTGAGTAAATTCTAGTTTGAGTTGTGAATATTAGTATCAGCCTGTGAAGTTCTGCATAATTTACACTATATTTACTAAACAAGACAATACAGTGGTCCAGTGAATTACTTGTTAGTGGGAGAAAAAGGCAGTTAAATAATACGTGTTGCCTTGTTTGCTTTGGTTGTAGGAGCCAGCTGAAGAATGAGTACCATATGGTTTTGGAGAGTTCAGAAGGATTGCTGGAGGAGATTGGAGCTCAAGTGTTGGCCAGCGGAGCCTACAGTTCCCCAGATGCTGTGGCCAAGGCCATTGACTCTGTGACATCTAGTGACGTTATCAATGTATGTGTATTAAGTTCTGTTAATGACTGTTTTTTGTTATCCTAATAAACTGCAATTAGAAGTATGGTTTCAATAGCTTTATTTGGCCAAGAACCCAAAAAAAGAGCTTGTATGTTTGTTGCTTATAATCAATAATTCTGCATTCATAGAATTATGGATATATTCAGTCCCATATTCAGTCCCCGATTCTCTCTCTTCATCTCTGTTTGTCTTTTCCTGTAGGCTGCAAAGAAGTTTGTGAACAGCAAGAAGACAATGGCAAGTAGGGGTCACCTTGTAAACACACCATTTGTGGATGAATTATGAGGATGAGCCATAACTTAAAGTACTGCAACATTTACTCGCCACTGCTACTGATAATGTTTTATTAAGTCACCACTGATTGAGGTTTGTCATCCAGCAAATGTGTATCAGAGTGGGAAGTATACATTTTGCCAGTTTCACTGTATATCATGTGTAAATTCATTAAAATCTCCATCTTCATACATTTTGTAGCTCTTTGTTTTTCTTTTTTACTCTGAACTGCTGCAGCATAGAGGGGTTTCATGTTTTAAGTATCAGCATATCTAGTGGAAGATATATCCGGTACAGTTGCTGAGTAGACATACTGTAGTTCTTGTTTGTTAGTGCTTTCTTTGCCACCAGGGGGAAACACTGTTTGATTTGTGAATGCTGCTGCATCAGACAGTATTCACAGACCATTTGTGTAATACAGCTGACTAGTGATTTTGCCTACTGCAGTAGATGTAAAAGCAACTACTTTCAAGAACCACTTGATTAAGATAAATATATAGGATGTTTAATCTTCTACATCTGGGATCACAGAAAACTTATCTTCAGCAGTGACTCCAGTAATTATTTGCAATAATACACTCTTACAATAATAGATGCTACAAAACAGTGTTATGTAGCAGTGACATAAAAAACAGTTGGTTTGTGTTTGAAGAACCATCTGAAAGACTAAAGAAGCTTCTGATGTAAAGGTTCTTCACACTCACATCTTTATTACAAAAATGTTTAAAGAGCAACACCTCCCTTCTCCATGCTCTTCAGGGTTCTTTCTGGAGCAGTGGCCGCTGGTCTTCACAAAGTTATCCCAGGCAGGCTATTTTACGGAAAGACGCAACCCCATCCCCATAACACTTGGTAGGCAGCCAAGTTGGCCATCATGGTGCATGACTGACAGCAAAACATGGATGATGTGGCATTATCACACCAGCTATAGCCCTTCTCCAAAATTTGCTAGACTAGTGTTAGCATGCTGGCTTAGGGCCCCGTCCCACATCACTACCGCAGCTTTAGTGGATCAGTTAGGACTTGTCCAGAGTGGTTAGTGTGCCATAAGCATGCTAGCTAACAGCATTCTCCAACATTGCTAGCACAAGATTAGCATGTCAGATGTCCAGAATCCCGAGGTTTAACATCACTACCACGGCGTCAGTGTGCCAGCTTTAACCCTCATCCAGAATCGTTAGTGCGGTGTTAGTATGTTGGCTACCTGCCTCGTTAGTTGAATGTGTTTTTATACATGTTTCAGTATTTTCACTGGTGTTGCTCTTTAAAGAACCTTTTGTAGCACTAAGGATACTGGAAAAATAATGTCTGATTTAACCTGACCAGACTTTGTAGGGAACTGTCCTAGCTGGAAAAACTAATTCCAGTATCATTCATGTAACAGTGTGAAAGGTGGTGGGTTTAGTGTCCAGGCTTTGTGCTTCCTTCCTGGACCTCATAATGGTACTTTTTGTTTTAATGCACTCGCTCACTGCTTGTTCCATTAGCTTAAATGGAAATGTTTTCTCCAGGCATTCTTAAGCCACTCTGAGCATGTTCTGACCTATGGGGATGTTTCAGTTGCTGATGACAGCTTAATGTGCGACTAGGCACGGAAATTGAAGGGAGTAACAGCTAAGACCAGCAATGGTACATATGCAGAAGTGTATTGCGATTGGAGGAAAGCCTCAATGAATCGGTGGAGATGGACAAGGCCAGAGAATGTGACAGATTCACAATAGTTTCCATGAAGTTTCTGTTTGTAATCCCCAAGGAGGTGGCTGGACGATAAAAGGGAAAAAGCAGAGGGGTGCATCATGAACATAAAGAGTTTTGCACTCATTGTAGAATTATTAATAGAATAATAGACATATTTCTTAAGCCATCATGACATAATATCTGGGTTTGTGATGCAGTCACGCTAGTCGCTCGCTCTGGATAAGGGCGTCTGCTAAATGCTGTGAAAATGGCAAACAGATGCAAACAAATGTATTCTTAAATTAAACCTGAACAAACATGTTTCAGTTGTCCCTGGTGGCACTCTAGGTTATGACACTGGGCCTTTACTCCACACCTTCCAAGGTAAACTGTCATAAATTCTTATCTTTTCACATATCAAGCAAAATAATCCAATCTTTTTGTTTTAAAATAAAAAATCTAGTACCTCATTGTTTGAACATTTCATAAAATATATGTCGATCTGCTATACGTTTATCTGCTTGTTCCGACTCTCACTGTCCATTTTATCAGCTCCACCGAGAAAATACGAGGATTTTATATTTCTGTATTTACACACTGTAATCCATCTATTTCTCTGCACACATCCTTATCTGCCATTTACCCTCTTTTTCAGTTTTCAGGACCCCATAGTACCACCACAGAGCAGCTACAACGTGGGTGGCGGGTCATTCTCAGCACTGCAGTGACACTGACATCAGACCCGGCAGTGCTGCTGGAGTGCTTGAACAATGTGTCTACTCACCGTCCACTCTATTAGACACTCCTACCTAGTTGCTCCCCCTTGTAGATGTAAAGTCACAGAGAGAAGCTCATCTCTTTCTGCACATTGTTGATCATCCTCTAGCCCCTTAGTGTTCTGTGGGGGTAGTGTGGTGTCTGGGGGGGTCCTATGGGTGTCATGTGGTGGTCCTGTGGGTGTCCTGTCCATTGAAGAGCAGGCTTAACACAGTGCTGAGAGAAACAGACGGACTACAGTCTGTAATTATAGAAGTACAAAGTGAGATGATCAGCAGGAGCTTCAGTCAGGCGGGTCTTCTCCATCCGCGAATCGCAGACATGGAGTGAAACGACTCGGTTCCATGAACTGAATCAAACTCAGTTATCCCACACTCAGATCTCGCGAGACTATGAATATGAGCGTGCGCGCGCGAGAGCGAGCAGTCTGCTGGTCCGCGTCGTCTGAGAATGGAGTAGAGCAGCAGCAGCAGAGCCAGACCAGAGCCAGAACCAAAGCCAGACTCAGACTCGGACTCGCCGCGTTTCTCGTCGCGCGGTTTTCCTGCTGGAGTGGGAGACGTGGGTGTTTGTCGGACACGGCTGTGAGGCGGGCGGCTCGGGGCCCCGGCGGCGGATGCGGGGGGTGGGGGGCATGAATACGCCGAGCGAGGAGGGGGGGGTGGCTCTCCGCTCGCCGAACGGCAGCCCGGCCGTCGCCGTACGCAGGGAGGAGTCGCTGTGAGCGAGCCCCTGGCCCGCAGGCGCTCGCGAAGCCGCTCGCGCAGCCGTCGTGTCGCTGGTCGGATGGGGCCCCGCAGGCCGCCGCGCTCAGCGGGACTCGGGCTCGGGGCAGGTGTCTGAGATGTGATTGTGCTGTTCGGCTCTGAGGACCGGGACCGAGTCCCGCTTCTCTCCTCTGAAGATCCCGACTCGAGTCTGTCTGCGCACGAACCGGGATGGATAAGCTCACCATCATCTCCGGCTGCCTGTTTCTGGCCGCGGATATCTTTGCTATAGCGAGCATCGCGAACCCGGACTGGATCAACACGGGCGAGTCGGCAGGTGAGCCGTTAGACTGCCTTATTTACCCCCCTCATGTGACCCCTCTCCCCCTGCTCAGTGTGGGGTTCCTGACCCAGCACGGCCCTTTTGTTTACCTCTGCTTTCTGCCTGAGCTGCGCTACTGTGTGTGTGTGTTTATTATCCTGAAACGATCCTACCGACCAACCCAACCCAACCCTACCCTACTGACCCCCCCCACCCTACTGACCCCCAACCCCTCTCAAACCCCCCACCTACCTCCCCTGCTTGTCTTCTAAGCCCCATAGACCTCCACCCCCCACCAAACCCCCTGTACCCCCCACTCAAACGACACACACACAGACCATTCTCCATGTTCAGCTTTATTTTCCATTGTCTTTCCCACGTGATGTGAAGAGACTGTACCAAACAGTGTTTTATTGGGGTCTGTGCCAACAGTGCAAGACCCCCATACTTGTTTGACTGTTGATCTTATCAGGGGCTTATCAGAAACGGGCTTCATTCCTAATTGACACTTAACACTGAGAAAATGCTTCCATATAGAACTGTGAGCAGTTCTTCAGACTGATGGAGAATGTGCTGTATAGGGTTCTATTCACCACTTTAAGGCTTTTACTAATGAGTTTTACATTGTAACAACAGTAGATCCTGTTTGGTGCTGTCTGGAACCCTTTTCAAAAAAGGTTCTAAATAGAACCCTGTACAGCCCATTCACCTTCAGTTTGAAGAACTCTTATAGATGCAAAGAACCCGTTAATCACACAAAGGGCTCTTTGAGTGTTCATATAGAAAAGATTATTTTCCAGAAGAACCCTGATTTTTAAGTGTGTACTACATTTATCTTGAGTGTAACGTTAAAATTTAAAGGTGTAGTTTGTTATTGGTGCAGACTGTTGTGGGCCTAGTGTCACACACATTAAACGCCCACGTTAGATAGTCTTTCTGTGTTTATGCCAGCCTTCAAAACCGAGACAGGCTATTGATAGACAGCTGCGCTTTGTTTGCCGTGCTGGACAGCCGTGTAAGTGGGTCAGCAAGGGTTCAACCACAATTCGGTGAATTCAGACAGATTGCACCAACGCTTCTCTTGGTTGTTTACGTGCGGCAATATCAATGCCATATGGTGTCATGAAACGAGTCAGGTGGGCGCTGGTGCAGGGGAGTAATGAAAGTATGTTTTTTCTTAGAGGCTTGGACCCGGATTTCTGTAAAGCGGCTTTGTGACGACGCCTTTGTTGTAAAAAGCGCTATATGAATAATATTTGATGTATTGTGCTCCTTTAACATCATGTTTTTTGAGTCTTCAGATTTGAGCTTGGATATTGGTGTCGGTATAGTTAGCGGTACACTGGTAGGGGATTGTGGTGCAGATTTTGACTATATGACATATATGGATGTCGAAACACAGTGTAAAGGTGGGATAGGACTGCATGATCTTGGGGGAAAATGACATTGAAATGAAATTCAGGAATTTGTTTTACCAGATTTCACCAGAAAACAGGGATCCAGCGTGTCATGTCATTAATAATGCTGTCTGCGCGTCAAAGAATGGAGTGAAATAAATAATACTGGGCAGATAGAATCAGCTTCAGGCTGATCTGCCATGAAAAATGAAGGAAAATAACTGTGTGTCTGTTGGGTTTAAAGAGATCAGAACAGGCCATAAAAATATGGACAAAAATTCCGGTATGTTTCAGCTGAATGGCCATATGCAATGTGAAAAATACAATGTGAAAAAATTAGGACACCCCATAAAATCCTTCTTCTGTCTTTTTACTATATTTAAACTCTGAAATTTGATCTTGGTTTGTTCTTTATACACACAGTCTGTACTTGAGTGTGTGAATGGGGTCGTGAATGAACTGTGATCTGATGTTGTGGAACATTCATTCTCAGACCTTCCCTTCAGTCCTATTGTTCTGATAACATGACTTTAGGATGCTCTCTCTCTCTTTCTAAGGCTATTGTTTTAGTATGTTGATTATATAATACAGATTTATTGTATGTTTGACATAATAAGCTCTATTATATCCTATTTATAGTTGAATTATATAGAGGCAGAATATTAAGTTGTAGCGTCAGGTTCCCTGTCATTGGTCAGTCCCAAATATCAGCCAGTTCAGGATCTTTTTCGATTCCTCTCCTACTCGTCCTAATGTACTGAAATCGATTGACTAAGGAAACGAAGGGAACGAGGTTTTACTCACAAGTGGCTGCAATTAGGAACTGAATACCAAAATCTAGGCAATAAAACACTGTGTTGGTGTTTTGGTCTCTTCCAGAGTAATGTTCAGTTTTTACTCTGTGAGAAACTACCACGTTTATGTATATCTCACAGTTGATGGCCTGATAGTTTGTGGTTTAGGTGACAAAGCAGTTGAGTGCTCTTTTTTTCTGCAACCGCTGGCTGAGGAAAAATGAGCAAACACTCAGGATCAGGGGTCGGCAACCAAAGTAGAGGGTTTATCATGAACCCCATTCCTCATTTAAAGCTGCATTTGCAGGATCTCTTCAGGTTTATGAGTGATCTCCTGAAATGCTGCATCGAGAGCAGTTGTACTAATGGATAACGTATTCTACTATTATAAAGCAAAAGTATTGCTACTCTGAACTCTTTTCCAGGTACAAGATGAACGTTAGATTTTGTAAAGATTGATTGGCTGTCTCTGTGTAAGTTTACGGCCATATGTCATTGACTGTGGTTTCTGTGGTTTTGTTCTGGGTTTAATATGGTGCTGTAATAGTGAAACTCTGAGTGGCTCTGAGAGCTGTCTGTGTTCACGGCAGTGTTTACACACTCATTTAAACACCGAAACAGAATATTTTCACATCTGTGTGGTGGTGTGTATTGGCCTTTAGGTTGGTGTAATTCTCAGGTCTGCATTTCTCTGCAACCAGCAGTGAAAGCTGCATAACTTCACTGTTCGTAGCCACATTTCCAAGCAGTCTGATGATCAATTTTTAACCTGATGTGTACACATTCTTTATCGGAGTAGACGACTCAGAATACAGTTCACATCTAACTGAATAAAGTGGCTAAACCTTTAAATAATCTGTTAAATAGAACAATACCTGCTGTGTGAACACCTGTTTCTGATTACACTGCCAATCGGAACATTTATGGGCATCCTGTTCATCTGCATTTGTACAGACAAGGCAAGGCAACTGAGGCAGTCATTACTGGAACACTTCACTGGCTCTTACAGTATGTTCTGTGGAGGCGAGATGATCTTTCAAGTCATATAATGTCATTACGTCAGTAATGTCAGTTTGGCTCTTTACCACCAGTCTTTAATGTTTGCACTTTCTTCCATACGTTTTGTGTCATGTGTGGTGGGACTGGCATCCAGCTGATGTGCCTCAAAATGTTCCAGGACATGTAGAAATGCTTGGGCCTTCTTTAAGAGCTGAATGTGAAGTATATCGCAAAAAACAAACAAACACATCAACAGAAAACTGTTAACACACTGCTGCTCCTCTTTCTCTGGCTGTGAGGAAAATCTTTGCATGCAAACAAAGCCAGTTTAAAAGACTTGATTTCAAGTCGTTTTGGAGCATTTGTATTGGTCTTTTCGTCATGCTGTTATTGATACAGTGTAAAGAACTGTCAGATTTATGTAAAAAATTCAAAATGGTGTTTTTGAGTTACTCCAGCTGAATGTATTCATTGCAGCCCATAAACAGTTTGGACATCTTGCTCAAGGGCACATCACTCGTGAATGGTGAAGGAGGAGAAGTTGTTGTTCTGTTTTCTACCCCCACCCCCACTTCATATCCCAGGAATGGATCTGGCAACTTTGTGGTCCCAAGTTCCCTTCTCTTACCTTTGAGTGTTAAGCAAAGAGATATGTTGTTTGCCATCACTTTGTTTTGACCTTTTTGTTAATTATCCTGTGGAGCTGCAAGAGAGCAGAGAAGGAGCCACATGTTGGCGACTCCTGCTTTAGATCAGTGTTTCTCAACACTGTTCCTGGATGCACCATTCCCTACACATTATAGTTGTTTCCCTGCAACTCTCAAAGGACTTGTTAATGAACTGATTAGTTGAATCAGGGTAAGCTGTGTAGGGCAAGATGCCTCGAGGGGTGCTCTCCCTCCCACAGGGTCCCCAAGCTTCCTTCCTGCAGGTTTCAACTCTAACACACCCTATTCAGCCAATCAAGAACTTCTGAAGGCAGTAATTAGTTAAATCTAAACCCTGCAGGAAGGTAGCTCTCCAGGAGCACGGTTGCTGACCCCTACTCTAAGCAGTGACCTTCCATTCTCTACACACTAATCACATGATTTCAGCCAAGGGAACTTCAGTTGGTTAAATCCTCTTATTCTGAAGGTTCTGCCTTGATGTTCATCACGTAAAAGACAGCATGTGTTCACAGCAAGCTTTGACCACTGCTTTTCTATGTAACTAGAAAATTGGTGAACTGCAGACATGTGTGTTGGTGTGTATGTAATGTGTTAGGAATGCACAGAATATTTGTCAATCAAAATTATTTGGCTGACGGCAAAAAGCACTTTTGAAAAGTGAGCTAATAAAGTGCTCCTAATAAAGACCTAATAATTTATACCAACAACAATGTTTTTGATGACTCAACCATTATGGACTGGGACACACTGTAAATGCAGCAGACATGTTGGCTGTGTGGAAACATTTTAAAATATCATTTTAGAATGACCCAAGAAGAGCCCTTTGCTGACATTGAAGAACGTGTTTGGAGGTGATCCTCACAGGGAGTTGGTCATTTAATCTCAAAAGGTTAAGGAATGTTCTACAGTATTTTTTTTTTAATTCATATGTTGTTAGTACCACAGGCTGCTGTGGTGTTGCGTAGTAGTTGCCAAGCTGTTGCTAACCACTTGTTGTGGTTTCCCATTTGATTGCTATGGTGTTCCAGGTGGTTGCTGTGGAGTTGCTATATGGGTACTATAATGTAAGGAGGTTAGAGTATCTCGGGTTGTTTTTGTGGTGTCCTTTGGTCTCTTGGTTGCTCATGTCCTGTTCATTTTTTGATTTCATTTTACATTTAAACATTACATTGTGTTGTATTGCTTGTAATCAATGCCATCTCTTTTAACTTCCAAAACACAATAACTTACTGATTTATACCTTTTTCTGTGCAGTGATGAGCCGTTACTCATTCCGTTCACTTCCAACTGTACACTTTCACACCCTGTGATTTGAAATCTCACTTAAAATGTCTGAATTCCCTCTGTAGACCACTTAACATGATACTACTGGGGAGACTGGTACGCACATCAGGACCAGAGTTGAGAAACACTTATCTAAATGCACCCGAATAGATTGGCAGTATCATCATATGGTCACATAAATCTCAAATGCTTTTGCCAAGTGTTTTGTCTTTAGATATTTGATCATATTTCATGCACTTTACTCCAGCTATCCAAGCCTGCACAGTTAACTGCAGCATACACTGGCTGCTGCAGATTGTTTTGAAAGACGAGTTTAGATCTGCATTTAGGAAGGTTTAAACAAACAACTTCAGTAATAAATACGTTCCCTTCACAGGATGTAATTCCATCAGTGTTTCAGTTTAAATTAATATTTAATATTGTGCATAGTTTCAGTGAATGAAAAAGAAAAGCAGTTTAAACAGCCACCTTTCACCAAAACAAGGTTACTAATGTTAGTAACGGTTACTGGTTTCTGTCACTAGCTAATGAACCAGAACCAGTTAAACCTGTTCAGGTAAAACTGAAAAGAATGAGCATTTAGGAGAGTTGATTGATGTTCTAACAGTGCTTTATTTCATATATAGTTAGTACATGCTTGCTGTGGTGTTGATTAATGGTTGCTAAGGTATTGCTAAGCAGCTGCTGTGATTTCCCATTTTGTTTCTGTGCCATCCTGCTGTGGTAACACTACTGCAGTGTTGCCAATCGGTTGCTGTGGTGTTGTTGCTATATGGGTGTTGATTACAGTATCTTTGTATCTCAGGTGTTGTTTAGTGCTTTCTAGGCAGTTTCTGTGGTATCACAGATGTTGCTGTGGTGTCTCGGTTAGTCATGTCCCTTTCACTTTTTGATTTCATCTTGGAAGGTTGGGGGATGTTCTATCAGTACAGCAAATTGTGTTAAATTATTTAAAGCAACAAGCAGTGTAAATAAAGTTCATAAAATACATATTACATACAGATCACCAGACATACTCTAGGTGATGGTGCCTGCTTTTACGTTTTAATATTTTCTAATAAAGCATTTGATGTTTATTCTTTTTTTTCTATTTTTTTGTATAAAACCAGCACCTCCCACTCCTCAGCAAATCTGCACCCATTGCAGCACCTCTAATTGATAGTTCACGCGGCTGGTTCATGTTGAATATCATCTCTGAAGGAAATTCTTCAGTGAATGTGTGTCGTGTAAACTACCATTTTTTTCCCTTTTCCTTTTTTGCCTGCTGTGGACAGTGAAGTGTCTGCGGCTCTGCCCTTCCTGCCGACAACCAGGATGAAGCAAATTTAGAGCCGTCTCTCCAGAGACAGTAAATGTCGTTTTATAGAAAGTAATTTTGTGCCGACTGACTTACCTCTGGAGGCTGTGGCTTGAGCTATTTTAATCTGACCTTTAGTTATTTTAATTCTGCTTATTTTTGGAGCACTGGAGGCTGTAGGTAAGTCCCAAATTTCTGCACACTCAAAAATAGTGCGTTTGACGTCTGCGTAGGCCCGGTCGAGTGACAGAATACTGGGCTGCCTGGATCACGTGGTCCAGTAATGAGCCTGATGCTAAATGCTGATTTAGTTGAAAGTGAATTGCTGTTAGGCATTGAGATTTTCAATGAAGACAATGTAGTTCTTTTTTCAGTTTTATCTTATGTAGGCTATGCTTCTAGAGGTCATTTTGTTTTGGTGTGAAATCTAATTGTCATGGTTATGATGGCCTGGGGACTGAATGGATACTGGGAAGAGTACATGCTTGTATTGAAGGAGTCATGAAGAAAAAACACAGATAACAAGGAGCTGAAAGGTTTAATTGATGGAGTTTAGAGAACGTACTAGAAAAGCTGAAATACAGAAACGTTGCACAGCAGTCCTTTCATTTAGGCAGTTGCTAGTCTAGGTATTCTGGTAGATGGTTGCTGTGTTTACTTTTTAGTTGCTGTCATGATGCATAATGGTTGCTAAGATGTTGCTAGGCAGTAACTGGAATTTCCTAGGAGGTTGTTATTGTATTGCAGGTGTTTGCAGCTATGTTATGAAGTGGTTGCTGTGAAATTGCAAGTGGGTGCTATGGTTGCTTTAAGGCAGCCACGGCCTGGTGGTTAGAGAAAGTTGCAGGTTTGATTCCCTGAACTGGCAGGACAAGACTTAACTCTCCAGACGTTCCCCAGGCGCTATGGATAGGACTGCCCACCCACATTTTATGTTTTTTAGTGTTGCAAAGTTGTTTCTTATTGAATGATGCTTCTCGGCAGTTTCTGTGGTGTCTCAGGCAGTTGATATGGTCTCAGTTGGTTGCTCACTTATTGCCAAGTGGTTGCTGTGGTTCTCAGTGTGGTTGGTTGAATTTTCAGTGCATTTGTATCATTATTTTATAGGAAGCGCACTCACTCTATCATCCCTTTCATGCCTGTGGGAAATGATTCCAATACATTGAAATTCTTCTATTTAATGCCAAGTTATGGCAAGAAACCCCGATCTTCATATCTTTAAAAATTAACACTGGCCAAAGGGGAAACGTGCCTCCAGCCTCTATAATGCTCTGTACCGGTTTGGCACTATTGGGCCTCTGTACTGCAGCCTGTAGTCATTTCTGCTGTTTCTTACATCCATCCAGTCCTTTTAGACGGCACTAAAGCACCCGTGGCATTTTAAATCCTACGTCTGCACATGACCTCTGCAATGAGTAGGCGATTCTTTCACTGCTGCTGCTTTTTTTTTCCATCCAGTTCCTTGAATAGTGTGAAGCAGAAGCTGTGAAGCATCACACGGTCACCTGACTGTAGGCAGAGGATCTAACACATGAGTATAACCCTCTGTTAAAATGGAGCCTCAAAGGCCTATTGTCTTTCAGGGTTTTCCCACATCAGAAAGGTTCATATCAGAGAGAGCATCTCCAACCTCATTTCCTTCATTGATTTCAGCAGCTGTTTGTTGTCAGAGTGCTGTATGGCTTTTTAAACAGGATTCAAAGGTTGGTGTAACAGATGTGTCACAATGATTTTATTGTCAAATACACACACTCGCTCACAAGGGGACTGACAGACTGTAATGCTGCCTTCAACACAGGTTTTAGGACTAAACCAGAGAGCAGATTAATTACACCCCTTCTTTTACGTCTTGCTGCCAGGAGCTGTCGGCTCCTGTATTGCTAAGGAAATGGGACTTAATCATCATAGTGTTTTTCATTGTGGGTTTTTGGCTTCAGTGTCGTTTTTAAGTTTCATCCTTGTACAAATTCACTTTCTGTTGCAGTTAGAAATCCTCTTGTTATAGGTGATACAGACTGGCAGATTGAATGAACTGCAAAAAAATGCAGTTAGTGTCAAAAGTTGAAGTGCCAAAAGGAGTCTGTACAAGACAAATGTGCTGTAAGATTAAATACAATGAATATAAACATATACTAATGTGTCAAAAGTCATGGGAGGCAGCATTTTGTCCAAATCTTCTAATGGTGAGCATCACCATCATGATTCTGGTCTGATGTTTGTATTTGTATTACCGTATTTTCCAGACTATAAGCCACACCCTGGAAAATAGCATATATAAGAAGAAAAAGCTGCACCTCATTATAAGCCACATGGTTTAAATCGGGGGAAAAAAGTAGGGGCTTATATTCCAGAAAATATGGTAATAACACAGCACTACAGTTTAGATAAGATGTTCTGCTAAATAGTACTACTGCAAAAAAATCCATTTATTTTCTAGTAAAGGTTTATGTAATGAGACAGTCTGGACTGGTTGGTTTATTTAGTTTACATGTGACATTTCTCAAAAGGAACCTGATTAAAATGACCATGTTTTATAGTTTGTTCAATATCCAAAGTTCATTTCTTAGTGCTTTTAAAGACTGGAGTCTAATGTTTGTGTTGTACACACTCCGGACTGGTCTGTTGTTCATCAGCCACTGATGTGAAATAACTAGTTTATAAAATTGTGAATGCACTGTGGTTTGGTTAGGAATATTAACGTGCCCTCGGTTCTGAACTCTCTCTTCAGAGCAGGTTTCAAAACAAAAAAAGGGACCCACAGTTCTGCTGCCGCAAAACAGCTCTGTTTCTACAATGGCTTTGTACAGTTTCAGATATTACGTCATGTCATGTTCTGCTGTAAAACAGAGTTCCACACAGAGTCTAAACTCTTACTCAACTTCAGGGAAGTTCCTCATGGCTGCCGGTTCTCCATTGTCTAACATTACACTCTGAACACCATGACTCAAAACTGGATAGAGATTAAATTAGCTGATTGGCCCCTGATTCTGGTCCATGAATCCATCACTGGTTTTGAATGAGATTTGATGAGATGTGAATTATTGGAGTTTGAGTGAGTCATGATGGTGGGTGCCAGGTGGATGGGACCATTTCCAGTGTTCTCTAGGCGTATAGCATTCCTTGATCCACAGTGTCTAGTCTACAAGGAATAAGTCATGGGACCAGTTCTGTTCAACTTTATTATCCTCCTGGAGCATCCCATTGTTGTGGGGATACATGAAGTTTATGAAGGGCTGCAAATGGTCACCAAGCAGAGAAACATTGTGCACACTGGTCAGTTATGTGTTTAGGTGGACCAGTAGACCCAAGCTTTGTCACAGCAATGCCAGTTTGTTTTCACATGTTGATTAATCTGAGCCCATAGTCTTTATGGTAATTGGACCAAAAGTCTGAACCGAGTGTTTTAACACTGCAAATTAACCAGACCATGGTTTTTTGCGCCCATCCGAGACCACCTCCTTAGATTCTGGTCCGCAGCATTTTTCACACCTGCTATTCTGTGTTTCCAGAACAGTCTCTGAATGGAGGATTTTTTGGAGAACCAATGTATTAGAACTCAATAAAGAAAAATTAACCTCTGCCAACTTTATAGGGTTAAACCTGAACTGGGGTGTGTCAGCAGTGCAGCAGAGCTTTTTAATGGATTGTGTTTATGATGGGAGCACAGTCAGGGGCCTGTGCAGCCGAAACTCTCAAAACTACCTTTCCTCCGCTCCTGACTCTTACTCACAGCCCTCTGCCTATTGTTTGTTACCTGTTTCTTCAGTGTGAATGGTAGTGAAATCCACAGCAGCAGCACGCTTCTGCAGTTCCTCGTGTATTTTTTGCTCTGTGTCTCATAGTAACTTGAAAGTGTGTTTTTGAAAAAGCTTAGTTCGAATTAATTTCTGTATATCAACAACTTCAGATGTGACCGGTTACTGCAGCACATCACAAGCAGCACATCACACCTGCAAATTGTGAACCTTGAAAGCAAGGTCAACGTTTAGCTCCTAATTCATCTGTAGTTGCCTCGCTAATGTTTTATCTGTTTAAATATTTGACAAAGGCATCATCTTAGTCTGTAAACATGCACATTTCCAGGATGAGTCTCTCCTTCCACTGCTTCCATTCCACCTTCAGTACAGCCTTTAAGGTTCAACATAGAGTTACATCCAGAGTTATTTTTTTAAATAAGTATTGGTGGAAATGTATGTATGTACTGATGAAAAGGAATTGTGAAAATAGATATTCATTAGAGAGATGAGAGGTTCAGGATTCTCTTAATGGATGGTGTTGCGCTCTTGTGTTTTAATACCGATTATGTTAAATAAGCTCATCTCTATTGCTGATTATTCAATAACGGTTGGTAAGTGCTCCTGGGTTTCTCCTGTATAGTGAAACAATGCTTTCCTATATTTCAAATTAGCTTACACTTAAACATTGGGCTTTGGGAATTTCTGTGAGATGGCAGTGTAGGCCATTAATACATTAATAAATACACTTCACACATTTGTTTAACCATTGGCGCATCCCAAATGTATCTTTAGCTTTCAGCTTATTGCACATGAATTGTTGTTCAATGTAAAACCTGTTCAAAGTCTTTTGTTTTTTTTACTCTTCAGTATATTTTTATAATACCTCTACCTTCTGTTTTTCTAATCTGTGCATCCCAAACTTAATATTCAGTCACGGAAACCCACAAATTGGCTGTAAACGGTCTTTTTCTTACCTTGTTCAGAGATTACAACTATTGTTTTTTTGTTTTTTTTAACAGAAAAGGCAGTTCACAGACGAGCTCCAGCAAACACTGCAGATTACACAATAGAAACCTTTAAACTCAGTCCGTGACTAAGATTCTATGATCCCACGGGGACAAAATGTGAGTTGGTGGTCGTGACATTTTGAAAACAAAAATCCCTCCCAGCCTTTCATTCCCTGTAGCTCTCACTTTGTGAGCGGAATGATTAATACGCCTCTCTGCCTGCTGTATGCTGCTTGTTCACTTTACAAGGGGCTCAATTGTGTACAGTAATAGATTGTTTTGGATCTGTCAAGCGATTTTAAAGGTGCCATTTCTGTTCACGGTAAAATACGCTCTGCCATGCAAATGCCAATCCCTCCCACTGATCTCAAGCTGCTCTCTAATATGTAGCCTAAAGGACACTCGCACAGTTCTGAGGGGAAAACAGCAAGGGGCTTGCACTCACTTATGAACTCGGCAAGTTGTCCACGCACTGATTTCCTGTCCAAACCACCTCAGAGTCAGAAATCCCAGATTGAACCACAGCAATTATCAGTTGGGCTGGGAGTGTTTAGAGGGGACGGTTGTGTTAACTTGTGAAACACAAACAATCGCAAGCCTTGTATGTCTGGGGAGTTCAATTTTATTTCTATTCATGAAATACATTAATGTGGGAATATTTTGGATGAACAAAGCACCCATTTCACCATTTCATGACGGGTGGACAAACAAGACAATACCATAGCAGTAATCCTACAGTAATACAGTTCCCACAATACTGTGAAAATCCAGCCGATTACAGCTTTTCAGGTGACACGCATGGTTTACATGTAATTCAGCGTTTTGAATAGGGATTTCCTGAAGCAGCTTTCTGGCTCCCAATACCAGCTTTCGCTGAGTCTCATACGTCCTGACCAATCATGGTCAAGGATGCCTTCCTTACAATAGGACTATCTTTTTATTTATTTTTTGGATGGAACTCATTCAGTGTCTGTGGCTGTGACATAATGGGCCCCTATTTACATTTTAGAGATCTTGGATCTCGATGGCTGCAGCAGTACGTTGAATGTCTCTTGTGATGAGACACAGAAGTGTTCTGCTGCAGAGATGAACATGGACATTCCCAGTCCTGTCCTGTCAGTTGATTTTCTTCAGGCATTTGCTCCTTTTTTACGTTTCTAACTGAGGAAAGAGCTGCAAGACCTTCCCTACATATAGCTGACATCTTGCGTATCTCTGTTTCTCAGTCAGTGAATTTTGAATAAAATCAGATTTGATGGAACCCTTGTGTACTGGGTTCTGTTACAGATCTTGTCCGAATTTAATGTTGGCATAAAATACTGTCTGTAACGGTTCCTTTTATCGAGCTAATTTGCATAGATTTTTCCTCCAATGCCTTACATATCATATGATCCCCTCGGTCAGTACTAGCTCATTTTGAGAAATAAAGCAACATGGTGGAAGCAAGCAGCAATCTGTACATATGTAATGTAGGAGAACCGTATTCCATACACCATTACTGTATGTTCTGCATTTCAGTGTGTTATGGAAATACATAAGCCATATATGCTGTAATGATTGGTTGAGCTATGAAACAACTGCCTAGCAACTAAAATGACTGTCAGTGTCTAATCAGTGGAGCATCAGTGTTCCGTACACCCCATAGTCTCTCCATACGCCATAACACTTCCCCACCCCATTGTGGCAGTTTCTTGCTAACTACCGGAATTCGAAGGCAAAACATAACACATAGGTGGTCACACAAACAGTGTTTTTGAACTGGAATAAATGACAATGATGCCTCATTATTTTTAATGTGTAGGCTGGAAGTATTATATTGTTTAAATCATGGGAAATGATTTCAGCTGTATGGAATACTGTGGATTACCGAATTACCAAGACGATTCCCTTAATAATTAAGTTCTGTTGCATTTCTGAAAGGAGAGAAAAGTGAGGTGAAACATAGGAAAACCGGGAAAGTTGACAGGTATGTTAAAAAAAAAATAAGAATTTGTTTATAAAAGGTGAGGACAGAAACGAAAAGAGATATTTTGTGTTCAAAGCTCAGAATCTCTGTTGTGGAGCAGATGTTTACAGTTCTGATGGGGAAAATCATCAGGGTGATGTCACACGTATCTTGTGTTGTCTAGATATTTAGAGCTTTCAGTTTGGTCTGAACAAAAATAGCAGGTATGAAAGGTGCTGCAGACAGTGGCCTGCATGAAAACGGTGTTTGAGAACATTTTTAATGAAAGCAGGAAACATCACAGATTTTAAGCACCTCAAAGACCGGCTCTGAGCTGTACAAAGAGTTCAAGGTGAGTGTGTTTTGTAAAAGTATTAGTCACCTGAAATATTACTGTCATTGATAAAATCTATATATTGCGTTCTTTATACTCTTATCTCAGGTTTTCTCCTGGGAATGATGTAGCTGTACCTTCTACAGGGAACTGGATAATATTTAATATTTAACGAAGAACTATGCAGTGTATCCCTTAGTGCATGTGATTTTTGTCTTCTGAGATTTTATGAAAGAGATCGTAACACATGCAACCCTAGGCATCATTATGGGATCACTTTTGGAATTTCAAATGCAACATCTTTAGACCTCATTGTAATTCTGTGTGTGTGTGTGTGTGTGTGTGTGTGTGTGTGTGTGTGTGTGTGTGTGTGTGTGTGTGTGTGTGTGTGTGTGTGTGTGTGTGTGTGTGTGTGTGTGTGTGTGCGTGCATGCATCTGTCCATGTTTTTGCACAGAGAGTTAAATGGCGAAAGCCTGCAGCAGCATACACACAGCCTCCGCTTCCCTCCCACAAGGGTTCACATAGGCGACTTGACTCATCCCCATAGCGCTTCCTATCTCTAGCTCAGCTCGCCAAGCACTAATGAGAGTATAGCAATGCTCAGGAAGACGTTTCCTGCCGCAGCAAATGCAGGCGGTGAGCAGGAGGGCGATTTGGAGCTCATTAAGCTACGGCATGAAGGGGAATGGGAAGAAATGCTCTTTGTTAATGGACGTGAATGAACTGACCTCAGTAAACATCTGACTTCATATTTATTCGGAAATGAGCGAGCGCATCATAATCTCTAATTTCACCACATCTTGTGGGTTTTCTAGTAAATTCAATCTGGAGAATGCCCTTCTATGCATGAATGCACCACCAGGAGTTAGATATTCACAATCCAAATTCTAAGTTTCAAATTACGGTTCTGTCAACTGACTTGGGACACAGATTGAATATGTATGTTTATGACATTTGCAAGTCATATTCACACATGCGTTGCACATTTTCTGTCTCACTTCATGGCTTTACAGATCATCATTTCACACACATTGTTTTGACAGATGGTAATTGCTCCTCATGGAACTTGATTTGTATGTAAACTGCTTGCCTTTATCCAGAGCACAGCATTTGTTTCAAGTTCAGTTCCATCAGCTTAAACAGCTGACTCACTGGAGCAGTGCTGATACTTTCAGCATCTGCAAAATGTTTGATTAACAAGTTTCAGGGTCTTGATGAGTCTAAGATGGAAGAGAACTCTATTTCGATACACACCTGAAAACATACTGTAATCGAATTTATTATGATGGTCAACAAGCAAACTCGCTTTGTGTTCTAGGCTTTTCTGAGAATTACCAACAATTTCATTTTAGTTAATATTTTTGTGAAATGACTGCACATATTCTCTCTGTGCCAGGGTTTTCCACTGGACGACACCATGAAACTGCAACAACGTACAATAAACAATTTAGATAACAGGAATGGGAGACCTGTTCATTTAATGTTTTTTTTCTTTTCTGGAATCCAGGATACTAAAGAGTTCACCCTGCTTTTGTAACAAAGTCCAGGGAAGGCTTTCTAGGTTTTAGAGCATTGCTGTGAATATTTGGTTGCATTCATGGTCACCTCCTCAGCTCAAACTAAGGCTGGGCAATATGATTAAGAGAAATGGTGATATACAATATATGATAAAGCTTTAAGTTTAATGTTCAAATATCAGTGTAAAATTTTAATCCCAAAATGTGTGAAAAAATATGTTGTGGAATGAACCACCATAATTCCAGAAAGCACAGTTCCACTGCTCCACAACACAATGCTGGGAGGGTTTATTAGGCAAGGTGGCAATGCTGACATTAGGCAAGATGCCAATATCTTCATATTTGTTCCAGAGACTCTTAATCTATTAGCAATATATCTCTTTGCCTTGAGTAGACAAGCTGTGTGCATTTGCACATCTGTGTCAGCAATGGGAGCTGAATGCATTCAGTAGTTTGGGTATCCATCTTGGACATGGAGCATCCTTCACTAGCTTTGATAGGCTGTGTTAAATCTGGCAGAGCCAAAATGTGGTGAGATACTTGTTTGTTTAGCTTGGGCTAGGCGATATGGATCGTGTCCCGATATATTTTAGCCTAACTGTGCTGTTGGATTCCATATATGAGGTGAAAAATACAATGTGAAAAAATTAGGACACTATATTTAAACATATTGAAATTTGATCTTTATATACACACACAAGCGTCATGCCAGAGCACTGTCTAATGCCTCCTAAGCAGACTAGGAGGAGCAGCTGAGAGCAGGGGCGGAGCAGAGGGAGGGAGGGAGCAAGCAGTGAAACGTTTTTTGGGGAAGATTGAAACAGAATGTTATTTAAAAGCTTTTAAAATCTATTTGTGATATTGCCTCAGCCCATATCTTCCTCTGTTCATATCTTGATATAGATATAAATATCGATATATCGCCCAGCCCCAGTTTTAGTGCTATAATTGCACTAGAATCTCTTAGTTGGGGGGGGGGGGGTGTTCTAGTGCAACTGAGATTTGTGTGTTATTTGTGTCCTGAACTGAAGGCCTAGGTCTTGTATATATGAATGTTCTTTCACAAGTGAATATAGGCTCTATATGCTTGCCTGAATGTCATAACATGAAGGTTTTTGAGCCGATCAAGACTTTACAAGAGCTAGCCCTGCCTCGTTGTCAACTGTGAGGCTTCCCTACAGCAGCAGGTGTTCTCACTAGTGAGCAGGACTGCTGGGAAATTTTGCTGCTCCATTGCTTTGACTTCAGATGTAATGTTCTGGGTTTATTTATCCAGATGTGTAGCTGCAGAACGCTGATCTGAAGCTCTGTGTGTTTGTGTTTAAAGCCTGCTTCTCTGGAAGTGTACTGTGGCATGCCAGCTGTTTGTAAGACTGGAATTTGAGTGAAGTTGTGAAGCAGCGGGGGGGGTGCAGGGTGCTGAGGGGAATGTTTACAGGATGCAGTCCCAAGTCTTTATCAAGCACTTTGAATTCTTTATTCCCACCAAAACAAGGCACTCTTTCCTATTATTAAATTCCAACAGAGCTGTACACGTCTGTGAGTTTGCAGGAAAGCATTAAGGCATGGAGGTCAGAAGCTGAGAGCTAAGGGTGGAGGAAGGAAGAAGGGGTGAGTGATCTTTCTCAAAACACAAAGAAGAGAAAAGGGAAAGAAACAGCAGCAGAAAACCTTCTCCTCAGATGTGTGAATGAAGCTTTCAGGCTGAACCCGTGGCTCCTTGCAGACCTATGTTAACATGTTATACAACCAGTAAACAAACACAGTAAATCTAGACAAGTTTGAAATAATGTCAAATACCTGCTGAAAATGAAAATAAATGTACTAGTAAATATTTAGTGCAAACATTTAAGATAAAATCCATGTTATTTAAATAAAATTGTGATAATTAGCACAATTTGGTCAAATATACTAGCAATATTAGTGTTGTTAGCATGTAATGTTAAGTGCACTCTCACTCTACACGTGGCCTGTGGATGCCCTGAATGCTCTCTCTCATAAAGTAGGTGCTTTCCATCTTGTCTCGTTGAAGGCATTTGGTTGCATTTGCATCTGGAGCTGGATATCCTGTAGCCGTTAGTATGCAAGTGCAGATTGTTTAAATGTCCAATAATCTGCCTGCTGCTTGCAGTGGCATCACTCACACTCCACTCTGACAGTAATCCCTCATTAATTACAAGCTGCAATGTACGAGTGTAGCAGCCAAAACATACACACACCCAGGCTGTCCATTGCTAGCAATGTCCCTTAGAATGGCGTGCACTTCGGTGAAGGGAATATGCCACTGAAATCACTGATGTGTGAGCCGTGAAAGAATTTTGCTTGAAGCATGGCACTGTGAGGCATAAAACTCGTGTGTAACTAGTGGGCAGTTGAGCTTTAAAGTGACATCGGGCACACGTTTGAGCTCCAGTAGTGAAACTCATTATTTTGACATCTTGTAACTGTTCTGATTTCTTTCCACACGCTTTCTCGTGCAAGGGGTGGGGGGTGGGGAGGGGGGTGTACCTAGGTTCCATGTGTTCAAGCAAGTGACAGAATCCTTCATCTTCAACCACCAACGTGGGCTGCGTTACATTCCAGAACTTTATTTTTGTTGCTTTCATGCCGTCGGTTGATTTGTTTTTTTAGAAAATTATATCTTGATGTTTTTGTGTGCTTGATGAACCATGAGCTAGTTTGTATTCATGTTCTGCTTGATTAAACCCCAAACGTATGTAAACTAGGTCACACAATTCAGTTTCTATATGTATGAACTGCTTCTAGACATATAGCTGGATCTCACAGTACATCACTTGCTTTTCTGTGTACAGAATTGTTTGCTCTGATCTTTTGACACAGTAAGCCAAAGGATGTTGTGGCCAGAATTATATAAATACTATCATATATACATGTTATTTATCTGTAAAATAAGTAAACTTCAATAAGCATGACCATCTGCTATTGGTTTGAATGTATGAACATATTTACCTCTCTTAGAAACTGGTCTCACACGTAGCCACACACACCTCACACCCTTCTCAAAACCAGCCATTCCTTTTCCACTGGCTCTGCATGTTGAGTAGCTAAAATGTGCCGTGTTGCTGGGAAGTGGACAGTGGTACTTGGTAGAGTTATGTCACATGACTAAAAAACTCCAATCTCAGTTTGCTTAAAAGAATGATGTATAATACAATATGACATGAAAATGTTAATATAATGTTGAAGTGTCAGTATTGATTTGTAGCACCAAAACAGCTGCATGTTTAAATAGTAACCTATAATTACGATGTTTCTACAACATAATTTGAGCAAGGATATATTCTGTAGGGATGGGTGATATCCTGATTTACTTTAGCTGAGTGGCAATATACAATACCTGATATGGTTTATGATGTGGAAAAATTAGAACACCCCATGAAAGTCTTTATCATTTAAACACACTGAAATTTTATCATTTCTTCTTAATACAGACTAACTCATATGTCCCCTCCATAGTATGTGCATAAGGACAGAGGAGAGCAGAGTAGTGGAAGGGCTGAAAGCAGGGAGTGGAGCAGAGTGAGGGACAAGAAAAGAGGTTTTCCACAAGATTGAATTTAGATTGCGTTTAAAAACTTTAAAACTCTACTCATATCTTGCTCTTATATATCGATATTTATTATGTCGACGCCATAATTGACCTGTATATGAGACACTCTATAGAAATCATTCTGTTCGTCAGTTCCATGTTATCAACCCTCAGGACATACTTGAAGTTTGCACTGCTACAGAATTCCCGTTTCTGTCATTTTGCCCCACCCCTACTCTCAGGCCCGTTGAAGTAGCAGGAAGGATGGAGCTGCTAAGTTATTCTGCTGGCTGCCGTTTAGGGTGTTGTAGAGTAGAGCAGGATTTCCGCTGTTCTTCCATGTTGTGTATGTACGTTTGTGTCTGTGTGCATATCTCCACCTTCATTCTTCCACTGAGCTCTCTGGCTGCTGTTTCAGGGGTTTTACAGTAACAGGCACTTCTCCTGAAGATCATTTGGAAATGCCCTCTGGGTGTAATACTGCATACCTGCGCTGTTGTATCAAAATCCAAACCATTTGAATATTTTCCCCCAACAATTTCCCCAACATATCACAGGACAGTTCCTACTGAACACCCTTTCAATACTGAAGAAATCTCACTGTGATGTAAGAGTGACTGTACACTCTCTGTGTCCTGTCAGAAAAGCACCAGCATGTGCACGGCTCTGATACCATCTTTCTTAAAGAATAACTTTGTGAAGCTCTTATATAATGTTTATCATGCTAATCTTTGATGGGCTGCAGTTCATTTTAAGGGGACAGTCAATGAACAAATGAGGACAGAGCCCTTTCTCATTTCCTGAGAATACAGCATTCATAAAGTGCTTGGGTATTTTAAGTAACAGCACAATGTGGCTTGCATAATGCATGACTTTTTATATAAGCACCTTTATTTTCTTAAATCATTTTCTTTCCCTTGGAATATGAAGTTGTCAGTTTTAGTGATGGTCAGTAGAATAACACTGATTATCTTGTAATGTTGGTGGCACCTGGCAAGGATGGGACATACATATTGGGCAGCAAGTGAACACTCAGTTCTTGAAGTTAATTACGGGAAGCAGGAAGTCCTTGGCAATAGCATAAGGGTAAGGATCTGAGAGACTTTGACGAGAGCCAAACTGCAATGGCAGTTGAGGTCCGAACATCGGTAGGATGGCAGATCTTACGCAGTGTTCCTGCTATGCAGCGGTTACTACCTACCAAAAGTGGTCCGGGGAAGGGTAACTGGGGAATTGTCACAGAAACATGGTCACTCAAAGCTCGTTTCATATTCACTTTTCACTACTAGAATGTAGCTGGAAAAACCAAAACCACTTCCTTTTGAAAAGATTGATCAAGAAGTACATATATGTGGACCTTCAGATAGCAATCTAAATCCAGCTGACCGTATCCTAGACGTTTCTGTAGCTAAACACACAATCAAGTGCTTTATTTATATATGGGCAGAGATTCTGAGGCTTTTTATTTGTAGCATGTGTGCATAAAGGGACTATGAGCCTCAGAATATCTGCCCATATATAACATAAATCCATTAACCCTAAAAACATTAACCCTAATTGACCACATATGCATCCTTAAGTTGGCATGGATGTTATTGAATATATTCTAGAGTAGGATTCAGAGTCTAAAATGTCTGACAACAAACAGTGGGGGTGGTTGTGATTCTGTTTACTTTATATCTGTTTACAGTGGTGTAAACAGGTCTGGGCAATATATTGATTTATTGATATTGGGACGTAAGGGGGATATGGGCTGAGGTGATATTTATATTGATATTGGGATATAAACTAAGTGAGGATATGGGCTGAGGTGATATCATTAATATTGGGGTTTAAAATAATGTTCTGTTTCAATCTTGTGGAAAACTTATTTCTGCTCCCTCGCTCTGCTCCACCCCATGCTCTCTCTCCCACGTTCCGTTTTAAAGTATTTCAAATATTTTTCATTTTCAGTCTTTCCGAAAACCTTTTTTCTGCTCCCTTGCTTTGCTCCACCCCCTGCTCTCAGATCCTACTTTACTCTGCCCCCTTATCTTACCGGATGAAATGCGGTAAGAAAGCTCTATCCATTGAATATTGAGCATAAATGTCCCTTTATAGCACTGCTTCTCAGATTATGTTGCCAATGTAATGCAATGTAGTTAAAACCAGTAACTTTTCCCTGTAATCATTAGGTCTCTAGACACTGCAGAACTCAAGCTTCTTCTCAGAAGGCTTGAGAATAATGTTGGCGTAACATTAAAAAAAGCCTGAAACCCTGGAGTTTCATCATACCACTCGGTGAGATCTAATACACGGCCATTGTTTTAAGGCACAGTGTCTGTTCCCCATCTTCTAAGCCTTCTGTGACATTTTGTTGGCCTGTAAGTTGTGAAGACGAGCTTCTAATGAGCAAGTGACGGACTCTTCTCATTTGAACTGATTCGGTGTGTGTGTTCATCTGGGGCTGTGGTGTGTGTTGTGTGTCAGCAGCGACACTTTGAGGTCTCCTGTCTCCTGGGGCCTCGTGAATGATCAAGTCACAAACTCCATCTCTCTTTGCTCACTTTGCCTCGGGTCTCCTTTCACTTGAAAGAATGCTTATGATCAAGTGCTTCCTTATGCCACGTGTTTTCTGTGCCTTTGCTCTTCCAGGGCCTTTTGCCATCTGACTTGGGAAGAGACGCAAACCCATCTGCTTTGGGAGATGGTGCTAGATCAACATCTGGAAGCTTTGTGTTAGTCATAGGGATTGTAACATGCTGTAAACCTGCAGTGCACTTTGAGGTACACAGTGTGCTGCTGTTTTTGTGGAGGAACTGTCAGCACAGGAGATTGTGTGAAGATTGAAGTTAGATACAAAAATGCTGATTATGAAGTTCTGTATAGTAGAAATGAGTGATATTTTGATATGTATGTTTATATCGGGATATAAACATCTAAGGAAGGTTCCAATCTTGCAGAAACCTTTTTTTTCTGCTCCCTCATTCTGCTCTGCCCCTGCTTTCAGCTCCTCTAATCTACATCCCTCCATCCGTCTCCCAGCCGTAATCTAGACTTCCGATAGTCCAACATTTCTTCAGACCTTGCTGTTTTTAAGGCTTTACGCTTGATGTTGGTCCATTGTTGTAAGGATTTGATTGCATTTAGGTTCAAGAGCATTAGTGGTGTTACATATAGATGATGGTTGTTTGTCTGGATGGAAAAATTCCACTCCTACTCTGTTGTGGCTTTATACCCTTTTATAGCCATTGTAAATTTAAATGGCACTAATGCAAAATGCCTGATGCCCGGTTTGTGGGAGGTAAAAACCCCAATATTGAGCTGTGGGACTGTCTGGTTTGGAATAGTAGAAAGCTTTCCCTGGACAGTAAGGACAGTTACCAACAAAAGCAGGATAAATTCATTAATACCCTTGATTTCAGAAGAAAACTGAATGAGCATGTGTCCCAATACTTTTGTCCACAATGTATGTGAAACTAAATCTTTACTGCTTCTGTTTCAGGTGCACTGACTGTGGGTTTGGTGAGGCAGTGTCAAACTATCCACGGGCGAGACAGAACCTGCATCCCTCCTCGGTTGCCTCCCGAGTGGGTCACCACGCTCTTCTTCATCATCATGGGCATCATCTCCCTCACTGTCACCTGCGGCCTTTTGGTGGCATCACACTGGCGCAGAGAAGCCACAAAGTATGCACGGTGGATCGCCTTCACAGGAAGTAAGTGTCTGTACCACATCTTCATTAGTGCTGCGTGAAAGTCTTGTTCTCACTACAAGGCAGTTATGTATTCAGTTCAGTTCCGTTTTGTGATTGTATTTGAATTGGAGCGATGTGTGTGTGTCCACATTTGCACATTTTAAAGGTCTCGATATACTACCTGTATTTCTGAGAACTGCATAAAGCCAAAAGCACCCTCAAGAGCTTACAAGCCTGAATGCTTTCTGTGGTTGCATTTTGGCCTCAACTGCAGGTGACACTGACATTTTACAATGTTTCATGTCTGAAAATGATTATCACAGTTGCATCTAGTGCTGTAACTGGTGCTTTTATGAACCAGCTAGTCAGGACAAAATAGGGATATAGTTGCCACCGGCGTCTCCACTCTGACCCTGAATGTAAGCCATAATTACAGTGCATCCGTAAAGTATGTACAGCACTTCACTTTTTGCACATTTTATGTTACAGCCTTATTCCAAAATGGGTTTATTTTTTCTCTCAAGGTTCTACACACACAATACCCCACAATGACAAAGTGAGAATAATTCGTTTGAAATCCCTGCAAATGTATAAAAATAAATTCACAAATACATGTATTCACTCAAAATTGAGCTCAGGTACATCTTCTTTCAACTGATCATCCTTCAGATGTTTCTACAGCTTGATTGGACACCTGTGGTAAATTCAGTTGATTGGACATGATTTGGACAGGCACACAGCTGTAGACAGTAGTCCTACAGTAGACAGAGCATCAACCAAGTCATGAAGTGTAAGGAATCGTCTGTACACCTCCTGAGACAGGATTGTATTGAGACACAGATCTGGGGAGGGGTACAGAAACATTTCTGCTGCATTGAGGGTCCCAATGAACACCGTGGCCTCCACCATCCATAAATGGAACAATTTTGGTATAAGGCTGTAACCTAACAAAAAAAGTGAAGCACTGTGAAAATTTTCCAGATGTACTGTACGTTACCAGTATATTATAGAATAAATGGATAAATATAACCTTCATCATTTTGATGACCACATTATTACCAATTTTGTTTGTGTATATTTGAGCCAGTCGCACTGTTCTGTTTTCTCTGCCTGAGGTGAGCTCTTGTCTGTTAGCAGATAGTGACCTCTGTCTTGTAGGAAACGAGGGCAGTGGGTTTTTCCATACACACACTTCTCTTTCCTTTCCTCAGAAGTTCTAGAACACACTTTTCCTGTCAACTTTCCAAAAAATATGTTATAACTTGATATAACACTCTTGAGAACAGCCAGTAATGATCTTACCCACTTTGTGGAAGCTGTCAATCCTAGTCTTCTGGACAGCTGTAAAGCTAGCAGTCTTTCCCGTGATTGTGTTTGTGTGCACTAGACACGGTATTGCTGATATTGGATGAGATTAAATCATGTTCAGTATAAAAGTCTGGTCTAATTGTTCTCATTACGGTTGCATCATCTTGTATTCTTACATCTAGCCAGATTCCCACTGAGGCAGGATCTTTGATTAAGATTTGGATCCTGTTGAAAAAAATCTTCAGCATTCTAAGAAAGGTTTCAGCCTCTCCTCCAGTTCGATTATTCCTCCATCTCAGGCAGTGGCTGTTTCTCAGCAGGGGCCTCTTTCTCTCCCATCTCCCTGCAACATGGCATCATTTCCTTGGAATAACACACTTTCCCTCCCCTAGCAGCTGGGCTCTAGCCCACTCTCCCTGGTACAGGGGCCACTTTCCAAAATAGCATTTTCACTGGATATAGTGATGCGACTGTGTCGAGCACTGTCTGAACCAAGCAGATTGATTTTTGTGATTATTATTATTTTTGTTTTTGGGTTGTTGTTGTTGTTGTTGTTCTTCAGGGAAACATTGAAACGGTGCTTATTGTGAAGGTGTGAGCTATTGCATCTGAGGCCCATGTGGATGGCATCTGGTGCACTGCATCACTGGAAGCTATTGTCTTTGCTCTTTTCTCAAGCTGTTTTAAAGCCACTTTGTCTTTCCTATAAAAAAAACTTTTCAGCTGTGCTGAGCCCTGAGGATATAGCAACGTCTTCCAGCACAATCTTCATAGGAGTTTATGGGAAATTAAGTGAATGAATTCCAGCAAAGTTACACGAGAAGCTCCACGTTTTAACGAGCCATTTAACCACTGAATTTCACAAGGAGAGGTTTATGTACAGTCACATTTCATGTCTCCCCCCCTCCCCAACCCCTTTCTGCCATCAGTGCGTGTGGAGAGATACATACATAGTGGCATGGTTGCCTTGGCAACAGGAAAGAAATTTTCCCAATTGTCCAGGTTCAGTTCACTATCTCCAGTCCTCAATGACTCACTTGTCTTTTCCTTGCTGGTCATTATGTGGGGGTGGTGCCTGGCTTGTTTCGAAGTGTAACAGCTCTATAAGTAGAGCACCACCACAGACAAGCACCAAGAACCTGACCATGAGAGGTAGGTTTTAAAGGAGAGCTCTTTTTAAATATGGCGTCGTACTAAGTCAGCACAAAGAACTTCAGCTGAATTGTTTTCTGAGGGTGTGAATGTCAAGTTATTTGTGGCCATGTAATCAAATCAGGTATCATGGTGCCAGATGACTTCTATCAGGCCGCCCAAGCAATGTCATAAAGAAATAATAGCTGTGAATAGCTATTAGGAGGCTGGGCTTGTGCCAGGTCTTGTGTTTGAGTACAGTTCTCAACAGCTAGACCCCTGACTTGCTTCCACTGTCTGCTGATGGAACTAAATGTCACCTAATTTATATAGAGCCAATTAATTAAAGAAATTCACACCCAAGAACCATCAGGAACCTCTATTATTTATGTCTACATGGATGAAATATTCCATGGAGTTTTTATGCAACACCATTAAAAAGTAGTTAAAATCCTTGATTGGCTGAAAATTCCCACTGGAGCTCAGCAAGGATGTCTGAGGTTGGACAGGATGCTCAAAGCACCCATACTTTAAAATGCTACACAATGTTTGCCTAATGTACAAATACCATTTATAATATCAACTTACACACATGTTGGTAAGCCAACAATACTACTTGAAGTACAGCAGTACCTCTTAAAATGCAACTCTGCTTAATGTGCAGTACTGCTTAAATTCAACAATACTGCTTCATATGCAATTCATAAAATGGAGGATTACAAACCTGTAACGCTTTACATACGACAGTGAAACGTAATGTGCAGCGATACCGCTTAACATATGCCAGTGAAACGTAATGTACAGCGACACCGCTTAACATACGCCAGTGAAACGTAATGTGCAGCGACACCGCTTAACATACGACAGTGAAACCTAATGTACATCGATACCGCTTAACATACGACAGTGAAACGTAATGTACAGCGATACCGCTTAACATACGCCAGTGAAACGTAATGTGCAGCGATACCGCTTAACATACGACAGTGAAACGTAATGTGCAGCGACACCGCTTAACATACAAAGCTACTGTTTGAAGTACAATATTGCTTGATGTGCAGGTTTACAAACAGGTCGCTTGTAAGCCAATTCTACATAACATACAGCACCATTTGAAATACAACATTTAAGCTTAATGTTCAACAATATTGCTTAACATATCACAGAATCAGTTCATGGACAACATTGAAGCCTAATGTACAACATTACCACTTAAGCTTTACAGTTATTCCTTAACATACAAAAATACTGCTTAATGCACAACAGTGAAACTAGGCGTACAATGGTATTGCTTTACGTTCAACATTACTGCTCAAAGTGCAGGGTTACAATCATTTTGGAAAACTAGTTAAAGTATTGCAGGTAGGCATAAATTCAGCACAACAAAATCTGCCCTTTTCTGTTTGGTCACTTGTGTTTATTTAATGCTTATTGCTTCTAGTTCTGTTAGATGCTTTACACAGACACTCCTTTTTGATTGTAAGTAAATGGCGTCTCATGAACAGTGCTTAATGCTTAATGTTTAAACACTTAAATTGGCAACTGACACCCACTGGTCATCAAACCAGATATAAACCAGTATAATGTTAATGTTTAGCATCACTGTCTCCCACCTCTAGTATCATTAATGGATTATGCAGTCAGTATTTCTCTTCATTCCAAGTTTGTTCAAAAGATGGATCTTGAACCCAAATCAAGCAAATTGTTATTCCCATATTGTGTAGTGAAACATATTTGTTAAGTGCTGCAGTGAATATGGGTGTTCTTCCAATTAAAGGACTGGGCTATTGGCAATGAGGAGGGAATGCTATGGCATGTGGCAGGACCCCTACAGTAGCATGAGATTGAATGCTGTGCTTGCAGGCACAAAGCCAGCCAGTCTTATAAAATACACCCAAGGACAGCACAAAAATACATGTAAGTGCTGTGCTCAGCACAGCTAACACACTTTCCTTAAAGGAGCGCTTTGCTTGTTTTCTCAGTGAGGCAGTCAGAGAGAGCTGAAGCATTTGCAGAAAGAGAGGTGAGTCTCAGACTTCAGGACTGGGAGTTCCTAAACATGCTATGTCAACAGAGCAAGCAAACCAGTGGAAAATGAATGAATCAAGTTCACACCAACAAGTCCAGCTCTGCCCAGCTGTTTACTGTCGACAAAAATCTACCGTACAAATTTAGTCACACAGCTAAATCAGCTGGGTTGTTTGGAGCCTTATTCCCAGCTTAAACATAGCCCTCTTTGCCATGTTGCCCTCAGATGGGAGCATCGCTGTATTTTTGTTTGGTAATGACAATTCATTCTTAAACTCGGCACTGTGTTCCCTCCATGTGATTACAAAGCTCATAAACCACACTGCTCCTGAATGCCGCGATCAGTTCCGCATGTCGATTAGTTACCTATAAAAAGCAGCACCAGCCAATCTTAAAGTGAGCCCATTTCCATTATTTCAAAGGACGCTGATAAGCTGTGAAGCAGACAGGAAGGGCGGCGGCCTTTTGGAAATGTTAATTCGAGACTCAAGTAGCGCTGCGGTCTCCAGGGAGGGCTTCCACAGGTAGCTGAGCCGTGACAGCTGCTGGCTGCAAGCCACGTTCACCTGAAAGAGGTGCTTTGTGTGTGGAGCACAGACCCCCACTGTACCTGTACCCTAACACTGACCTGAACAGACCACATTCACGGCCAGCCCTGTAGGCGTCACGGCTTGTGCCGCCGTCTTGGCTCGCGTAGGGCAAGCATATGGCTTGTCAGCAGAGACAGACGTAAATATTAGCTGTCGTCTGCTCGCTCTCACTGTAAGGTTGGCAGCTCTAAGGCTAACGGGTCTGAAGGTAGGAATGAGGCAGCCTTCTTATTTGGCTCTGCAAGTACTGGGACACCTGCTCATTCATTGTTTTCCTATGAAATTATGGGTGTTAGCGTTTATCCTGGCTTTACTTTTTTAGTAGATAATGGAGCATTGCTGTGAGGATTTGATTGCATCGAGTAACGAGCATTATGACGCTTTTCCCCCGCATGGTACCTACACTACCTTACGCGACGTTACTTCCTTTTTCGTACCATGTGTCTTGTTCATTTTCCACTACTACAACTCTCACCCAGAATGTAGCTGGTGATGTTGCAAAGCGCATTTGAACGTGTTGCAACAGATACAGACCTTGGTCCAGAACACTGACTACACCCATTCTTTCAAATCCCAGAGTGCATCTGTTAATCATCTGAACCCAGACTCAGCCCGTCGCTTCTCATCACATTCATCATCCCTAGAATACTAAATGTTTTCACCTGATTTTCATCACCCATTTTTAGTACACTGGTTTGTTTCCATCACTTGTTGCAAAGTATTGTCGCTGTTCATCCTGGAAAAGAAGCATTATTTCTGTTGGCAATTTTCAGGTTTGACCTATTTTTCTTCTCTTGTCTTCAGTTTTTGTTTGCCATCTTGCTTCATTTTTCACTGTTTGTTCTGGCATTGACTTTCTGTTTCCAGCTTTACAGCTCCAGAGATGTAATGTTTTGGTTGCGTTTCGATTCCTAACTGTACATACAGCAGTCAGCATTTACACCTTTTAGTACCTACATCCTTTGGAACCACAAGTGAGCAGGTAGTAAAAAGGAGTACTGAATTTGATTAATAGAAAGCAAAATGCAGAGTCGAGTTGAGCAGGTAGTGATGGTACCATGCAGTGGAAAAGCTCAATTAGTGAGGTCAGGATGTTGGATAATTTACTACTCCACTTAGTCCCCAACTCATCCCAAAAGTACTGATTGGGTCATCATTACAGAGAACACAGTTACACTGTTCAACAGCGCTCAGAGTTGGTTTTATACCCCTCCAGCCTATTGGTATTATACGTGGTGTCTATCAGTTCAGGTTTGTCTGCTCCAGAGTCTTGTTTTATTGGCAGCATGTTTTATTTTGTCTGCGGTATGGAATTAGCCGTACAGGTTAATATATGCAGCGTAGAGGTCAGATTGTAAATGAATTGCGCTCTGATGTGAGGATGTCTGTTTTGAAAGTGCTCTTCAGCAGAGCTGTGATTGTGCTATCTGTGCAGTTAGGTCAGCACTGCAGCAGGCATTCTCTGCTGCAGGAAGTGGCTCTTTTACACTTTGGTCAAAGCATGACCTTCAGACCTCTTATCTTCCTTGTGGTGTCTGAAGAGACTGAAGCTGCGAAGTGCCTTACAAAACACCCTCTCTCCAAAGATGCTGCATTCATTACTGGTTATTTTAGGTATATATCTCTCTCTTTCTATTTTTCCCTCTGCCATTCTCCCATCAAGGCCAGAGTGTTTAATTGTAGCTTAGTGGCTTCCTGAAAGACGCTATTATCTTGCTAATGGGCATTGAGATTAAATTGAGTTTCCACTCAAGCTTCTTTGTGCAGCTCCTCATCCTCAATCCGCTCTAAAAGCTTTCGGGCCAGCATAGATTAGTTTATCCCGAGCGACTGCTTTGAAGGGTCTAAAATGCTAGAGGGCAAAGGTCTGAAGCATTTGAAGGTCTAGATCGGACATTCCAGGAGTTTAGCCGTCAGAACTGTTGTGTAGCAGATGATTTAAAACTCACATTCTCTGTCTGTCTGTTTGCTCGTTCTTAAGAGGCCAGCATTGAATGATTGACTGTCTGAATATTTCAGATGTTTTCAGTGCTGAGATTCTAACCGTCTGTTTCTTTCCATGTCTCCACAGTGATCTTGTTCTGTATGGCGGCGCTCATCTTCCCCATCGGATTCTACATTAACGAAGTGGGTGGGCAGCCCTATAAGCTGCCCAACAACACTGTGGTGGGCTCCTCCTATGTCCTTTTTGTGCTGTCCATTTTTTTCACGATAGTGGGGCTGCTGTTTGCGGGGAAAGTGTGCCTGCCCGGCTGAGGCCACATCTGCTCCAGGGTCAGCCGGTGATTTGTTTTAGTTTGTGAAGAGGAACGGAAAAGTAGCAGCGCTCACACAGGAAGGGAAGGGCATCGTCGGAATTGTGATGGTGACTCGACCAAATAACCAACGAACTCACAAAATGACCATGCACTCACTGCAAAGCTAGCAGGTCTTGGCCCATTTTTATCCAGAACCAACCTGAGCTTATTTCAGCCCATTTTTATGTTGCACTTCGGAGTATCCTAGGTGACGTCCAAATATGGGAGCGGCAGTGGAGGACGCCGGCTGTTGCCATGGTGATTCGTTTGCGAATGTCCTGCGATGAGGCTCTTTTACACCGTGCCCTGTGAGAGGATTTAAGCACCTCGCGATTTCATGCTTATTTCTCTTTTCGTTCCTTGCAGCGGAATTATGTTTGGTTCCCATGCATTCACTCCAGCTTTGTAGTTTATTATACAGATCTGTCGCCCCCTGGAGAGGAATGACTGGCTGCTGTGAAAAATTCCAGGCTGAGGCACCAGAGGCCAAGGAGGTGCCCCGAGGCTGGAGCTCCTTTCCAGTAGGGGCAGGAGACTGTCCGTCCCAAAGAGGAGCCACAGTGCCCCCTTCAGTCTGAATGGATACTGCACACAATGGAGGCCCCCCCAGCCTGTGATTGGAAAGAAAAAGGAGCAGTATTTGAATATGTGATAGAACCGAGTGGGAAATGAGCAAATTTTGATAGATACACATGACAAAAGACAAAAGCACTAGGACTGCCGGTCAGGACCCTGTGAGGCCGTGCCTCACTGTGCTATAAACCTTCTTGCCTGGGAAACCTATTACCCATAAAACGCTTACAATTATGGACACACCTCTGGATCTGGTGACCAAAACGAACTCCTGCCCTCATGTGCATACTGGGCTCCATTACTTTAGTTCATGAGGAAGAAACTGAGAGAGAGAGAGAGAGAGAGAGAGAGAGAGAGAGAGAGAGAGAGAGAGAGAGAGAGAAGTGCTTTGTCCTTTTAACCTGATCACCTTTTTCTTGTCTTGATTTGTACTTCTGACTCAGAATTGTTTTGGTTTTCATTTGTTAACGTGCCATGAATCTGTTTTTGATGTGTGAACACTAAGGGCAGAACTCTGTTATAGGGAGCACTGTAAGGTATAGCCATTAGTAGATGAAGCACCGCAGATGTACAAAAAAAAAAAGAGAACTCCTTACCTCATTGTTTTGTAGTTGAAGCTTTCTTTTTCCTTCGCTAACCATGACGGTGTGTGCCCTGTAAGTTATGTCTTGCCTTGGTCAGAAACATTTCACTGAAAATGCTGTGATCATTGCAAATTATTTATCTGACACTGAATAACAGGAGAGAAAGAATGTGTGAGTGGCATTGATTCTATTTGCTTAGCTTCAGTTTTTGAAGTAATCCCTATTTTAAAACTGTGTATCATGCGAGAGTGTGTATATTGACGGTGAATTGGAACAGAATTTGTATGATTTTTGATGTTTGAATATGGATGTTCTCAAATGAAGGTTGACACCCCCCCCCTTCCAGTTCCTCATGAAATGTATTGCTCTTATTAATTTCTATCTTCAACCTTCCCTAACCATTTATCCAAGGAATATCATTTCAACAATCGCCTCTACAGTTTTTAGTTAATATTCCATAAGCGCCCCTTTCCCTAGCAGTATTTGTATCGTTTCCAAGGATGGCAAAAAATTCAATGAAAATGCATAAAGCCGGTCTGCATTTGTTTTAAATCCAGGTACAGATCGTGACTTACTTACTTTCTTGGGCCGGCAGAGTTGGCAAACATGATCTGTTTATTATAGGAACTCAGTATTAAGGATAAGCTGCAGGGCCTGGTATTATGGGTATGATAAAGAGGTAGGCAAGAGTGGAACACATTGCATCCATCTGACTTACTTCTGCTTTGGGTTTGGGAAGAGGGAAAAAAATGTAATTAAAAGAAATAAAATCAACTTTACATTAAAGGACATGAATAGTATTATTTATGGTTACAAAAGGGAAGAATACAAATATATGAATAACAGTGTTATCCATCAAAGGATGATTTAGCATTCCTTGTGCACAATTACTGTTACAGATTCATATTACTGGCAAGACAACTGTTTTTCTTCTGCTTCACTTTGTTTCGATATTTCACTGTATACAATAAAAGGCATTTAAAAGCCTTACGGGGTTGATGGTAAGTGAGATTTTCTTCAACAGACACTAATCTCTTATAGATCTAGATAAAGATCTGTGACATGCTTCATTTGGTGGCTGGTGACATGGAAAATTGCATGGAAGTAAGTCTGCTGCTTAACTTGAACACCTTATATAACATCTGCTACTTTAAAATATACTGTAGGAAAACTTAATCACCATATTTGACAGCCTGACTGGCAGGTTGTTGAAACATCTAAACTGCGTTCTAGAGGAAGTCTGGAACTTTATCTCTTTGAGGACGTCTGTTCAAGAAGAAAAACAAACATTCTTTTCCACAGGATTTGGAACCAAATATGCTAATATTGCGAAGTGAGTGGGACACGCCGGAGTGCTTTCAAGTTGTCAAACTCCATCAATAGGTGTGTATATTAATGGGTGGTTTTGAATGGTGAATAAAATGGCAATTTTTTGCATTGTAGACATCATGAATCTGGGTCTTCTCAGCATTACAGGTACCGTTGTTAATGTCCACACTATTAACACAAACCATTTTAGTTTAGGAATCAAATTGAAAAAGCAAAGAGGTCTTTTTACAGTAAGATAAATCACATCAGAATACATTTGAAAGTTTGTTTACTTTAGAATTAAATTTGATGACGTGTCTATGATTGACAACAGCTGGAGATGTTGACTTGAACTTGCACCAAAAAGACGTGACCGTCCACTTGGACTCACACCAAAGAGACTCCAACTCACACAATAGAAAATTGAAACTCCGCTTGGATTCACACACAAGATTTGACACCCGACTTGGACATAAACCAGAGCCAGAAGATTCAACTCATGCAAGACTTGACTTGCATTTGCTCCCCAGAGAATCAACGTTCGGCTCATCAAGACTTGAATTTGTCTCAAATTCAGACGACACATGGATTCAAGACTCGACCTTTACTCGAGAGACACAATACTCACACTCCAAGACTGCCTCTGGTCTACAAGTCTGAGTGAAATCTTGGAGTGTGAGTGAAGAATTGACTTGGACTCTTGCCCCACATTAACTTAACAAGCTTAACTCTGATCTTGAAACCAGAGATTCAAGACTACACTGCTGAGATTTGGCTTGGATTTGCCCACCAAGGACTCACACATAATAAAGAATCACAAACTCAAACTCACCGCAAACTAGATGGCCATCTTGGACTTGAATTCTAGAGGCACAAAACTCAATCCAGATTCAGACCCCAGGGATTCAAGACTTTGTCTTGCACCTCAGTACTCAACTGTAACTCACACTCAAAGACTTGGCTCAGGCTTGTATACTACAAACTTAAAACTTGACTTGGACTCACATACCAGAGGCTCAATAGCCAGCTTGGACTTGCACTCTATAAACACAAGGATTGACTTAGGTTCACGCTAGAGGCTCAAATTGGTCTCGCACTCCGAGGATAAGACTTGACTCAGACTTGCACCTCAAGTATCAAGTAATTTAAGTAAATTTAATTCACTTAAATTACTTGATATTTAAATTTACAGCTTTAGTGCAGTGAATCATCCCTACAGCATATATATAAAAATCACAGCATTAGATTTGAATGCAGATATTCTTGATCTTAAAGCTAATGCTCATAAAAAAATACTGCTTTGGTGAAAAATCTCCATCTGAGCTTCTTCACCAGGACTTCATATGTCTGTGAAATGCATACTCTGCCATCGAGAATTGTTGGTCCATGAAAAGCTGAGCAAAATACTTCATTTGGAGTGTCGCGCGCGCGCACACACACAAACCCATTTATCGAGATGCTGTTGGGTTAGTGTGCCCAGTATGGATTTGAGCTAAACATTCTTCTTTAAATGGCTTTATTTAAACCAGAAATTTTATTCTCCATTCCTTCAACAGATATGATGACTTGGTGTCCATTGCGCCATCTGTCAAGCTCCTGAACACAGTTGCTTCAGTTGTTCCTGAACACTTTGTGCTATTAGATGATGATCACAGGCTGAGTGCAAGATGTCTGAGTGCTTTCTTGTTAACAAGGCTTTCTCGGTTTGTGGTCGTCACAAGGCTGCGAAAAGGAATAGCTAGCAGACAGCTGGAGATAAACTTACTCAAGCTCCTGTCCTTGCATTGTCTACGATAAGCACTATGGTGAAAACTAGTCTAAAAGTAATCTGCCTGGTGTAGACTAGGAGTTTAAATCTCTAACGTCACAACAATTCAGTTGCAATCCTTAGGAAATAAAGAATCGCCTCATGAGCAACAAATCTTGCGAAGATAACGGTGCCCAGACTGAGATTTTGGAGACCAAATAGGAAATAATAAAACACAAATCTTCAATGTATTATTTGTATTAATTATGAGTAACTGCACAATTCTTAAAAGTTATGTAGTTCATTAACAGTATGCCTTGGTTGCCAAACAACATAATACCCAAATACAATACAGAGCTTGGTTGATGTGTGAGTTTTATCTTTTTTTTTTTTATCTTTATCTTCTAAATTTCACCACACTTACATGGGATGTGATGCAGTTGATCAAGAGAGCTGAAACCCAACTCATCCTCAGATTTTAAAACCATGATGTTGACGTACAAATACTACACCATGCCCCCTCTGCCTGACTTTAATGGTCAAAACTCAAACATGCCCAAATGTCTTCAATACATCAGTGTCAAATACATCTTATCTTGAGCTGCCAGGCTTCAAAACACACAAAGACAAGAATCTAGACTTTTCTGTGTCCAGACACTAAGATAGTGGAATGATCTTCCTCTCAATGTCTACAAAGCCCTGTTGACTGATGAAACATCTCTACCAAGAGCTTCTATTAAAGGCTTACAATTATAAATCAACTTATTCCCACATTACTGCTGTGTTTAGATGTCAGGTATGGTGTTGCCAGCTAGCCATTGGACAGTGTGCATCTTCTGATCCACTTGTATCTGGCAGTATCTTAGCCGAAGTGTATCTTTCGTCTGTTCACACTACCTAGGGCAATTAATCGAGTGGGTGACTTTTATACTTTTGGAAGTGGCTGAGGATAAGAGTGTCGCTAAATGCTCTGAATGCATTGAAAAATACACTGGACACCGTCCAATTATTGGCACTAATGTTGAGAAATAGAGGACCATCCAGGGTTAGACATGTCGACAGTAGAGGAGAAAACTTGGCTGTGACTGTAGAGACACTCAGAATTCAGTTCACCAATGTGTTGCATTATAAAATGAATCATGACGCATTTTTTAATGCACCTATGCACAAATGCCAGACTGCATAGCTCAAAGATTCAGGCCTAAGTGAAAGATTCTCAACATTAATGTTAGCTGTGATTGGTCCTCCAACAGACTGACATAATCCCATACCAAGAACCTTAAAACTCAATTAAAATTTGATTGCATTCAGTGACAGGATCATTAGCGAGGAACAGATGTTAGGTGTTCACCACCCACCTCATTCCCCAAACATTCCAAATATATTGGATGGAGCTCCCTCATTCCAGAGAACACCATTCCACTGCTCCACAGCTGAAGATAAGATGTGGATGTATTTGCACATCTATGTTAGCAATGGGTACAGCTTAGTAGCTGAAGGCATTCGTTACAAGGAGTGTCCACAAACGTTTGGACATATCGTGTCGTTGGATATGGACACAATTATTGACAAAAATATGTAACTGAAAAACAAGATTCTGATGATTTGGCATTTCAGTATTATAGGTATAGAGTTTGTCCTTCAGATAACAGATCTAATATCCAGTGTTGTGACTTTCTGTTCAGCAGCTCACGTAACTGAATTGTGTTCTTTTTGATGACACCAGGGTTGATTTTATACTCCCCAAAGGAGGATTTACATAAATATGTTCATAATTCCCATTTTTATATAATTCATGACGTACATTCATGTAGTGCTGAGTGCTAATCTTGTGGGTGGCAATTTTTCCAGGCCTCATTAATTTAACTGATTTGTTTCATGATGTGGTGATGGGGTTGTTTTCCTGTAGGGGAGTCATTGGCTGAGTGGGAGTTTGAGTACAGTTTGTGCTGCTATTAGCTGCCTGGGAGCCTCGAGGGACCACTGAGGGACAGATTGAACCAGTCCAGTTTTCTCTCTCTCTCTCCCTCTCTCTCTCCCTCTCTCTCTCTCTCCCTCTCCCTCTCCCTCTCTAGGGGTGAGCATTAATGCCAAAAAATACACAGAGAAAAAATAATTCCTTGACATTTTGTTTCTGTAAACAGAATCATGTCTTTCCAGAACTGATTTGGACTGTAAGTATATATTATATCAGATATAACATTTATTCATTTAGATGATGCATTGAGTTTTCAATATTGAGATATAGAGGTAATATTACTAACCACATTAACCTAAAAAATAGTCTTTTAAAATTACTATTTATTAGAAAAGTAATTGATAGGCAATTTTATTATGAATAAAAAGTGAAGACACCCACAAATGTATTAATTCTTAAAACTGGTAAAATTAGAATCAGGTGCAGTACATCAGCTGTAAATGATTAGAACATGCTTCCAGAGCATTTTGGAGAAGCCTGTTTTATTAAAACCTCAGACATGAGTTTGGTTTGCGCTTGATTGTTGAAGTGAGTGAGATCCCCATGGGCTGACCCGAAAAGCTTTCTGAGGTCTTCCAAGAGAAGGCTGTAGATGCAGATGAGTTTGGGAGTGGATTTTAAAAGATTAGGGCTGGGTGACATATCAGTATTTATATCTATATTTTATATATGATTTATATATAAACAGAGCATGACATGGGCTGAGGCGGTATCATTTATATCGACTTGAAACATTTTTAAAAGAACATTCTGCTTCAGTCTTGCAGAAAACTTTGTTCTGCAAGTTGTTAAAATTTGATCTTCATTTCTTCTGTATATTTAACTATTAATAATTATAATAATGGTTTTTTTTTCAAATTTTATATCTTTATTGTATATCATATTTTGCCATTCAGATAAAATATATCAGCTGCTGTCATCCATCACATCACGAGTACATATTCCCTCCATTCAGGGTCATTTTAAAATCTCTGACTGGATCGAACAGTTGTCCTCATTGAGGCAGCTAAAATTAGCTAAATGGATTGTTGCTGAGGGAGAGAAGGGTGGAAAAACAATGGTGTAAACCATTCAGCATATCCAAGAAGGACACACGCAGGCTGGACAAACTGATCAGGTGGGCTGGCTCTGTGGTTGGCACAAAGCTGGACTCTTTGGTGTCGGTGGCAGAGAAGAGGACTCTGAAAAAACTGCTGGACATTATGGACAATGCCAGTCATCCTCTACACACTGTCATCAGCCACCAGAGGAGCCTTTCAGTGAGAGACTGCTCCTTTCCAAGTGCAGGACCAATAGACTTAAAAACTCTTTTGTCCCACACGCCATCAGACTGTTCAACTCCTCTCTGGGGGGAGGAGTGCTAACAGGAGGATGGAGGATGGGAATGAGTTGGATTGAATGACCAGTAACTCACTCACAACACACAACCACAACACACGTGGACTTGGTGCAATATACATTTAATATATATAATAACAATAATAATGTATAATATTAATAATAACAAGGCAATACGCAGTTTCAAATCCAATAACAATAATAATGTGCAACACCCGCTCCTACTGGACTCTTTTCCACTTTTTCCTCATGCACTATTTTTATATATTGTATATTGTAATATAGTCTCTATATTGTATATTCCTTATATTTATATAGTGTTTCTTTACTAAATTATCTCGTTCTACCTTTCTGTACCATACTTATGTTGTGACTGGAACCTTAATTTCCCTGAGGGAACCCTCCCAAGGGATCAATAAAGTTCTATCCTATCCTATCCTATCCTATCCTAGCAACGATTTGCTAACCCACAACCTACCTAATGCTAACCTAGCTAAAGTTAAATCCACCTTTGATGTGTTCTCTCATCAGTCACTGTAATTCAGTAGAATCAGTGTAAACCCAGTTCCTGCTGGGTTTTACCTCACTGGTAATGGATGGTGTGTTTGTGGTTGGTTATTATTGTCATATGGATCACAGAACAAATGTGTTTATATGGGTCTTATCTACAGTACTGCTAAAAACACGCCTCTTTATTTTAGTAAAATTGCCTGTGAAATCTAACATACCCTCGGACAGCAAATGCAGTGGGTTCCGTCATATTTCTTTTGTTCTGTGGTTTTATCTTTACCTTGGCAACGTGTGTTTGAATTGGGGTGCAGAGCTTCTGAAGGAGCACTGAAGGGAGAGGTGTGTTTATGGTGTTGTTGAATTCAAATATCAAATATCGTTTTCTAGAATCGTGCTCCTTTAGGAGTTTAGTGATTCATTTGTATTATTCTTGACCTACCATAAAGCTGATTGATGACTTCAGTCTCAAAATTTGCTTCTTTTGTAAGCCGTGAACCTAACGTAGCTAATAAGTAGTGGAAGTTCATACTTATAGCATATGATGTTATGCTGGCTACATTTCACATCTAAATCATCACAAAGTGGTTAAACTACACTGAAATGTTCATCTCAGATGCACTTGTGCTTCTCACAATGTATCACACACTGTTGTCAATAAACAGAAGTATGCTAAAATAGCACTGGCATCTTTTGCAGATATCAGAATGTCATACAGTGGTAGAAACCACATAAACCCTTGCATCAAACCTTGCTGATTAGTCAAACAATCAATAACAATCCTTATAAGATGTAAAGGTGATATATTCAACGTTTCCCTGTGAAAACATTGGCCCACAGCTCGACACCTATGGACTTGCAAATAGGTTACATTTTCTGTTAGGGTCCAGGGACCCTTAAACCCTCAAACATTAGTTTGTTTTGCTCTTAATTGTTGAAATGAGTGGAATCACCAAGGCTCTCTGAAACCTTCAGAAAGAAGGTTGTAGATGGAGATGAGTCTGGAAAATTTGAATAAACGTAATTGGATATACAAGATACTTGTTGAAAATTGGGCTGTTTAGTCTGTCTGATTTCGTCCAAATTTAGCTCAGGATGGAGACCACATTCAGTGTGTATACAAACCCAAACCTGACTTTCTGATCGTTTTAATGTAATCACTAAAAAACATTATATATATTTTAAAGACCACTGCTAAAGAGGCAATGCTTGTTCAGCTTATTCTCTTTTTTCTCTCTCTCTTATTACCAGATCCAGTTTACTGAGGGCTTATTTCCCCCATTTTATTAAAAATGTCTGTAAAATGCCAGAGGGAGTCCACTCTTCAATAAGTAGGGGTAAATATATAAGAAATTGTGGCAAGCCATTTGTTCAGGACCTTCCTTTATTCTGTTGAGAAAGACAACATGAAATATACTATTTAACTATTTTATTGTTATTGTGTTTTTCCTGTATAATGCATAAATTGTATAACAAAAAAACTAAATTTTGACACTTTTTGTCCATTATTTTTAGAGTAATTTTGATTAAATGGGGCATGTTTAAAAGACGTCCTCATAGGGTGCAAAATAAAAGTTTTAAGACATATATCACTGATCTCCATACGACATCAGTATTGGACCTTTAAAAGATATCTAAAAAATTTTAATTCTGCATCCTATTAGGACATCTTTAAACCAGTGTTTCCCAACCCTGCTCCTGGAGGCTCCCCTGTCCTGCATGTTTTATCTTTAACACACCCCATGCAACTCTGAGTTTCTTGTTAATGAGCTAATTAGTTGAATCTGGTGTCTTGGGCACAGTGAAAGCTCTAAAATAAATATGGAAGTGGTGCCTCCACGACCAGGGTTATGAAACACTGTTTTAGACAACTAGGTGACACGTTTCATAACTTAATAAAGACCTCTTTTTATCATGTCTTTGCTTGCTGTGTAATAATCAGGATCTGCAGGGTTAGTTGTGTTAAAAGCTGCACTCAGGATAAGTGTAGCAGAAGTCAGGAAAGGATAGGAATCACATAAAACATGAAGAGTACACAGGGTTCTTTTTCAGGGCACTTTCGAAGGCAATACTGCATCTTTAAACTGAAATTGTATTTACCTTTGCATAGTTGAAGAGAGTTTGGTACATGGTATCAAACCCTGAACCTCAAATTGGGTTGTGTTTTCTTAAAATGGGTAAATTCCAAATCCCCCAACCTGTTATGTGACAGTCTCAACTTAAATGATATTTACATCCCCAAACCTACATACATCCAGCCTACTAGTAGTAGTTGCACAGCAGTAAAATGCAATGGCCACTTTGGTTGGATGTGATGCTTTTTGATGCTTTTCGCTGGTTTTCTGAGACAAGCAGCCACATTATCTTCAGACAATGCTTGTAATGGGAATACAGGATGAGGCTTTTCTTGTGCCAGTGTCCACCGATCTCAGAGTTTACAGTAACTCAAAACGGCAAGCGAGGAAACCAGTTTGAAAACAACGAAGTGAGCAGGTATCCATGCTAGGCTGAAAGGCAGTGCTGCATTGAGAGGACCTGGAGAGAACAACACAATCCTGTAAGACTCAAGAATAATTTTCAAAAATCACTTAAACTCTCCTGGTCACAGTGCTAAAAACAAAGCTATTCTAGGCTGTGAGCCATTGCAATTAAATTAACCAGCTACAGCACACTTTTTTGTTTTTCATTCAAAATAATAGTTCTAAATCAAAACAATATCTGAGTATTTTTCACCCAGCTTAACTACTATTTATACATCAAAGAACAACTCAAAATACTCAATGCATTCTAGGCATTCTATGCATAACAACTCAACATGAAGAAAAGTGATTTAGGCCTTTAATTACCACAACACAAAAATGACTGCTATTGCAAAGTTCCCATTACTAATTAGCCTTGTTGCTTCAGTGCTAAGGAAACTTTAGACGCTAAACATCTCAACTGATTGACTATATCTGAGGTGGAGGGAGGGAACTCCACGTTTTTGGGTTTTTTTACAAATTGCTTAATATTACAGAATTTTCTCTTTTATAGTCTGTTATGAAAGTCTGTTCCCTCTGCTGTCTCAGAGTGAAGCATCAATCTTCACCATTGGGTCAGACATCAACACATAGGAAGAGCAAATAGCTGTGTGCAACCATGGTAGCCCTCAGGGTATCTGGCAGAGGAACTGATGCTCTTTTCAGTTCCAGTTCGCTCCCCATCCTAACCACGCTAACGACAGCCATGTGGTTACTCATAATCTGCAACACACCTTTAAAATGTGACTCATAATGTGATTATGTACAGTTGACAAAAAATTCCTTCATGACACTGACTGTTAGAATGTAAATAACATTGTTGACATGCATAAAGCTATGACACAAAATGGTTACACATAATGTGTTTAATTTCCGAGGCATTGTTTTACAGTGGTGTGTGACGAGCAGTGTCGTTTTTTTTTTCTGTATGGAAAGTAAACACTAACACTGTGGTTCTCACACACTGAGATGTCCCACCATGGAAGACATTATACAGCCCTGTATGGGTTGATGTTGTTTTGCTTTCAACTAATTTCAACATCCATCCATCACAACACTGAATTGACTTGGCTCTGAAATGGAAAGATGCAATAAGTGTGGATCACCTAATCTGCATGTTTCTGTAGACAGAGGCTTCTCGGTTAGATGAAAAGAGAGTATAATATACAGCAGTGCCGCCCAATATATAATTTCAGCATAATCAGTGCAATGTTTGCATGCACTAGTCACTATATTGCACAATCCAAATATACAGTACAATCTACAGTCTACAGTCTAAAGACTGATCTCAGTGGTCAAACAGCGTACCACCTGGAGAGAAGCAATGAGTTCTAACCACTTCATGTACATGAGGAATATAAAGAAGACTTTTATGAATATTTTAAAATGAAACTAGGTAATGAAAAAGGTTTATGCTGCAATGAAACAAAAAGAACCTTGAACTCTTCAGACTGTAAACCATGCAATGCTTAAATGGGATTCAAGGTTTAATCCAAATTGACTTTTTGGAGGACATCTAAAAATTCAATATTATATTTAAAAGGGACCAAGTTCAACATTTATTGCTGAAGGGTAATTTGGATGTCTTGACTTTGAGTAAAATTTGGCAGAAGAGCCAAACATCCCAACAAATATTATTGATATTCCTGGCTATGCCTGCTATAGAAAAGACAGACTACTGAAAACAAAAGTGGGTGTGTTGATATGCACTCGTCATCATGCATTAGGAATCAACCAACAGGAATGAAATTAGGTGGGTATGTTATTAGGAGGCAAGCGAATGATTCAGGTTTCATGCTTGGCCACACACGACAATGAGGATCACTGAAATGAGCAGAACTCGATTCGTTTTAGATTAGATTAGTATAGTATAGATGGTATGTGAGTAACCTTAAGCAAGTGACAAAAACCTTTAATATATCTCAAGCTGATATATCTAACAAGCTGTTACTGGTATTCTTAGGATAGAAATTACACAATATAAACTGGCACAGTGTTTTACAAACCAGTGATTTGGATAAATGTGAAATGGATGTGAAATGATAGATATGTTTACAAAACTTGCAATTATTGAATTTATTGCATTTTATTTATTGCATTTATTGCATTATTGTTGAAAAGCAAAAACCATATCTGCCATGGTGGAATAATAATGTTCATCAACTAATAAAAAAGTGGGATTACATAAAACCAAACTACTCTTAGTTTTAAAGATTTGGGAAGAGTTAATGAATTGCAAAAGGTTGATTCAACTGCTTGAAAATCAGATAAATATTCAGTCCTTTGGAAATGTACTGTGTATGTAACATTTCTTATTGTAATTTATTTATTGTATTGTAATAAGCACAGTATACATGGATAAAATAGAAGGCCATAGATATATTTGGTGCATTTACTAATTGTATGAAACAAAATACACCAATCAGCCATAATATTAAAACCACTTATATGATGTGAATAAGGTTCTCTATGTCCTAAATGTACACATTAAGGGGTTATCTACAATAACTAACTGTTAAGTTACTGTCTACGTCCAGACGTTGACATGGTCATTGTTATACCATAATCTCTGGTATTTGGTTCATCAACATCAATATAATGTTTCTTCTTGTGGTATTACATCTATACAGCAATGTGAGGAAATGGTGTCATTTTGATGAATTGTTGGTCGGCCTACCGAGGAGGGAGCAGATGTGTCCAATGCACAGAACCCAACCGATACACGGCCCCTTTCTGCCATCTGCTGCAAACATCTGACTGTGCAACTACCAACAAGGTTCTTCAATACGCTAAGAGTGAACAGGTAGAAACATGTTAAACATGTTAGAAACATTGCTTGTGACATGTTAAAGAGTGAGACAAACCAAGTAAAAGAGAAAGTGTGTGTGTGTGTGTGTGTGTGTGTGTGTGTGTGTGTGTGTGTGTGTGTGTGTGTGTGTGAGAGAGAGAGAGAGAGAGAGTGAGAAAGAGAGATAAAATAGAGCAAGTCCACTTACCTTACATTCTCAGATTACTTTGCTGAATCAGTTTATTTACTAGAGCTTAATCTGAACATATCTTTAAAAGCTTAACTGTGGTGTTTCTGTAATAACACAAATTCAACCCTGAGAAAATAACAGGTTGCTCAGGATTCAGGACACTCTTGTAAAAGTGGCGAACACTAGAAACTACACTGTGCTATTACGACTGAAATTTGTACCTGATCATCAACTGTTCTTCAGGGTATTAACAGGGGATTTTGCAGTGACAAGATCCTTTTTACAGTAGTAAGAGCTTCTACTCTGGAAAGGATCAGAGAATTTGATTGCATTCAACCACAGGAGTACTAATAAGGTCAGGTCCTACTGTTGGATGCCTGAATCTAACCGCTCCAACTCAACCCAAAGGTGCTTTGTGACTCTTATGATCATGGTTTCACCCAAAAATGGGGACATTGTACCTTTCAGGCAAAGCTTTGCATTGGGTAAGCATTTAAAGGTGCTGTGCATGATTGTTGAGAACTGTTGATATTGGAATTCAACAGCAATACAAACACACTCCTACCTTCAGTACTCCTTCAGGAGCTGTCCCTTAAATTCAGGCATGTGCATTATTGAGGTAATGATAGTAGGGCACTAGGACACTCAAAGACCAAAAGATAGCAAGCACAAACATAGGGTTCATACCACAGTGTTCAGCCACACCATGCACCAATACACTGGATGCTTTCTAGCCCTGCGGAAGCACCGATAACGAACATAAGCAAACTCAGCCCAAATCGCTTCCTACCTCACTTGTGAGCTCAGCTCTTATATTTTTACATAAATCTTCTTGGCCAAACCCTTTGAAAATATTTTACGATCAAATGCCAGGATATAACATTAGAGAAACAATGTCATAGCTTTGCTTTAGTGAAGCTAGCTATGTTGTGGGTTAGTAAGTACTGTTACTACAAATGCTGCTGCTAAGCAAACCAGTTGTGATTATCTATCATAAACGTTCAGAAATTAAACAAAAGAAAAACAAAAAAAAAACTAAATTAATTCTGTGAAACAACAAAAATAAGTAAATACTACCCATGTATCAAGCAGGAGTAGAACAACATCCTAAACCATTTTCATGTCTTTTAGTGTTCACCAATATTTATCTTCAATCTTGCCTAATCTAAGACTTTTGTAGTGTTTTTGTTGGTCTGATCTTTTCCTTTTTGGCTGTTTCTCTGTCATCTGTCCTTGCATGAATGCACATACAATGCATATTGTTCAACATATAGCAAGTGATAGTTTCTGTTTCACATTTACAAAGCCAGTCCTGATGCTATGAAATGCTTATATAGTGTTTTGGAGGCGGTGATTACAATATAATATTCATTCAACTGGTTTGTGGTATGAAAAATAACTTTTGGATAATCAAAAACAGGACGCTTGCCTTACTGAAAGAAAATGAAGTGAATATTACATGCGTTAGGTTTGTAATGTTTTTAGTCAGTTAAAATCACATAATTACATGGGCTAAAGCATTATGGTTTTCCCGTATTGCGGAGTCATTAAAAGAAATCTTCAATCTGTAAGTGTTTATGTGTTGCTTTAACAGAAGTAAGTGGACAGTACAAACTGTCTACCTCGGTTATTTATTGGAATCACACCCAGCATGCATCTGTGTACCATAGAGCAGCATCTGAGTGGCAGATGCAATGGAGCTTTGTTACTGTCCTGCTACTAACTCTGTAAATTAGGCCTCAATGAAAAATCAGTTTTTAAATAACTAAATTTTTATTGTGTGCGGCAGCTTTAAAAGAGGACAGGTTTGGGGTTAACTCTTTGTCATTTCCATGTACTGAACTCTGATTATTCACATATGCCGAGGAACATCTCGTAAATATGATATTTCTGACATGAATTAAAAGCAGAACCACAAAACAGAGTGGAAACAGACAGGAGAGCTAACGAACCCTGAGAAAGCATTCTGTGAATTTTACAAGAAGTGAACTGAATTTTAATCATGTACAGCAGCTTTAAAAGAGGACAAAACAGGTTTGAGGTTCACTGTGACTTCCCTATACTGAACACTCCTGATGAACAGGCAGAACAGGCTGATCACTTTGTTTAGAAAATGAATCTATCTATCTATCTATCTATCTATCTA